>OX155898.1:61121127-61721127 GCA_944588485.1 Phosphuga atrata
CTTAATGAGTTTTTGTCTGCCCTGTTTTGTCTGTCTAACGTTGTTTGTCGAAGGACAATGCTGGGATCATCTCTATACAGAGAGTCTCTAAACAGACAATCTCTAAACAGATAATCTGAAGATATCTTTACAGATTAGCACATGTATAAGAAGCCTTTGTTATAGTAAAAGTAGATTTGGTGGTCGAAGAACATTGATTATCCTAAAAGATCAATATCAACAGTTGTTGTGAGCGGATTAATGACTAAAAACTCAACTAATTGTTGAATAATTTTGGATATGTTTCTATGAATTATTACCACAGCAATTTTAAATAAAATAATTTCTAGCAATCGTCTAATTAAAATTAATTGCATTATTTTGTTTTAAATTGAAATTAAAAAGTGTTTAAAAACCCGAGAGTTGTCTCAAAGGAGTTTATTATAACGGAAGGATCAAAGCTTTGTCTTGCACTCACAAAACATAACTTAATTGAAATAATAATAAATAATTAAAATTGGATCTTAAAAATCTTCGTTTTCAATTTATTAATTAAATGTCTTCAGTGTAGACTTATCACAATACTTTCACAAATTCTGCGTATTTGCACAGATTTAAGCACAAAAGGATTATGTAACCCAAGCTTAAATAACATAATATTATTTGCTCTTAATATGTTACTAGTTACTAAAAACACTCAAATACATAACTAACAATATGCACTAAAACTTACCCTGTTAAACTGTTCCCCAGAACCTAGAATATTCACCGGGAAGTTCAACTACTATATAATAGTTTACATGCTACCAGTTTATAATTACAATTTGTTATGAGTAATTCCTGACAGTAAACTAACTTACTAACATATAGTAATATTGTAGCCTTGTCTGGCCGTGTCTGATCTTCTCTTAACTTCTCTGGTCTTGTCTGATCTTGTCTGGTATTGTCTGGTATTGTCTGGTATTGTCTGGTCTTGTCTGATCTTATCTGGTCTTATCTGGTCTTGTCTGGTATTGTTTTGTCTTGTCTGGTCTTGTCTTGTCTTGCCTTGTCTATTAGTCACTCTATAAAAGTGTTAATTTTATATTGTTTTTAGTTATTAGAAAAACTCACTAATAGTTAGAACATAATTAGATTAATATTATTTTTAAATATTATTGCCATTAAGATTAATAACTAGCTTTACATAATAAATTATGTCCAATCTCAACTGAAATTGTGCTAGAAATACAAATAATTTAAGATTCCGGATTCCACGTAGTGCCAAAACTGCGCCTCTTTCTAAAGTGTGTCAGAAGTTGAGCCTGGACGCGCTGCCAACATAGATTTATACATGGATATTCAATACGGACGTTGAACAACTTCCTCTTCATTTCAGTTATTGCATAAAAGAAACGCACTCGAGATTCCAGTGGTTTAACGCGTGTTGATGCGTTGCAGATGCGCTGCATATTTTAAACAAATTTGGAACAGATCAAAGTTGGATTATATTTTATTATCGAATCTTAAAATACAATAAGAAAATACAAAATATTAAGGAAATAAACCTAACTGTTATTATTGTAACTTATACCTTTATTACCTTTATACCTGTATTATACCTTTATTATAGAGCCGAGTATTATTTTATTTTATAACTTTTATAACGGACTTATTAATTTAATTTTCTTCCGAAAATAATTTTTAATTTGAAATTAAGCTTGGATTTATTACTTAATATATTATTTATTACTATAAGTAATTATAATATTGAGAATTAATTAAGATGATTAATTCTTGTATTTATTATTAATTAACATTTTATTGTTCCTAAATGTATCACAATCGATACGCAACGCCCTTATCTTAAGTTGCGTATACAAACGTTAACGCATTAACGTGAATTTAAATAATAAATGTCAACAATGAACTTGTGAAAACTTTCTGATTCCACGTAGCTTCGTAAACTTGTCGTTTATTATTAAATATTTATCAATGACCGTATTTAGTGTTTAAAATGCGTATTCCCATTGAACACGTGATGGAAATAACATGTGTGTGAATTGAAATTTGTATTAGCCAGGTGTTCGACACAAGAATGTTGGTGTAACAGCGAACAAGTTAAATATGAATACATCTATTTAAACAATGCTTCATAATAAACATGAATGTAATTAAGTTAATTCATTTATATGACAATTATATTATTAATATTTAACAATGCTTTAAAATAAATATGAATGCAATTCATTCATTCATTTATATAATAAATTTATTACTAATATAACTGTTAATTAGGATTTTTACTATAGGATTCCTCGACGGTATTTTAATGCAGCGCAATGTTTGTTACATCGGAAATTTGCACTCGATAATTTTCTAGTTTTTGTCGTGGTATAATTTAATCAGAATAGTTATTTTATTACGTGTATATTGGATATTTTTTGCGTGGAGTCTATTATGGGCATCTATTAAATCTACCTGCCTCGGCTATCATCATTGTATAATTATATAATTATATGTTTTGCTACAGTTTTTAATTATTTTTTTCTGGACTTATCTGCTCTTGTCTGGCTTTGTGTGCTATTGTGTGGTCTTGTCTGATCTTGTCTGGTCATGCCTGGTCTAATCTAATGATGAAATTTTTCTAATATAGATTTAGACAAATTTTGAAACTAGTTATAATAAGATCTGGAGAAGTAGAAGTTGAAATTCTATTAGTGATCTGAACTAATGGAATACGTCGTTGCCTACATTGTCTAGTCTACACAGATTTGTGTGCAAAGTTTTATGTATATATCAGGTATAGTTCCTAACATGGTCCTTTCTGTTATTGTCTGGTCTTGTTTGATTTTGTTTGATCTTGCCTGGTCTTATCTGATCTTGTGTGGTATTGTCTGATTTTCTTTGGTCTTGTCTTGCATTGTCTGGTCTTCCTTGGTTTTATCTGGCCTTGTATGGTCTTGTCTAGTATTTTCAAATACTAGAAATATTTATAATTCTAATATCATTTATCATATAATAGATATGTAATGCATTTTGAATTGAGTCAAAATCAGTAGTTCCCAACTTTTTTCTATTAGCAACAAATTATTGTCTAAATCAGTGGTTTCCAACCTTTTATATTAGCAACAAACTATTATCTAAATCTATGGTTCCCAATATTTTTTTCTATTAGCAACAAACTTATGTTTAAATCAGTGGTTCCAAACCTTTTTCTATTAGCAACAAACTATTGTCTAAATCAGGGGTGCCCAACATTTTGATTTTAGCTGCAAGCTTTGGGGTTTATAAGGTTGATACATCATCGCCATCATACACCAGACAATCTTTAAAGTTGCCACTTATTTGTTGTTCTTTATTACAGAGGAAATAATGATAGAAAGTTTAGTAGAATAGTTAATTAATCCTAATGTGATATTTTCGTGATTAATAATTTCTTTAATCAGGGATGAATGTAGTTTAAGAAGTTTTTGTTCTATAGAAGATTGTATATTTGTATTTATGGTTTTTCTTCTTCATGGTCTTGTGTTGTCTGGTCTTGTCTGGTCTTTTCTCGTCTTGCCTGGTTTTGTCTGGTCTTGTCTGGTCTTGCCTGGGTTTGTCTGGTTTTGTCTGGTCTAATCTCATCTTGTCTGGTCTAATCTATTGATGGCATTTTTCTAATATAGATTTAGACAAAATTTGAAACTAGTTATAATAAGATCTGGACTAAGTAGAAATTCTTTTAGTGATCTGAACTAATAGAATACGTTGTTGCCTGCATAGTCTAAACCAGACAGATTTGTGTGCAAAGTTTTATGTATATATCAGGTATAGTTCCTAACATTTAGGCTGATTAAACAATGTAGTTTTTTATACAGATTTATACAAATTTTGCTAAAAAATAGCTAAAATATTAGAATTTGTTGTTTTGTATACACATACTTTTTTACTAATTATTTGCGAAGTTTCATGTATCTAGCTAGTCTAGTTCGTGAGGTGCAGACTGTTCAAGACAGGGTAATTTTTGGTTTGAACCTAGTTTAAGAAATATTTAAATCTGAATGTTCTAATTTTCGGTGTCGTTTAACACATGCTTCAAGTGGTCCTCCCTAATCATGCGCCTAAGTTACGTCTCCTTCCCTTAATTTCAGAAGACGCCGGTTGTCGCAACTTATTGCTGCCGTCCGGCTTGATTGCTTGATGTTTAGGTTGCGCGTAGTTTCTCAGATTTCTGTCTACTTCTCTCGTTCTTCTCTTTGCAGCTGATATTGTTGTTTATGGCTTTGTTGATGCTGTTACAATTACTTTCCGATTTTAACATGAACTCTATTGTGTTCTGTGGCTCTATATCGTTAGGTTAGGTTTTAGTTTGGTTAAAATCCTTTCTTATAGCGTCCCACCTGTTACCGTCGTAAATGGTGTGCGCCACGCTGTTCTCTTCGCCGCAATATTCACACAAGCTCTTGGGAGCTCGGCCAATCTTGTGGAGGTAATCTCGGAAACAGTCATGTCCGCTGAGGACTTGAGTTAGCTGATAACTCAGCTCTCCGTACTTCCTCTCCACCCATTCTTCCACGACCTTTATAAGCAACATTGTCCATTGCCCCTTTCCACAGGCTTCCAACTCATTTTGCCAGCGCAGACAGGGATTTTGAGGCTTTTCCAGCAGCTTTTATGACGTGCTCTCTAAATACCATATTCTTATCAATCAGTACGCCTAGATAGTTAATTGAACTATTTGGTTTAATGGCAAAGTCTCTGACCTTGAATATAACCTTCCTAATTTTTCTCTTACCTATTAAGTGAACTGCCTCAGTCTTTTCAGGTGCTAGCTACAGCTGTTTCTCCTCCATACACTTGTCTATCTGTTGTAAGCTTAATTTGCTCTCCGATTCAACCTCTGCTGCATTCTGCCACATACCACCTGGGCGATATCATCTGCAAAACCGATAATGTATACCCCTTTTGGCATGACAAGTTTTGGTACCTCATCGTAAACTGTGTTCCACAGCGTTTGGCCCATAACTGAGCCCTGTGGAACACCGCTATGTACTTTCTAAATAGTGCAGCAGCCATTTGAAATGAAGACAATTTCCCGTTGGGATAACCAAGCCTAACTAATTGTTTGATAACCTACACATATAGGTATAGCTTATCTTGTTCGTGGGATTTGAACTGATAAAGACATGTTAGTTTTCGATGTAGTTTTTGATAAGATATAATATATTAATTTTCCGTAATGTTTAGCTAAACTAGTTGACCAATTTTTGGTCAATCTAAGTTTCATGTTTCTAACTAGTCTGAGACTTAGACTGTTTACGAGGTAGTTTTCAATGTAAGTTTAAAACTAGCTGGAATAAGATCTAGAATCGCTAGAAGGATCTAATTTTCAGTGTTATCTAACTTGAATGACGGTGGGCCAAGTCCACCAAGTCCAAGTGGGAATGACGGTGGACTATATCCAGCTAGTCTAATTCGCGAGATTTGGAACAATCAAGACAAGTTAGTTTCTTTATTGATGTTGGGTTTAAAAGTAGCTTAAATAAAATTCAGATTATATGTTCTAAATTTTGGTTTATATTTAAACTAGTTGACTGATTGTGTGTCATGTTTCTTGTGTCTTTCTGGTCTAGTTCGTGGGATATAAACTAATCCAGACAAGGAGGTTGATAGGTTGATAGATTTTAACAAAATTTGAAAGTAGAGGAGACTGGGGCTAGTTGCCACAAAATATACAAAATCTTATAATTATTGAATACTTTAAACTTTGTACAATTCCAATATTAATAAAAAAAACAACTTTTTAGTGTTTGAAAATTTTAAGAATATTGTGACAACCTGCCTCGGTGTTGGGTTAGTTGTCACTGTGTGTGGGGTTAGTCGTCACATATAATAGTTATTAAGAATATAAATATATTTTAAACTTTATTTATTTTAAAATGAAAACTGCAATTCTCACAAATATAACATGGGTTTTGGGGGTTCGGAATGCAATCCTCATGTGCCCACTGCTGGCATTCAATGCACTGTAACCAAATTGCATTTGGAAGACTATTAGCGTATGATTCCATACAAACTAAACAATAACAATTTTTTTCTTTGCTATCAGTCTCCTTTCTCTTATTGTTAGTTTTTTTTGCCTTTTTTGTTTTTTATTTTTTTGATCTTGTTATGATCTTTCGTTTTATTTTTTGTCAGTTTATTTTGATATTCTTTGATATGATTTTTGATATTCTTTCTTAGGAGGAGTTTCTCCACGACTCATAGTTTTCTTAAAATTTCTTTCTTAAAATAAACAATTATATTATTTAAGTAACAAAAATGTAGATCTGAAACAGTTGTGGAATGGGACAACTAACCCCATGGGAAATGTGACAACTAACCCCATTTGTAAATATCTTACATATTCCTATATTTATAGAACTAGCGAATAAAATTATCAATCATATTTGATATAAATATGTAGAACGAAATTCTATTATCACACTTATCACACTTAATAAAAATTGAGAATAATATAAAGAAAACTCACTTAGCACAAATAAGCCAATCAACTGGAAAAAAAGTTGGGTTAAGCTCAATTATGTTTACACTCTTAAAATTCAACCTAACCGAAAATTTGAATTTGAATGGAGGTTTGACAAATCACATTATCGAAACAGAGGCACTGGCAAACTTCCCGTCATACACATCGTTGTATTACAGGCCATATTAGCTTTATGACAACTAACCCGTGTGACAACTAGCCCCGGTCTCCCCTAACTAGAATTACATCTAGACTAGATAGAATTCTAGACAATAATCTGTCTGAAATAAACTAATAACCTATTTGTGCGTTAAATCTTATGTATGTAGCTAGTTTAGTTAAAATCGTTTGGTATACTTATAGTTATACTTTTGCTATACTTAAAGTTTGGTATACTTATTGTTAGCTACTTTATCTATACGAGTGATGTGCAAACAGTGCGTCACGATAAAATTGTTGACAGAATTTTTGTGGGTCGCAAAATTCCTTAAGGATGTTCAGGAGGAACATTCGGAGAAAGACATGAAATATGAATTCAGAATATGAAATTTACCAAAATTAGCATAAAATTGCAAAAAATCAAATGAGCGATATTAACTAATAATTGGTTTAGGTGTTGCACGTATATTTTTCCTCTAAACTTGGTTCTTCTTCTTCTGCGTGAATGGGTCTCCTAGGAACACGCGGAATCAACATTTATTGGCCTTGATGTTTGTCCAATAACTCTTCATGCGCAACGATTGAGCGAGCCTTCGTTGCTGCGACCAGACGTGTCTGGTAGGTCTCTCTCAAAACTCCGTGTATGAGTAATTTTCTTAAGTTCCTCTCAATCCTTGAGATTGGGAAAACCTAATTCAGCCAAGTCCTTTTCCGCTTGTTTGCTCAATTGTATCTAGTTGCCTTTTTTCTGCAAAAACGTATAGATTTTATGTGTTAACCTAGTTGGGTTCATTCTGTCCATATGCCCATGAATTGGATCCTTCTCATATGGATTGTGCCTGTGATTTTATCATTAGGTTCTGGAAGGTGACTTCCATGTTTGATTCTTGGTCCCAAAATTTTTCGCATGATTTAGCGTTCCTTAATCTGCAATTGATTTCTCAGTGTTTTATGTAGTATATTAAGTGTCTAGGCTACATAAAGCACTGGGACAATGCACAAAAGCGCACACAATGGGAGGAACGAGTAGAGACAACTCTCTTCAAGAGAGCATGGTAGATGTGGAGTTTAGGAACCCTTGTGTGTCAGTTTTAAAAAGTAAATTCGAGCATTTCTGTTATTGTATTTTCTTAAAACCCTCACAGAAACTAAACCCTAGCTAAGCCCTAAGTATTGGGAGCAGTTTTAATATCCGTTATAAATTTTGTTTTGTGAGATTTTTGCTGCTTGTTCTTGGAGTAATTCAATTTATTTCTGGGTATCAGTGTTTGGAGCAATTAACGCCAAGTCATCCGCAAATGCTATGCACTCGAGTGTTATCCCTTTGAGTTTTGTTCCTATGGGACGGTGCATCAGCTCGTCTCCATTCTCGGACGACTGTTTAACACTTAGGTCAATACCCGGGTACCCGGGTACCCTTTTGAATGTTCTTACTTACATATCTTTTGTATTTTACGAAAAATTATCAAATCCTTTCAGATCCTCGTTATTTGGGTCTATTGACATCGATTCATATAATAACAATAAAATATGCCAAAAAATGTATAAACTTTTTGGACTTAGTCAAATACCCTCTTGTTCAATACCCGGGGTACCCGAGTACCCATATATAAATAACTAATTAAAGTTATTTCTAGGGATAAAAAATATTACTGAATATATAAATAAACAAATATAATGACACCGTACTGCTGGCAGATAGTGCCGAGGGTCTTCAGAGAATGATAGATTATATTGTGGAAGCAAGCAACGAATACGGACTAAAACTAAACTCTGAAAAGACTAAAATAATGATTATCAGTAAGAACATCAACATAAACGCTCAGTTTACGGTAAACGACACACCATTGGAAAGAGTAGAAAAAATATGCTACCTGGGCTGCAATATCAGTGATACATGGGATCATAGTTATGAAATAAGAACACGAATTGAAAAAGCCAGAAGCGCTTTTAACCGCCTTAAGAAAGTCCTTTGTAACCTCTCTCTCAATATCAATATACGCATAAGAATTATCAGATACTACGTTTTTAGTGTTCTCCTCTATGGAGTAGAAAGCTGGAGTCTTACCGAGGCTGCCAAAAAACGCTTAGAGGCATTCGAAATATGGTGCTACCGACACATGCTTTCGGATCTCATACATACAACTAACATCACGATTCTCGAGAGGCTGAGAAAAGACAAGGAAATTATTACAACCGTAAAGAACAGAAAACTGGCCTACTTTGGCCACATTATACGTAATGATAAGTACCAACTTCTACAATTAATCCTAACAGGCAAGATTGAGGGCAAGCGAGGCTTTGGACGCAGGCGTATATCCTGGCTGGCCAATCTTAGAAAATGGACTGGCGTAACACCAACCAGCTTATTCCGAGCTGCAGTGAATAGGATAAGATGGGCCAACGTGGTCGCCAACATCTGAAGAAGATTTATATCACCTTTAGAAGAAGATATAAATAAACGAATTTATTTAACTTTTAATTAATTTTATTATAAAACTTATTATAAATTATACATGAAATATTTTTATATTCAATTTATTATTGGAAACGCGTCACATTTTACAATTGCTTTTGAATGTTCATCGCAAACATTTTCATCATTTGTTACATTCTTTACACGATTTTCGCGTTTTTCTCCGATTTTTATGGTACACCCTGGTAACAAATATAATATGATCCTACAACAATTTTTCGTCCAGTGGAATCTGTCTGTTCAGTAGACCCGCCTGACTCACTTGATGTTGTTGCACTGCTTATAGGATCTATTGGTTTTCCATAGAAGCTTTCTATGGCAATCCTAGTGGTGAAATTTCTCATAATTTGCATACTTTGAGATTGTTCTTGAATCGCTGGCATACATAATTCTTCACTTAATTTTCGTAAAAATAATGGACGCTCGTTTGTCTTTTTTTTAAAATCATTTAGTTATTTAGATGATAAATGATTTAGCTGGCAAGACTGGCGATATCCAAAATATAAAAAAAATGCGAGAGGCCATCGGTTAGTTCGTCTGTGGGTTGTGTAACGGCCCAACATCTGAACCATTATATCTACACCAATTTTTGTTTTATTATCATACAGAACAATTTCTGGTCTCTTTTTTTTGTCTTTACTGCAAATTGCTGGATCTGAGTGCATCATAGATGTGCATATCATTCTTCCGGATCCTTTAAATTTTGCAGCTAAATCTTTTACTACTCTTTCACCTTGATTTATTTCACGGCCAGTTGTTATTTTGCCAGCTTAAATGTGACCTTTCAATGAATATTAATTTTCAGTGTCGCATATCCACCATATTTATAGGGTTTTTCGGGTAGTGGAATACTCTATGGGTAATCCCGAGTTGTAATGTGAAAGTCTCCGGGTATTAAAATTATTTGATTGAATGAAAAACCCTGGCGGGTACCCGGGTACCCCGGGTATTGAACAACGTTGTAACGACTGGGTATTGACATAAGTGTTAAAGCGCACAATTAAATGACAATGGAAATACTCCTTCTCCTTGACGCACTACTGTATGAATTGAAAATTCTGTGCTCAGTTCTTCCATAAATTTAACCTTTGAATTTGTATTCAAGAGGGATCTTTGATGATTGATGTTCTCTTGCTATCTAAACTTGGTTCTATTAAATATATTTTCCAATTTTAATAATTTCAAAGCGCGAATTTTATCATCGAATGTACCCTGAATCCAACGTGCTTTGCAGCGTAGTTGCCACACTTTTACGCTAAAAGTTCGTTTTAGGCAGAAATTCAACGAACTTTAAACAATATCTCATAAACGGTATAGCGCATCACGATGAAACTTTGCAACAGTTATTGCGAATTTATTCAGCTACTCATATGATTTTTTTGAAAACTTTTCCATCTCTTTTTATGACATTTTTAACTCTTTGATGCCTAGAATATAGCGTGCTCATAAGGCACCATGTAAAAACTGTTCAACTTTGAATTGCGATAAATATTAACCGTTTTAGTGAATTGACATGAATTTTTTTCTGTTATTTCCTAACAACATCCTTAACTATCTGTAGAAGTTTCATAACTTTTTCAGTATATTGAACCTCCCGAACATCCTGCCTGAAAGAGAAAACTGCCGCAGCAAAATAACGTCCTGTATTATATTATGGCAATGTATACAAAATCTAGATAGTCTAGTTGGAATCACACAAATTGGTACACTTATTGTTATCTAATTTATCTCTTTATCTCTCTGAAAATCGGGGAGAGCGATAGAATTGTTGTGGGTCGCGAAATTCATTAAAAAAAATGTCCCAGCAAAATTACGTCCCATATGTAAATATTGTAATGTCTAAAAAAAAACCAGGTGACGAAGCAAAATCTTACAGGCAATAATGGTTCGCCAATGAGAATAACCAAATCCGGTGACCCAGCCATATTTTGCACGAAATATTGGGTCGCTAATGAAAATAGATTGTGCACCACTGATCCAGACAATAGTAAAACCTTGAAAATGCTTTACTTCAGACTAGTCTAGACGGGACCAATCTTGTCTAGTTCTAGCCTAAACAATACCTGCCTTGCCCTGCCTTAGTTTTCCATCATATTATTATTGTGATGGCTTACTTTAAATGGGAACCTGACTAACACGTGGATATGTCACAGAGTAAATTGACCACATTTTCATTGAGACAAAACATTGGGACAAACTGGATGAAATGAGAATTATAATTTAGTTATGAAAAGACCAATAGTTAAAAAAAATATTTTATCTACTAACACACCAAAATGAACACATTAATCAATACATTATTGTACGTCAAGGATGTCATTATTATAATTGTGTGTGCAAGTATCCAAATCGTGCGTAAAAGTCTAATGTAAATCAAATGGAGTTTCATTATTAAACGATTTCTCTTTGTTGTTACTATGGTAACAACTTTCGTCACTAAACAAAAAAACAGGCGTAGTGAAAATAAATTCTGATGTTTATTAAAATCGAATCAATCTTTCTCAACAGAAGTTGTTGCCATAGTAACCACAACCAGAAATCGTTTAATAATGAAACTCCATTTGATTTACATTGGCTTTTACGCATGATTCGGATACTTTTAGGCACGATTATAATAATGGCATCCTTCACATATCATAATATATTTATTAATGTTTTCATTTTTGTATGTGAGTAGATAAAAGATTTATTTCGCAAATATTATTTTTCGGAAAATGGCTACTATATGTATTTTCGAAAGTCCTATTTCCAAATCTCTTTTTTGAATGTCACCGAATGAAAATTTCAGAACAAGGTGCCATTAAACGACCGGATTTTCTGAAAACAGTCAGAAATTTTTATAATAACTGCTTGGAATATCTTGAAGAATGTAGTGTTCAATTCGAGGATATTAAAGAATTTCATTAGGTGACATTAAAAACGGAGATTTTATGAGAATATGTGGGAAAATACTATTTTATATATTACAGTACATTTAAAATAAGAAATGCAGATATTTTCTAAAAAGCGGGACACTGTTAAAAATCGGCGGGACGCGGGACTGTCCTCCAAAAAGCGGGATTGTCCCGCCAAAATCGTGGACGTGTGGTCACTTTGTCACAGAGGTCAGGTCCTGTAGAATATCTATCACGATTATTATACCTCTGATTTCTACCTTGTTTGGTTTTCTCATGTTTATGGTAAAAAATTTGCAACCATTGGTGTACCAAGGTAGCCATCGAAAGAGAAAGTTTCTGTAGTTTCATGATAACAGCGCCGTTTAGAACACAATTTGAAACGTCTTTAGAAATACGTCAATATAGTTCGTTATAGATACCGAAATTAATATGTACGATGTTTAAAAAACACTTTATAAACAATCAAGGATCTAGGTACAGTTTTTGGAACTGTATTATTCCTGGCATTCATTAACGGCCTGCCAAAACCTGAACCAGAAATAAAAGGGCGCACCTACTTATTTACAGACGATACCGTGTTGCTCTTCAAATGTTGTCTCAAATAAACTCGAAAGGGTGAAACGGTGGATGAATCTCAACAGACTCTCATTTAATCCTGACAAAATCAAATATATTACATTCTCAAACTATAAGATTTCTCAACCTAGTAATTTATTTGATATAAAATTAGGAAACGATACAATAGAAATAGTTCAAAGTATTATATATTTAGGGATTCAGATGGAAGATAGACCAGCATCTGAACTATAAATCACACTCAGAAACTCTAACTAAACGAATAAATCAGTTGATCTATGTTTTTTTCCCGACTAACAAATATTTTGGACCAAAACACTTTAAAGACCGTGTACATCGCCTTGGTCCAATCGATCCTATGGAATACGGAATACTATCTTGGGGTGGGGCTTGTCCCACAACGTTAAGACTTGCAATCGTTGCACAAAATAATTTGCTTAGAGGAATTCTAAAGAGTGGAAGGCTCGACTCGGCCGGGGCGTTGTACGGGGACTTATTAAATTTTAACTAATTTTAATTAATTTTAACCATCAATTATCTTTATAAATCGACGGTTTTAATGAGAGTCCATAAGAGCAGGGAGTTTTTGGGGAGGGTGGATCATGGACACGGGACCAGGGGCGAGGGTAGAGATTTACCCAGGGCTCCCAGGAAACTGACCACGTAGAGCATGAGGCACTGGTCTGTAATTTGCATTGTATATATAAGTAAATATATATATATATATATATATATATATATATATATATATATATATATATATATATATATATATATATATATATATATATATGTGTGTGTGTAATAAGTATAAAGGAAATAAGGATAGAGATAAAGAAAGATAAATGAGTGTTAATATTTTCTTGGGACACCCGTTATATCTTCTGGACTTGTAGGGGAGAATATACGCAATGTTTAAAATATTACATTGTCAATTGAATGATGTGAGAGATAAAATCACTCTTCAATTTTAACAAATTAAAACTATTATGTTTACTTGCAAATGTAAATTTCCTATCTAAATTATGAAATAATAAATGTATATTTTTGAAATTTGTTTATTGTAATCTAAGCATAGATATAAACATTCATTATTTATATATTCATTCATTATAATACCATTACATTATATTATTTCGTCATTTCTAGTAATTTTGAATGTGAACGCATATATATATATTTGTTAATTTACATGCGTGTATATCGAAACATTTTTTCCCTGAAACAGTAAATTACATCAACAAAAAATATGTTTATTGTAATAATGCATGGCCATTAATATCTATAAGAATGCGCCAGAGGTTGTTAAAATATAAAAATTTATTATTTAATCTCGAAATGGGTAGTCGATTGAAAAATTATTCAAATTGCCGAGAATTTTATTTATACGAAAATTAATAATAATTAGTTCGCGTGTTGACTTACCGTACACACTAATTAAATTAATTACCCGCAAATTTCCTACTTTACTTGTGCATTCCCGTTGAAATTATTCAATTTACTTCATAACCTACAACGAGCTGAAAACACTGATTAAACTAATCGTTTATTATCTCAAATTGATCGTTTAAAATTACCATTTTCCCCGTCAAGATGATTATTTTCAGAAACTGTATCCATTCCGTGGTTATCGTGCTGTGTCGTTTTATTTAAATGAGACTGATCAAGGTTAAGGAATCTGTTGGGAAAAGCACCTGTAGCCTTAGGGCCAGGCAACCGCGTGGCAACAGAAAATCAACTGTTAAAAATATCTAACCACATTAAACAAACAACGACCGAACAATGTCTTTCATTCAACTCATTCTCCTTCGTTTCAATTGCAATTTTTTTTATGTATAAAACGCGCATCGTACACCACACATATCGGGCTTTTGGCGCATTGTTCCGAAAACTTATTTTATTTCTATACAACAGATTTTTTTTAAGACTTTGAGAGCTCGGGGCTATCCGCATACACTCCGTGACGTAGGTACATGTTATTCTCAAGATGCTCTGATAGATCGCCTCTGGACAGGATACGTTACTTATTATATAGAGTTGTTTGTTTAGTGGTATAGTTTGTAACCGCACCATTATATTATCAACTCGGCTGCTAGGTATATCATTTATTCTGTAACGAATCCATTCTTCTCGAATGAAACAATTATTGATTTCTGGGCCCATAGCTCCATTTAAACGCTACACAGCATCCGAGAGATTTAATTAGTTCCCTAGGAGAGCACTGAAACGCATTTGGGTAATTTACTTTTGGAATTTTGGTTCCAGCGGTCGCAACTACGTTATGATACCTCCAAGGCATTAATACTTTTTCACCTAACACATATAGGTGATATTATTATATTTGCACGGACATCTGTTGCATAGTTTTGGCTCGAAATAACTGTTTGTTCGTTTATCGAGCATATAGATTGGACGTGTGGTTTTCAACCAGTTTGAAACTAACCTAACCTAACCTTAGAAATATTGGTGATATTATTTTATTTGCACAGATATCTGTTGCATAGTTTTGGGTCGAAATAACACTTTTATGGCGCATATACATTGGACGTGTTGTTTTCGAGGAGTTTGAACCGTAGCGGCTTCTTGTTTAGATATGCAGATTAAAGTGGGGGCCCGGTATTAATGCACCCCAAGAAAAATATATTTAATCGTGTTACGCAACGGAATCGATGTTTCAAGTTATTTTTTGCTTCGGGGTGTATTGCGAGTGCGAGCGAATAAAGAAAATAATAAATGGATATGTAGAATGCGCAGTAAATAAATCTAACTGAGTTTATTCAGACTAATTTATTGTTTTGTGATGTTAGACCTTGGAAATCTAATGAAATCTACAATATTTGACCTAAACACTCATATTTTCCCAAATATTTTCGGGATGCTGAATCGATTGGTAAAAACTAGAAGTCTCTGGGTTAAGCCGTTCAAAAGTTATGATATCTGAAAGTGTTTTCCCAGCTGGTTGCAAATATACAAATTGCATTTTGCAATCGCAGTCCTGGAGCAGTGATATGGGGCTTTCCGCTGCTTAGCTGCAGAATCTGCAATTGTCGTCTTCTTCTAGGCCTAGGGTCTTGAGGTGTTTTCTAAGTTGGCAGTGCTACCTCAGTATTAATAAGTTTGTTCCTGTTCAGTTTCAGGCAAGCTTTTGTTATTTTCTGGTTTAAACATCCCAGCATTAATTTGGATTACTTTAGCCCTGGAAGTTCTTTCCAGGTTTTCATCCAGTTCTTCATCTAAACTTTTGTGGATGGTGTTCGAAGATGTGTCCCTTGCTAGGGAATTGTAGAGTTTTTAGAGTTTTCATTATTGAGTTTAAATTCCGATGAATGTTGAACTCTTCTCCGTCATTGTCAGCATATGCCTGGGCGTGGTGTAGAAAAAATGAAAACGCTGTCTAGTGTGTTGGTCATGCGGTACAAGATATGTATCGAAATACCTTTCGTGTTTATACATGAAAACCAGTATCTCACGCCTACTAATATTAATATTCTCGCACATTAAAAAATTCCTCTTGAAGCTTTTTTTTTGGAAAATTTTCCGTGATTTTTTTTTGGTTACCCGGAGGAAATCAATCTGCTGAAAACGATTTTTCAGTTTATTTTGCACTAAAGTTACAAATAAACAAATTTTATATTTTTTTTCCCGCTCACCACAGAGACTTTTAGTTCTTCACCAATCGATTCAGCGTCCCAAAATTAGTCGAAGAACTTATATAATATTGCGAACTTATATAGAATTGCTGAAAACGGTTTTCCAGTTTATTTCGCTCTAAAGTTAAAAATAAACAAATTTTATATTTGTTTTCGCTGTGCACAATCACACATTTCCTACTGATTTGACGCTGTCATAACTTTTGAACCGCTCACCACAGAGAATTCTAGTCTTCACCAATGGATTCAGCGTCCCAAAATTAGTCGGAGAACGTATATAATATTCCCTGGGAAGCTTTCAGTTAAGAAATACCATCGACTCGGGAAGTCTAGACCGCGGAAACGACGAAATGCACATTTTTTGAGTCACAGCAAAATTTCAAAACATTTCTGAAAGCATTTTGGCTGCTGATTACAGATATGCAAATTATATTTCGCTAGCTCTTTCGGTTCACTTTCGCCTGCAAAAATTTAAGAAATTTGTATGTAATTTCGGCGCTCCAGTGGAGATCTCGGAAAGTCGTGAATTTACCGTGGACAATCTTAGTGTACCCATAGGAAAATGACCTTCTGAAAACGATGCCGCAATCCGTTTTTAATTATCTGCAACCGTTTCCGAGATATCTAATTAGCAAATTGAGAATCGGGTAAATTTCAGTTTGGAATTTATCGACGAATTATTGAATATTTGCGGACAATTTACACATCGACTTGTTCGTCTTGTCGTGTAGTTTCTGTGTGCCCAAAATGATTTCGCTGCTCTTTACCGTTTTTGAAAAAATCGCAAAAAACTGAAGAAGCATGTATTTTTCGAACGAAATGATGGAAATTTTTTGTCGAAATTTTTGTTGCAATTTTTTTGCGTGATTTTTTTTCGGTTACACGAAGGAAATCGAAGTGCTGAAAACGGGTTTTCTGTTTATTTCGCTCTAAAGTTACAAATAAACAAATTTTATATTTTTTTTGCTGTACACAATCACACATTTCCTACTGATTTGACGCTGTCATAACTTTTGAACCGCTCACTAGAGAGACTTCTAGTCTTCACCAATCGATTCAGCGTCCTAAAATTAGTGTGAGAACGTATATAATATTCCCTGGGAAGCTTTCAGTTAAGAAATACCATCGACTCGGTAAGTCTAGACCGCGGAAACGACGAAATGCGAGAAAATCGATTTTTTCAAAATCGTTACTTTTTGAGTCACAGCAAAATTTATAGACGTTTCTGAAAGCATTTTTGCTGCTGATTACAGATATGCAAATTATATTTCGCTAGCTCTTTCGTTTCACTTTCGCTTGCAATAATTGAAGACATTTTTATGAAATTTCGGCGCTCTAGCGTAGATCTCGCAAAGTCGTGAATTTCCTGCGGACAATCTTAGTGTATCCATAGGAAAATGACCCTCTGAAGACGATGCCGCAATCCGTTTTTAATTATCTGCAACCGTTTCCAAGATATCTACTAAGCAAATCGAGAATCGTGTAAATTTCAGTTTGAAATTTATTTACGAATTATTGAATATTTTCGGACAATTTACACTTCGACTTGTTGGTCTTGTCGTGTAGTTTTTGTATGCCCAAAATGATTTCGGTGCTCTTTACCATTTTCGAAAAAATCGAAAAAAACCGAAAAAGCATGTATTTTTCGAACGAAATGATGGAAAATTTGTGTCCAAAATTTTGTTCCAATTTTTTTTCGTGATTTTTTTTTGGTTACGCGAAGGAAATCGAAGTGCTGAAAACGGTTTCCCAGTTTATTTCGCTCTAAAGTTACAAATAAACAAATATTATATATTTTTTCGCTGTACGCTATCATACATTTCCTACTGATTTGACGCTGTCATAACTTTCGAACCGCTCACCACAGTGACTTCTAGTCTTCACCAATCGAGTCAGCGTCCCAAAATTAGTCGGAGAACGTATATAATATTCCCTGGGAAGCTTTCAGTTAAGAAATACCATCGACTCGGGAAGTCTAGACCGCGGAAACGACGAAATGCGAGAAAATCGATTTGTTCAAAATCGTTTTTTTTTGTCACAGCAAAATTAAAACCGTTCCTAAAAGCATTTCTGCTGCTGATTACAGATATGCATATTATATTTCGCTAGCTCTTTCGTTTCACTTTCGCCTGGAAAAATTGAAGAATTGTTTATCAAAATTTAGACGTTAGGTAAGCTATATGGTTTGTCCAATGTAAAGTCTCGTCCACAAGTAGTCCTAGTAGTCTTACCGATTGTTCACTTCTAGAAGTGTACTCCCTCATTCCTAGAACGTTTCTGAAACCAAACTGAGTGCGGCTTATGTTCTTCGCAAATCTTATTTATTCTTCCATGAATTATTTTTTCGAAGGGTTTAATCGCTGCAGTTTTAGCAATCTTGCTTAATGAAAGAACTAACCTAACCTAACCTATACTGATTTCCTCAGGGTTATTGACTTCTTATGTGTCCTGAAAATTAGAATGTTTGTTTTGTCCTTGTTTGTGACTAGACGATTCATATTAAACCAGTTTGAAATAGGATCCATTGCTGATATGGAATTTGGATGGACTTCGATTATGAGACTGGTGTCGTCAGCAAAGTTAACCATCTCAATATTTCTATCTTCTATCGATGACTGTAGTTCATTGAAATACAAGCTGAATAAAATAGGACCTAGAATACTCCCTTGTGGAGTACACGTCTTTAGTCTCCTCGTCTTTGAAATATATCTGCCATGAGCGGTTTGGATTTTCGAGCGTTGTTTACGATTGGATAGATATGACTTTATGTAATCTAGCGCTGTTCCTCTGATTCCGTATTTTTCTATTTCATTGAGCAAGAACGCTAAATACTTCAGCGATTATCGCACCATAAATTTAATGAGCCATATGCTAAAACCCTTCTTAAAAATAGTTCATGGAAGAATAACTAAGACTTGCGAAGAGAATCAGCCGCACTCAATTTGGTTTCGCCCAAACGCTGTAGTAACGAGGGAGGCACTAATCAGTGCCCAGGTTTTGATTCAGAGATGTAGGAATATGGATTGTGATGTCCATATATGCTTCATTGATTACCAGAACACTTTTGACAGAGTACAAACTTATAAGTATCCTAAAAGGGATAGGGTTAGAACACAGGGACATAAAGATAATCATCAACCTATACTGGAAACAAACTGCCTGAATACGAATTCAAGGAGAAAGTTCGGACCACATCGAAATCAAAAGGGACGTGCGCCAGGGATGTATACTATCACCAACTTTGTTTAATATATACTCAGAACGCATATTTTAGGAAGTGTTGAAAGAATTAAAATGTGGTATTAAAATAAATGGCGAGTATATAAGCAATCTGAGATACGCGGACCACACAGTAGTATGCGCAGACAGCCTAGAAAACCTGCAAGAGCTAATGAACAGAATATTAGAAGTCAGTCAAAGGTATGGTCTCACGCTCAATGTCAAAAAAACGGAGTACATGATAGTATCCAAAAACAATAACCATGTCGGACAGCTTGGTGTTAACAACGAACTGAATGAAAGAGTCCAAAAACACACGTAGGTAGGATTGAATGAAAAGTGGGACCACTCAATTGAAATCAAATGTCGGATAGAAAAAGCGAGATCCTCATTTCTGAAGATGGTTAAGGCATTCAAAGCACATCACCTGAATATACAAACAAAGTTCAGGTTACTAAGATGCTCTATCTTTACAGTACTTCTATATGGAGTGGAGTCCTGGACTCTGACAGAGACTATTGAACGAAGTAGCATTCTTCTAATAGTCTTCTACTCCTGTTGACTATCCGCTTCAGATGTTGGCGATCATCATTGAAAATCGGACTTTGTTTGTTGAAGCCCTGAAGAGATTTGTTATTGTTGTGCTGAACTAGGTTTGACGGTTTTTTAACCAAGATATTCTTCTTATTGCTGGCCCACTTCTTCCATCTACTCTTCCTTGTAGTATAAGTTGCAATAGACCGTACTGTTGACTTTTTGTCATTATATGGCCAAGGTATTCCAGCTTCATTGCCCAAAATTGGAGTTTTGACAATACCGCCGCATACTCAAAATTTGCTCACGGCTCACGTCAACAACCAGCTGGTCCTAGAGAGAATGGGAAAAGAACGAGAGGTTTTACTAATAAATTTACATTATTAGGTCTTACATTATTGGTAAGACCTGTCATTTTTTCCCATTCTCTCTAGGTCCTGCTGGTTAGTGACGTGAGCCGTTCAGAAAATTTTAAGTATGCGCTCTATTGCCAAAACTCGAATGCCAGACACGAAAGCTGGAACACTTTGACCGTATAATGAGGAACAGTCAACGGTACGGTCTATTGCAACTTATACTTAACTTATACTGAAACTACCAGGAAGAGCAGATGGAAGAAGATTGCCAGGAAAAGGAGAATATCTTTTTTTAAAAACGTTCAAACCTGATTCAGCACAACAATAACAAATCTCTTCTGTGCTGCAGAAACAAAGACATAATTTCCATGATGATCGCCAACATCCGAAGCGGATAGGCAGCAGAAGAAGAAGAATTTAACAATATGTCAACAGTATCGTACGACTTCGAGAGATCGACCAAAACACCCGGAGCGATCTTTTGATCATCCAGTTCGTTTGCTTTTAATGTACTAGCCCAAAGATGCCTAGAAGGAAATCAGGAAGTGTTTGCCTGTTTTGCTGACTACAATAAAGCATTTGATAACGTCAGACACGAACAACTTCGAAATATTAAGGGAAAAGCAACTAGATCCGCGGGATATAGGAATAATATGGAATCTTTACTACGGGCAGAAAGCATTAGTTCGAGTGGTGAGCTACAAGGCTGATGAAATCCAAATTACAAGAGACGTGAGACAAGGATGTGGAACTGGAGTGCACATGAAAGAAGAGCTCGGGGTAAACCACGTAAGAGATGGCGAGATGACTGCATCGACGACCTAAAGATATTAGGTGTGAGAAACTGGCTGCAATTGGTTAACAGCAGGGAGAGATGGAAGGATGTTGTAACTCAAGCCAAGGCCCACCCAGGGCTGTAGATCTATAAAAGAAGAAGAAGAGACAAGGATGTGTGTTGTCGCCTTTACTGTTTAACATCTACTTTGAAAAGAACATGAAAAATGCGTTAGAAGAAGAAGTGATACAGATAAAGTTCAATGGAAAGCATTATCAAGAACATTAGGTATGACGACGACACGGTAATAATAGCGGAAACGTTTGAAGACCTACAACAAATTCTAAAGCAAGTAGAAAGAGCCAGTGAAGAGAAAGATCTGTAATGAAATGAAGAGAAAACACAATTCATGAATATCTCAGGTAATATACACAGAGTTTATGGGAATGTCTACATTCATGGTCGTTCCATTGACCTTGTGCACAAATATAACTACCTCGGACCTTCAACAACAATGATTTAACTCAAGAAATAAGAATAAGGATCGGAAAAGCCTGCGCTGCGCTCATAACTATGGCGCACGTTTTATGTACTCGTGACTTCAATCTAAATCTTGAAATGCGATTGGACTATAAAACTTCGAATTGTGGGTTTATCGAAGGATTTTTGGGTGTCATGGTTCGACAAAATTACTAATGTTGAGATCCTCAGAAGAATGGATAAACAATGAGAAATCCTAATAACCCGCTAAAGGCGAAAACTGGAGTACCTGGCCCACGTAACGGGAGGACAAAATGCCAACTTATGTATCTGATCATGCAGGGAAGGATCCAAGGAAGAAGAAGTATTGGACACCGATGTATCTCGTGGCTGTGAAATTTGAGACAATAGTTCCAGTCCACATCTACAGAATTATTCAGAACATGCTGTTGCAAAAATAAAAATAGCGTTGATGATTGCCAAACTTCGGCATGGAGAAGGCACTTAAAGAAGAAGAATGAAGGTGTTCATACTTATACCGCAAAAGGGTTCCGGACTTATAAAGGGATAACTAAATCGCTCTTTGTTAGGTGATCGGCTTTTTTATTTGGCTCTATGCCAGTGTGTGCTGGTACCTAGTATCATCATCATCATTAATCAGCTTGTAGCGTCCACTGCTGGACATAAACCTCCCTTAATTCATTCCATTCTTCTCGTTGTTGCGCTGCTTCTATCCAATTAGATGTGATACGCTTTATATCGTCACTCCATCTCGTCGGTGGACGACCTCTGCTTCGGTATGCTACTGGTCTAGGCCTCCATTCAATTATACATTTCGTACATCTTCCATCCGTCATTCTTGCTACGTCGCCTGCCCAGTTCCACTTCAGTAGGGTGAGCCTCTCTACTGCAGCTGCAACTCCCGTTCTTTGACGTATGGTAACATTTGGGGTTTTGTCACGCAGGTTTATTTCTAACATGGACCGCTCTATGCTCCGCTGCTTTACCCTGATTTTGTTTATAACTTTCTTTGTTAATGTAAGCGTTTCCGCTTTATATGTTAGGACAGGCAGGACACATTCGTTGTACACCTTTCTTTTCAAACAGATGGGTAAATCAGCCTTAAACACGTATTTCAGCTTACCAAAAACTTATCAGGGCTTACCAAAAGGCCCAGGTTATTCCTACTCGTCTGTAGAATTCGTTCATTTGATTATCTCTACCAATTCCAATCTGGTGTTCTAGATATTTATATGCGACCTATTTATATGCGAATAGTCTGTTCTATTTAGAGATTATTCACTGTAATGGTTTCACTCACTACAAGGTTGATCATTATTTGATCACAGAATAGATTGTGCCGCTATGACTAGCATTCATAGCTTTCCGAAAAGCCTTTGACCCAGTAGAAATCTGGGCACTCCAGCAAGCCCTAAAAAATTCCAGGATAGGTGCAAGCTTCATCAACAATCTCTGACAAATCAAAACAAATACAACTGCATGAACTATCCGAAAAAGTGAGAATCAGGAGAGGTGTACGACAGGGAGATCCTTTATCGCCGAAACTATTTACCCTGGTCTTGGAAGATGATCTAAAAACAATTGATTTCAGTAACCGAGGTATTAACGTAATGGGTGAGGAACTTAGCCGACTAATGTTTACCGACGATATAGCCCTGATAGCCAGTAACAAGTAAGAACTCATCACACTCGTCGACGATATCTACAAAGCCACGAAACGCATAGGATTGGAAATTAACTTTGGAAAAACCAAGTACATGACGTCAGATAGAGAAGATGAAGAACAAATTACCATCGAGGGCATACAGATGGTTCGAAGACAAAGGAAGGTACTAGTGCAGGAGTGTTTGGATCTCGTACCAAGTACTTCGAATCTATGGGAACATCCCCAAGTATCTTCCAAGCAGAGGTACACGCACTCGAAAGATGTGCACAGTTTTACCTCGATAGGAATTATCGCAAAAAACGAATTGTTATCCTGTCAGAGAGGCAGGCAGCCATTAAGGCCATTAGCTCATACACCATCAGATCTAAACTGGTATGGGACTGTGTGGGGAAGCTAAACAAGTTTGGCAAAGATAACAAAGTAACGCTATACTGGGTACCAGGACACACTGGTATAGGCGGAAACGAAGAAGCCGATCACCTAGCAAACAAGGGATCCAGTAGCCCCTTTATAGATCCGGAACCCTTTTGCGGCATGAGTGTGAACAGCATCCACAAAAGTTTAGATGAAGAAACAAGAGGAAAATGGATGAATACCTTGAAAGAACTTCCAGGGCTAAGGCAGTCCAAACTGATGCTGGGATCTTTTAACCAGAAGAGAACAATAGCTTGCCTGAAATTAAGCAGGAACAAGCTTAGAATTCTGACAGGAGTCCTGACGGGACACTGCAGATTTAGGAAACATCTCAAGGCCCTAGGCCTAGAGGAGGATAACGGATGTAGATTCTGTAGCTCAGCAGAGGAAACCCCCATACATATGCTCAAAGACTGCGGAGCATTACTCCGCAAGAGACAGATGTACCTTGGGGCTTACTGCTTGAACACAGATGAGCTGCAGGCCTTGAATCCCACCCAGATCCTGAAATCCCTAATGGAATCAGGATTAGAGGAGCCGATCTAAATGGGCAGGTACACCAACGCTTGCAGGAGGAGGGTGGGGTACAATAGATCTATAAAGGTCGTAGTACAAGTCGTCACCAGCATATCTACAATCTACAATCTACCATCGAAGGCAACTTAATTGATAAGGTATAAACATAAAAGTATCTTGGGAAAACACTAACAATTGGTAAGGTAATCAGGCAAACCTAGGCAGCTTATAGCAAGATAAAAGATATACAACCCTAGGACATCCCCCTTGAGTTAAAAAGCGCCCTATATAAACACTGCATTCTACCCGTGACCACTTATGGATCGCAAATCTGAGCAATTACCGAAACAATAATGGAAAAGCCAAGGGTCAATCAAAGAGCAATCGAAAGACGCATACTAGGAATCGCTGAGAGACCGGAAAAGAAACGACTGGATTAGAGAGAAGACAAAAGTAAGGGATGTAACAAATGAAATACTACAACAGAAATGTTGGGCCGGCCATGTCGCAGGAAATAAAGACAAATGGAGCCGAAAAATCATGATATGGGCACCATAGAATAACAGAAGAAGCGAAGGAAGACCGCAGATGCGATGGAAACGACGACCTGAAACAAACGGAAGGCATTTACTGGTAGCAAGCGGCCCAGAACAGGACTATGTGGAAGAGCAATAGGGAGGCTTATGCCCAACGAGCAGACAACAGCTAAAATTATAAGCACAATATCTTCGACGAAGCCCAAATGACTTAGTTTTTAGCCGTTTATATTGACCCCCGTGTGTTCAAAGTCGATCTTTTTAAACATGTATTTCAGAAGTGTTCTGAATAATTTGGGTGAGATGTTATCTCCCTGCCGTACCCCTGTATCTATTCCTAATGTATCGGTGTCTTCGTGTAATCTCAAGCATGCAGCCTCATTTTTATAGACGATAGTTGATTAGCGGAGAATATCTGTAGCTTATACGGCATTCGGCTATTGCTTCAATTAGTTTTCGTTAGTTTATGGAGTCGAACGTCTTCTAGTAGTTAACGAATATGAGGACTAGGGACTTATTGTACTCTACACATTTTTCAATCAGTGCCGTGACAACTTGTTTGTGCCAAAGCCTGCTCTAAAGTCGACTTGCTCCTTTGATTGGTAAAAATCTAGCTTCGGTGTTAGACGCTTAGTTATGATCTTCATGAACAGCTTATACATGTGTGAAAGGAGGAGGCTTATGGGCCTTTAGTTTGGATTTTGGTACTCAGTATAGCGTTGCTTTATTATATCTGCCAAGCTTGTTTAGCTTTTCCACCCAATAGTCTTGATGGCCCTTTGATCAAAACCTCTTTAAACTTTTGTGAAACCGGTCCCATTGAAATTTCAGTTCTGGCGTGGAATTTAATTTAGCATAAGAATATGTTCAGAAATCCATATATTACTTGCAAATTTCGAAATTCGTGTTTTAATTAAAATTGTTGTGGGACCATTTATCTCCTCGTGATACACACGCAGAAAAATGACAATAAAAGGTAAATGTGGAATAATGAAAACATAAAATATGGACAGGTTTTACGATGTGAATGCCGGAACAATAAACAGTATCGTGGTCGCGGTCATAAATTTCAGAAATATAGAAAAAAAATAACCCGCAAAAGAAGAAAATAACGCATGAATAATGTATGTTGCACGGTGGCGCATTTTTTCGCTCCCCGGCTAGGATTCAACAGGTGACAAGATGTTAATATTTGAACCTCTTTTGGTTAACGTCCCGGCATTAGTAGATATTCCAAATTTCCCTTCGAGTTCAACTTTGGAAAACCCGTACGGAATATTTATTTTTCCATAACTTTTATTAATTTATTGTCCGTTCGCTGGTGGAAAAAAAAACACTTAAGAATGCGATAAATATGCTAATAAACATTATTTATCGACTTGGATTCGAGTAATTTATGTGAAATTATTTTTTGTTCAATCGTAAATTAGCATAACCACCAGAAATATTAATAATTTCTGTGTTCATATAAATGACAAAAACGAAAATGACTTTTTAGTCATTCATAAATTATCCCATGTAAATTTACCGGAATACCTAATGGGATTTTATTTGAAAAGTTACATTTTTTTCGGTCCACCGATGCAATGTTTTTATGTAAATATCAATTGAAAGAAACATATTGAAAGCGCGACATAAAAAAAACTTTGTTAAAATCTAATGAATAAATTAAATGCGTAGAAACAAACTCGCAAGGAAATCGTAATTTTAAACTAATAAAAAGTTTTTATGAAATCATTCTATTGCTTTTCCTTACTGAAATATATATAAAGCTATTATTTAACGAGGGGTGTTTGTGTTGGGAGCTAATAGAATTCTCGTAATAAATTGAGACTTTTCATTATGGTTTACAGTTTAATGTTATAAATTCTTAGCACGTTGGGGGTAAGTGTATCAGCCGTTTGTGTGAACGGATGTGGGTGCATCTGCGAGAGCACGTGATCCGGGAGATATGTGTCCATTGTTTGCCGGACACGACAATTGTCCGGTCAGTGGGTTATTACTGTAGGCGAAAAGCCTCCCTTTGTCATACTGAAACTGTGTCATTTCTCCGTCCATTAATTACTTCGTTGACACCTTGGGATGGTATAATTAGGCTTCTATTATTAATTAAAATGTGTGTAATGTCGGTTAAAAACGAGCTTTAGTTTGTGTCTGGCTGTGTGTGGTTATTTTTTTTTTTTGGTAAAAAAGCTACGGAACGCCAAGATGTATTATTAGCGGGTTGTGGATATCGTGGAGATAATTCGAATGTCAACAAGTAGTTAGAGCCCGCCGTGGCGCGAGTCCGGACCACCTAAGGAGCAGCCGTCCCGTTTTGAATTTATAGGGTGTTTCCCCAGTTTGCCTACACCGGATTTCATTTTCATGCCGGCAATTTTATTATTAGGAATTCATTTCGTTTTTTATTCCAATAAAATATATATTTTAACACACACACACACAAATTTATGTATACATATATATATATAAATATATATATATATATATATATATATATATATATATATATATATATATATATATATATATATATATATAACCTATTATATAACCTATTATTTAATGAGGAGTGATTGTGTTGGGAGGTAAAAGAAGTCTCGTAATAAATTGAAATTTTTATTATGGTTTATATGCTTTATTTAGAATACTCAATTTCAATTCAACAATTTATTTTATTTTAAACATTTAAAACATTTTTGCTTTGTTTCTCAGCATCTATTTGTTTTCTTCTCTCGACTCTCATTTCCCACTTTGTTGTTGGCTGTTATTGTCCGTCTAGTCTTCCCTCTCTAGTCTTCACTGACTAATCTTTTCTGTCTAGTCTTATCTGTCCAAACTTGTCTGTCTAGTCTTGAGTGTCTAGTCTTGTCTGTGTAGTCTTGTCTGTCCAGTCTTGTCTGGCCAGCCTTGCTTATCCAGTCTTGTTAGTCTACTCTTGTCTGTCTAGTCTTGTCTGTCCAGACTTGACTGTCTAGTCTTGTCTGAATAGTCTTGACTATCCAGTCTTGTCTGTGTAGCCTTGTCTGTCCAGTCTTGCCTATCCAGTCTTGTCTGTCGAGTCTACTAGTATCTAAAGCTTTGTCTGTCCAGTTTAGTTTGTCTGTCTCGCCTTATCTTTCTAGTCTTGTCTGTTTAGTCTTGTATATCTAGTCTGGACTCTCTAGACCTGGCATGTCAAACACGCGGCCCGCGGGCCGCTTGCGGCCCGACAATACACAGATTGCGGCTCACCGAGACGTTTTAATTTTTTTGGACAAAAGGCGGAAGTATTATATCCAGCAGAAATAAAAACCATTATATAATAATATAAGTGTAAGTCGAAATACTGTAGCAAACAGTTCATGAAATAACCGAGAATTGGAGAAATCAGCATTCTTAATAAGCCTGTTCTTTTGCTCAGCTGATCGTTTTGCGATGTTAAGTTAAAAGTAAGTGAAGAACTTTTGGAAGTCATTCCAAGCATAATACGCTTATTTAGGTTTTGAAGAAATATAAGTCACCATTGGTGACAGTTCGTTTGTCTTGCAACCAGGCCCCTCTTTCCCATTGGGCACTCTAGGCACGCGCCCAGAGCCCCGCGATCTATAGGACCCACTAGTTCCTTCTAGGTCACAAGCGAACGAAGCGACAATGCTTCAAATATGACGGGGAGGTATACAGGTCTACAGTCTACAATTAATAATCAAGGAGAATTGTGAATTTACCACCTTTGTGTCATGTGCGAGACATTCACTAAACTTGGTAGATATCCATGCTGCTGCGTGTGTATCAGAGGCAACAAAGTTTTTTGAATTTGTTCAGAAAGCGTACAACTTTTTTTCGGGCTCTACCCATCGATGGAATTTATTGACAGAACATTTAGCTTTAAGAAAAGTTGTTAAATGTCTTTCACAAACCAGATGGTCAGCTCGAGCTGCTGTAATAAACTCCTTGCATGAAGGTCATAAACAAATTATAGAAGCTTTGATGTCTATCGCAAGAGATACAAAACAGGCACATAAACTAGACACTACACTAACGGAAATTTGCAGCTCTATGAGAGAAAGAATAAACAAAACAAGTAATTATCTTTAGAAAAAAAAAACAATTAACACTGGATCTTGCAACTTATTAGTTTACTTCACTTGATGATTTTATTATTAACTTCTGAGATAAATGTGGTTACTTCGAATCGTCCGCCAAAGAAAGAAATCCTGCATCTAACTACAAGGACTTATCTCAAAAACAAGACCTAGAAGCTCACGCCAGAGTTTTTTAGGTGGCTCTGCAGAGGGAAAAGAAAAATTGAAAATAGAGGTTTTTTGCCCATAATTGATACCCTAAACGTCCACCTAATACAGCGATTATGTTCATATAAGAACATTAGTCAACGTTTTGGTTCATTTTTTAGCTTGAAAACTCTGAATTCCGAGGTGAATTGAGACAATGTTGCAAGGAATTTGCTGAAATCTATTATGAAGACGTTAACGAGAAAGAGTTGGAAATGGAATGTCTCCATTTAAAAGAATGCTTGAAATTTGTTCATACTGCAAATGAAGGTATTTTAGAAATATATCATCTTTTTAAAGGAAACAAAATTGAAGATTCATTTCCAAATGTAGAAATCGCGTTGAGAATCTTTTTAAGCATGATGGTAACTAACTCCAATGGGGAACTGCAATACTCCTTCTCGAAAGTGAAAAATGAATTAAGAAGTATAAAGCTTCAAGAAAGATAAACCAGTTTGTCGCTCAAAAACGTAGATTTTGAAGAGGTGATTAACGATTTTGTAGAACGAGAGTACTCTTCTTAAATCAATATAGATTTTTAAGCGCTAACCTGTGAGTGCTAAAAGAGTTACTTTTGAAAATTGTTACTTTCTTGGTCTATTCTGAAGGTCTTGTCAAAGTGAAGGTCATAGGGGCCCCTTTATCCCAACTTGACCAGGGCCTCCTATAGTTTAAAGACTGCCGTGTTTGCAACTGATGGTGCACCTATCATGATCGGTATTACTAAAGGAGTTTTTGCGTGTTTAAAAGAAGCGTGTAAACAGAATGGTGATAATAATTTTGAACATTTTCATTGTATTATTCACCAGCAAATACTTACTGTGCTCCAAATTTTTAAATATCGGACATGTGATTTTCAAGAAAGTGTTTTACAAATTGTTATTCATAAAAGCAAAGCTGCACTGATGAGAGATAAATCTCGAAACACGTCTGAAGATGGCTAATCACTTAAGTTATGGGAAAGACATGATCTTAAAAAACAATGTAAATTGTCTGGTTTTAGTTGAGTGCCACGAAGGTGGCACTCAACTGACAAATTTCGCATGAGATTTGTTTTGGTAGTCCGACAAAGACTCAATAATGTTATAGAACTCCGGAAAGGTTGAATATATTTATATATTGAGGCTGTGTTCCGGCTTTATTAAGTTTATATGATTATCTATAATGTATTATGGTTTTAACAATTTCACCTAAATGAAGATTTTCAGAATATGCTAACCAAATTAAATTATTAGAAACGGAAACAGAAATCGATCTAAGATTTTTTGATTTTAAAATCTGTGAAGCACAATTTCGTCTTTATACTTCACCTCTATCCATCGATATTGAAATTGTTTGCTGTAGGCAAAATGTATGGAAGTTGGAATTCTAGAATTTTATACGTATCTATCTCTAGATCGGTTTCCTTCCTAAAATGTATCTTAAGCGCTACTGTTACGTATTTGCTATGTTCGCAAGCACTTATTTGTGTAAGCAACTATTTTCTTTAATGAAAAATAACAAAAAATCAGAAAGGTCAAGATTAACCGATCAACATATATCATCAAATTTAAAAAATTGCATCAGCTCAAGATATTCAACAAAATATTGATGACTTGCTTTCCAACAAACTATGTCAAATATCTTCTAAAAAGTAGTAAGTATTAAACTGTGATTTTGTATATTATAACTTTTATTTTAGTTTTATTTTTAAATATAGAATATAGTTTCAGGGAAAAAATAACTTGAGATATAAAATGTCTATGTATGTATTTTTTTTATCGCGGACAGGCCAACAAGGACCACGCAAATATCATTTCTTTGTAGCTCTAGTTTCCTTCTTTCTCTTCCAGAAGTCTTTCATCCTGGTCGACTGCGCAGCTCTTCTTTCAGCAGTCCATTCTCCTCTATTGAGATTCTTCTTCTACCCGACAAGAATTTTTAGACCAAATTTTTTTTTTTCTGTACTTTTTCTCGGTTTAGACAATCTTCTTCAGTAATTTTGAATTTTTGAAGTTCTTCCTTCCTTTGTTTTACATTGTCCTTTATAGTTCCAGATTTTATCAAAAATTTGTTTGTTTAACCTTGAGCAATCCATGCGGGCGATATGTCCGTAGAACTTAAGTCGCCGTTTTCTGATCATCACTTCGAGGTTGTCAATTTCACTATACATTTCTGCATTGGATCTCAGTCTATAACCTTCCTGTGTTTTCCTAGGTCCATAAATCCTTCTTAAAATTCTTCGTTCTATCTTCTTCTTCAAATTCTCCATTCCGGTAATATTTGTAGTTTCCATGCCGTACAAAATGACTGGTCTAAAACAAGCTCAAACAGCTGTATTAAAATGTCGTAATTTTGCATTGATAGACAGGTTCTTTTTATTGTATATATTTTTTATATGTATGTAATAATATACAATAAAATTTAAAATATTTTTAGTTTAGTAAAAAAATATTGACAGACAAGACTAGACAAACAAGACAAGTCAGACATGTCTTGGTTGTCTAGTCTTGTCTGTCTAGTCTCTTCTGCCTAGTCAAATTCAAATTGAAAATTCAAATTCAAAAGTCTTGTCTGTCTTGTTATGTCTGTCTAGTTTTGTCGGTCCAGTCTTGTCTGCCCAGTCTTGTTTGTCCAGTCTTGTCTGTCCAGTCAATGAATCAAACAATCAAATCAATCAAAAGATATTTATTACAGTATAGATGTACAGAAAACATATGTGTAAAAGTCAAATGGAAAGAAAAACATAATCGCATATATAAATAATAAAAAAATAATAATATGAAGTAATTACAGTAATTGAACTGATAATATTTCAGCAAAAATGACAAAAATAATCCTAACATAAGTTGAAGAATTCCTGTAGGCTATAGATTGATTCCCTCAACAAAAATAGTTTTAGTTTTTTTCTAAAAACAGTCATGCTCGTCATGCTCGTCATGTTATTCTGTCATGCTCGCTGGTAGCTTATTATAAATGAAGACTCCGTAGACGGTTCAAGATTTGCTACTGATTGTAAGTTTGCTTTTAGGAGCATACAACTTTCTATGTCCTCTTGTGTAATGGTTATGTTTGTCCATGTTTCTTTTTAAGTTGGCTTTGTTTTTGTGGATTAGTCAGGCCACTTCCAGAATATAAAGACTGACGATTGTTAGGATCCCCAGTTGTCTAAAGTGAGTTCTACAGGAAACTGTTCTAGGAATACCCATTATTGCACGGATCACATTTTTTTAGCAATTAAGAGAGTTTCAGTTTTGGGAGAGGCTCCCCATACTGAAATACCTTAAGATAATCTTGACTGAACTTCAGCGAAGTAATAGATAATAAGTCAGATCTATCCAATAGCCGACGTAATCTTCTGATTGAGTAAGCCTTATTATACACCCTTTTACATAAGTTTTCAATCTGCAAATTCCATGTTAAGGATTCCTCGATTTGCAATCCTAGGAACTTTGTAGCCGGTGCTCGATTTAATTTAAGGTTATTAGCTCCTATGAAAATGTTATCTGCTCGGGAGCTTCTTTGAGTTTGAAAAATTACGTATTCTGTTTTGCTACCATTAAGGAACAGATTGTTACTGGAGATCCAGTTTACGATTTTGCTCAATAGTTTGTTGGCTTCTATTTTAGTCAGATTTCTTGAAATCTCCGATACGAGAAAGCTAGAATCATCTGCATATATTGTATAGTGATTGCTATTTATAAAACGTGTTAGGTCTGCTAGATAGAGAAGGAAGAGTGTAGGGGAATGGGCACTTCCTTGCGGAACACCTATATTTATACTTGCTGGTGCATAGGATATTGCATGGGAATAAATCTAGGCCACATGTTGATTTGTTTTTTAATTTCCCTTTTATAAGCCAGATGATTTCATTCTCTGAAAAATCCTCCAGATACATGGTTTCGCTATTGAAAAACATATGATGGTTGGATATGCTTGAGGAAGTAATGTTTTGGTCTGCATATATTGTACAGTGATTACTATTTATAAAACGTGTTAAGTCTGCTAGATAGAGAAGGAAGAGTGTAGGGCAATGGACACTTCCTTGCGGAACACCTATATTTATACTTGCTGGTGCATAGGATATTGCATGGGAGTAAATCTAGGCCACATGTTGATTTGTTTTTTAATTTCTCTTTTATAAGCCAGATGATTTCATTCTCTGAAAAATCCTCCAGATACATGGTTTCGCTATTGAAAGACATATGATGGTTTGATATGCTTGATGAAGTAATGTTTTGGGTTATTAACTCCGGAGCTTGTAAGCAGAATTCATTGAAAAGAGTTGATATTTTCTCCGGGTCGTCGATGCTGGAGCCATTGTGGTTTAGATGGATCTCTTCTTTTCTCGTAGTCTTATTTGTCTGCTGGTTGATAATCTTCCAGACGGTTTTCTGTTTGCACTCCGAGATCTTTAGTAATTTGCGAAAGAATTGTTTTTTGAGCTGTGTTAAATAGAAGCCGTAGCATTGTTTTTATATAAGTATACTTCTCGTAAGAGAGGGTACTTCTTCTGGAGTACAAACAGGTCTTTTATTGACTATTTGATCCCTACTTGCGCTTTTAGCATCATTGGTTATCCAAGTGTTTTCTCTTCGGTGAACTTTCACTATAGGGAAGCATGTGTTAAAGTGATAGTGCAGCTTATTAAGGAAATCTTATATTTAAATATATATCCAGTATTGACTGCCTAGTCTTATCTATTCAAACTTGTGTGTGTAGCCTTGTCTGTCTAGTTTTGAGTGTCTAGTCTTGTGTGTGTAGCCTTGTGTGTCCAGTCTTGTCTGTCCAGTCTTGCTTATCCAGTCTTGTTAGTCTAGTCTTTTCTATACAGACTTGACTGTCTAGTCTTGTCTGAATAGTCTTGACTGTCTAGTCTTGTCTGTGTAGCCTTGTCTATCGAGTCTTGCCTATCCAGTCTTGTCTCTAAAGTTTTGTCTGTCCAGTTAAGTCTGTCTGTCTAGAATAATCTTTCTAGTCTTGTCTGTCTAGTCTTGTCTATCTAGTCTTGACTCTCTAGACAGGCAAGACTAGACAAACAAGACAAGACAGACATGTCTTGATTGTCTAGTCTTGTCTGTCTAGTCGTGTATGTCTAGTTTATTCTGACTAGTCAAATTCAAATTGAAAATTCACATTCAAAAGTCTTGTCTGTCTTGTCATGTCTATCTAGTTTTGTCTGTCGAGTCTTGTCTGCCCAGTCTTGTCTGTCCACTCTTGTCTGTCTAGTCTTGTCTGTCTAGTCTTGTATGTCCAGTCTTGTCTACATAGTGTTGTCTGTCCAGTCTTGCCGGCCCAGTATTGTGTGTACAGTATTGTCTGTCCAGTATTGTCTGTTCAGTATTATCTGTTCAGTGTTGTCTGTCCATTCTTGTCTGTCCAGTTTTTCCTGTCCAGTCTTGTCTTCAGTCTGTCCTCTCTCTATGTCAGATCTTTACTTGAGAACTTAACATCGACATATCGAATTTACTGGATGTTTGCCATATGATATATCAAATTGAGTTGATTTTTTGACAGATATTTATTCTATTCGAGATATCGATATATTTTGATAGAAACATCAAATATATTTTTTTTTGTCGAATCTATTAGAAAAACTAACTCAGTGAATAGAATATAATAGAATATAATAGAAAAAGCCTGCGCCAGATCATCCATCAATGATTGGATGAAAAATAAACACAAACTCAGATGGAACTCCTATGATAAAGCAACCCATTGCAGGAAGCTAATAGACTCACCTAATCCCAATATAGCAAAGGACCTGTTAAAACTAAACAAAGCTCACACGAAGCAGATAGTTAGTTTACTAACAGGCACTGGCGGATTTAGAGAATTCATGCATAAAGTAAAAATCTACCGAGACGAACCTTTATGTAGACTCTGCGGAGAGGAAGATGAAACAGCAAACCACGTACTCTTCGAATGCCCTGCCCTAGAACGAATGCGACACCAGCTCGACTGGAACCAACAAACCACATGGGAACCCAAACTTGTAGGAAAACTAAGGAAACTAGTCAGTGACACAGACGTCGGACTGCAAGTTTGATATCAACCGACAGCACAATAAGCCTTAAGGTTGACGTGCGCCAAACCCTTAGAGGAAGTCGGGAATCTAATCTAATCTAATCTAACTCAGTGAAAGTGGCAATAAAACTTTGAATGTCAATAATGCCCTCATCTACATGATTTTGCATCATCTACAACCATTTGCGATTGTCGAAAATGACGAATTTCGTAATCTTATGAAAGTAATTGCACCGCATTACAAGCTTCCAATTAAAGCGACATTGACTCGCTGGGTTGATGACAAAAATGACGCATTGTCAGCTCTTAAAAAGAGTTTAGATAATATAACACCTACAACCGATATGTGGAAAGAAACAATTACTATGTGAAGCTTTCTTGGAATTACAGGTCACTTCGGTATATGTACCGAATTTTTTGCTATTGCTCTTGGAGTATATTACTCATTTGACCGCAACACTTTGACGAATGGGATATTCAGGTTGATAAAGTTTCGGCTGTAGTAACGAGCAACGCAGCATCCGCATCTATGATTAAGGCGGTGTTTTGCGCACATTTTAAATTTAGTTGCGCAAAATTCGATACAATACTGTCCGGAATTACAAAATCTAATAACTAAGGTCAAGACTATTGTAACATGGTTTAAGTAAAGTAATATAGCAAGCAATGCATTAAGATAAGTTGCTTCAGTACTTATTATATAATTGAGAGATTTTTAGAGTTACGCACTGTAATCAATGATGTAACATTTCGTCATAAAACAGCGCCACCTATGCTCATTGCATCAAGTTTCTGGAGACAGGCACGACACTAGGAGCAGGGTGATTGCGTTAGTTCATTGATGTATGTTAATAGTCAGCTTGTGTTACCATAATTAGTCATTGGATGAGGTGTTATAGATTAGGCCGTTGGTAGATCGTTTATGTATAATGTGAATAAAAGAGGTCCTAATATACTTCCCTGAGGGGAACCACAATTTGTTTGCATCTGGGTGTGGAGTTTAGTTGTCCATGTTCTAGTCTTGTATGTCTAGTCTTGTCTTTCTAGTCGTGTCTCACTAGTCTTCTCTCTAGTCTTATCTGTCTAGTTTTGTCTATCTACACTTGTCTGTTTGGTTTTAACTATCGAGTCTTGTCTGTCTAGTCTTGTCTGTCTCGTCAAATCAAATCAAACCAATTATTTTTGTCCATTATTTAAGCGTTCAGAGAAAGTGTGTATAATATAAATAATACAACTAACATTTTGTGGGCTAAATGGAGTTTGTCAAATTGGTCTTAACTTTGTAAGGATTTTATTCCAACGTAAAATTCTTGTAGCGTGTATGGTTTAATTCTACGAGGAGGCGTTTTAGCTCCTTTTTAAACTCGTAAGATTTGGTTAATGATTTTATTTGCTGTATGGTGGTAACTTTTCTGTTAGAGTTAGCTTCTGTGGAGGATTCTTATACGTTGTATTTTTATTTCTTGTGTCCTTTGAGTGGTGGAACTAATGTTCTCTAAACATGAGTTCTTCCACTCACCGTTAATACATTAGCTGTTTTAAAGACATATCTGCATGTGCCTATATATTGTTGTTAGTTTCGCCTTTAGGATCTTGTCTAATGCATGTCTAATTAATAAACGGTTTACTAACTTCTAATGTACCCTGCTCCAAAAATATGATACCAAATCTTTAGTGTTTTTTGTTTAAATCTGTAGTGTTTTTGTACATCTTGGTTTAACCCTTCCGTTTAACCCTTCCGTTTAACCCTCCTGAATATAAATAATAATCCGAGAACAAGAAAACTCTGAGGATATAATTATTTGGCTATAAATTGATTGATTTCCACCGTGAGTTAACGTAAATGTCAATTAACGTAAAAGACCCAAAACAACGGCGTGGTAAACTTTCCATAGCCGAATGCCTTTTATTACGAAATTTAAGAATTTTCAAATCTCGGTGGTACATATATGTACCGATCGGGACGAAATGGTTAAGTACCTATTGTCTTAGGGTTCTAAGAGCCTTTGTTCTACTTCCTTTATTTAGTCGCTTAGTCAGGTTTAACATGTGGGTTGTCCAGTCGAGTGTATGGTTAATCTATAATCCAAGGAGTCTTCCGTCATGTTGAACTGTTATAGTGCATCATTCAAAGATATTTCCTTATTGCAAATGCGATTGTCTCTTTTGGGTTATAATATTATTAAGTTGGTCCTCGCATTGATTAAAACCATTCTGTTTTGATTGAACCATGTTCCGTCTGTTGTGATTGTTGATTTGATGTTAGGCTCAATATCTTTAATTGACTTATTTACTGATAACAGGGTAGTGTCATCTACGTACATAACTATTTCAGAGGAGTTATTTAAGGAAACATTTGGTAGGTCATTAATGTACAGTATAAATAGAAGAGGCTCTAGAGATGCTACCTTGCGGGATTTACATGTTAACTTATGCCCGGCATACACGCTACGGTCTACCGGAGAGGTTGCATGTGCAGATTTGCCTGCGCAGGTCAACCGTACGCAAGGAACAGCACAGGTCTATTCCGACACACGCTCCGGTCTACCTGCGCAGGCAAACTTGCACAGGTAGACCTGTCCGGTGGACCGTTTTGTGTATGGCGGGCATTAGTCTTGTCTGTGTCTGTCTAGTCTTGTCTTGTGTAGTCAAAATCAAAATAAAAACAAAATAATTTATTCACCTGTAAGTTACAAAATTACTTTAAACTATTTACATGTATAATAAAGCACATACTAATAATATTATATTAAATAAAATTTAAGATGAACAAAGTTTTAGCTACTATGAAATTATGCCGTACTATATAGAGTGGCAGTAGAAATTGTTTTACTATATATATGAATCTCTTTAGGGATTTTACTTTTTTGATATCTGGTGGAAGCTTATTATTTATTATTATGCCTTGCTGACATGGACTTTTGCTGCACATGTTTAGGTTTAGTTTAGGCATATATAGTTTTTCTTTGTCCCTTGTGTTTTAGGTATGTTTATCCATATTTATGTTCATCTTTTGTTTATTTTGGTGGATAGAGGCAACTTCTAATGTATACAGGCTAGGTACAGTAAGAATTCCAAGTTTTTGATAGTAGCTTTTGCAGGATGTTGTTGGTTTTAGTCCTAATATGGCTATAATAATTCTTTTTTTGTCAACTAATATGGAACGAATAATTGGACACGATCCCCAAGCTGCTATTCCACATGACAAGATCGACTGTACTTCCGCATAATAAAATGTTAGAAGGTTGGTTCTCTTTGGACAAAGTTTCAAGTAATCATCTTATTAAATAGGTATATTTACTTAATATTGAGCACACGCTGTTCTAAATAAATTCCCAGGAATCTTTTGCCGTTTTTAGTGAAGACTTATTTACATATAGGTTTGCATCTTCTGAGTATTTGCTCTTGCAGATTTGAATATAACATACTTCGAAATATCCGTATTCAGGAACAAATTATATGCGGGAAACCATTTGCCTAGACTATCTAATAATTTCTGAGCTAATATTTTATTATCATCACCAAGTGTGTCGGGTAAAATAAAGCTCGCGTCATCTGCATAGAACGTACGCTGTTCCATATTTATGTATGCTGCCAAATCTGCTATATGTATTATAAATAACATTGGTGCCAGTATACTCCCTTGAGGGCCACCTACGCTTGTTTGAATAATATCAGATTGGGCCGTATTGTTCTTATGATTTATTGCAACGAATTGACTACTATTTACTAATCTACTATCTATCTTCTATACTATCATCTTAACCATCTACCAGCTTTTCCCCCTATTCCGTAAGTGTATATCTTATTTAGTAGATTATCGTGTTCTACACAGTCGGCCGCTTTAGATAGATCGCAGAAAATTCCAATAGGTCTTTTTCCTCGATCTACTTCCTGCACAATTCTGGTAATGACTTCTACTACGGCACTGTTTGTAGATTTTCCTTTACGGAAACCATGCTGTTTTATAGGGATGAGATTAATTTTTTCAACAAAGAGAGTTAAAAGTTTCAACATGCACTGTTCCAGCATTTTTGCAAATATAGATGTTAACGCAACTGGTCTGTAATTATTTAGATCGCTTCTGCTCCCTTTTTTATACATTGGACAGGTTTTTAGAAAGTTTTTAGAATTACGGGGAACTGTTCCATTGAAAAAGACGCAATTTATTATGTGAGTTAGTGGAATAATTAAGAGATTCCGAAATTCCTTTATTATGTAACATGGCAGACCATCCGGGCCGCGATATTATTTAATTTTCAATGCTTCAATGATAGTCAAATCTTCCATGTTAGATGACTCTATCCTAATTACGCTAAATTTATTTCTTGTGACTTTGTGAAACAGCATTGTGATCTCAAATGAAGAACTGTTGGAAATTGCTTCGAAAGATTCGTTTAATCGAATGACATTGGTTTTCCATCATTGTGATATATTTGCAATGCAGCGCCAATCTATCTTCAAGCTATCTGCTATGACAGATTAATTATTGCTGTAAATGCAACATTTAAAACTAAGAAATTACAAATATCTTTTAATCAGAGAAAATATCTATATATCAAAACAATCATTATTATACAAGACATTTGAGAGTTGAAGAAATGCAAATACAAAAGAAAAGGAAACTGAAAATTTATTTTTTCACAGAATCTAAAGGAATCCCAAAAAAATACTCAAAATTGAATTTGGCGATGAATAAGATCGTAAATTATAATAAAAATCAATCCAAAGTACAGAAACCTTAGTGGTAGATGGGACTTTGTCAACGTTTTTCAATAATTATTCTCGCCTCTATAAATTAAAATTAACATCAAAGACTTCATTTATTATTTGTTTTCTAAAATAACGTTCTAGAGAGCAGCGACAGTCAAAGGCGAGGTCGCTCAAAAGAAATCTTTTATAACCGAGATTTTATTTGATAGCGCTAATTATACAACAACCCTTTCGTGTCCAATCCAAATGGGCTTTACAATTACGAAAGCATTCAACAGCATTGCAGGTTTCAATTGCATTTCTTCAACTCGCAAAATGTCTTGTATAATAATGTTTGTTTTGATAGATAGATTGATATAGCAGGGTTATACATGAGTTTTCTTAATGTATTAATTTCTGCTTAATGTATTAATGTTGTATTGGAAGCGCTAGTGCAAAACTGTCGCTTTTTAGTTTTTATTCTTAAAATAAAATATTGTTTATATAAATATATAATATTATTATAAAAATATAGATTACGTGTAGACACAAATTTGATTTGTGAAATGAGTGAAATTGTATCCAACGCTCTTATTTATTTAAAATATTAATATTCTTGATAATTATTGTATATATACCATTTACTAACAATAATATAGGTATTGATTTCATACATAAATTATTCCATTAATGAAATAAATATAGTAAATTCGAGGTAAATTTGCACATATCAGTTCAATGTTATTACGTCAGATCCATTTAAAATCAAAATATAAACAAAGTGTTAAATTACAATAATCTAATAACTACAAAATTTATTTAAAAAAATTAGTACAAGCTATTTAAATATAGACCTTTTTACGGTTAGTTAAGCGCATGCGCATCCTCCAAGTTTGAAAAGCGGGAATATGAAAGTTTCGGGCACATATTTATTTATACGTCAAGAAGTTCGGGCACTTTTTGACGCATAACTTGGCGAAAAATTGACACATGCGCACAAAAAAATTTAAATTATAAAAAAAATAGCTTCAGATGTTACATATAGAATATTATAATTAGAATTAGATATAGAATATTAAAATATTATAATTAGATTTAGAATAGCTCCAGATATCCAGATATTATTATTTGGGTTTAGTCTTAATTTAGAATTAAGTTTGAATTGCAGCTCTTAAAATATTGGTTAATATGTGAATGGAAAAATGGTAATTGCAATGAATTTGTGATAAAAAATAGAATATGATTGAATGTATTGTAGGGCGTATCTACGGGGTGTTAGGTAAACATGCGGCAAAAATCATGGCGTTATTCATTGGCTTATTCTAAGAATATTTGATGATTTCTGAAAAACTCCTTTGTTTCGAAGATACAGGGTGAGCAAAATTTTGCGACAACCATATTCGATATTTCTTGAAATCATTAATGTAAATAAAAGTATAGCTTACACCAATGAGTTTATCAAGTACAAAACAATAAGGAGAAAGGTCGAAAATTAATGAAAAATTATTGACGATAACTTGGAACGGCTGTTTTATCTACTAACGTAGAATTTCATTTGTATACGTCTAGTTAGTGATCATCTCCTATATCGGGCGCCGTTGTTTACAACGAGTGACGTTTGGCTGTTTGATTTGTCTTTAATAGTTAGTGAAGTCCTCTACCATGTATACCAGTGTTTCTCAAACTTATTTGTCTCATCGCCCACCGGTGATATGCTAAAGTTAGTAACACCCTCCAAATCTGAAGGATGATATTGATGTTGCGATATCCATTTATCTAATTGAGGTTCAATGTAGGTGATATTTATACGATTTTTTTGTTTTAAAAAATATCGGATCTATTTCTTAACTCGACTAAGTATAATGTTGGAAAAGCTATTAATAATTTCTTGGCGACTTTCCACAAAGATGGTTAGTGGTCAATGAAACCAAAATTCTTCATATCAAGTTATCATTCTGCAATCTGACTAACTCTTCTTCCAAAACTGGGCCTGCGTTTTCATAACATGAAAATGGTGTTATTGTTTAATCAGGAGCTTCCAAATCTTTGAATCTGTTATTCATGTCATTATGTAACAGGTCCAAATGATTTGTGAATATTAGAATATCGCACATCCAACAGAAAAGTGACACAAGTGCGAATTACTGATTTCCGAGAACAACTGTTTATCTGCAATCTTTCTGTTGAAAATCTGCTCAGATAAAAAAAGACACTTCCGCTTTCTGGCGGACAATTATTGAATTTAACCAAAATACTTCATAATACCAAAAACAACATTCCAGATACCAAATTTTCAGTTTAAAAATGGCGATTTTTCATCCGCCATTTCGCACTTGTGTCACTTTTCTGTTGGAGGTGCGATATGTTCATAAGATATTGTTGAGCTTCCTGACTTTCTATCAGATTTGGGAATTGATAAAATTGACGACGAGCCAAAATGTTTTTAAAAACTTACATTTTTCCTAAAGCCGCCTATATTGCTTCCGGGCTACCTAGCGACCGTCATCGCCCACTGGGGGGCGATATTGCTCACTTTGAGAATCGCTGATGTATACGAACACCGAGATGACTGACATGCATTTCATGTATGGACTTGCTGATGGCAATTCATTACAAGCTAGACGATGGCATCATTCTGCCGCCCATGAACTTTTATCCGCCCGAACCTATAGTAGAGGATATGATTTGCCGCCGCTATAGGTCTAGCGGCTTCTACGTCAATTGCCACCGGCAGGAGTTGACCTACACTTTCCACCCGGCACTCAAGAACTTTCCATTCGGAAATGTTAAGTCTTTTATTTTTAGCCTTGAGGTACTCGATGGAGGCCTCCTGGGTTTGGTCCCCGCTCCTATGAAGAAACATGGTGATGAGGTGTGCCTTGGGGATATCATCGTTCATTTTCCCCACCAGAGCCGTTCTCTTCCGATATCTTAAAACAGGTGCTCTCGCCATTAGCCATTTTGCTGATTGCTTGTTAGAGCAGTCGAAAATGACTAATGCCGGCTTGAAGTGTAATCCTTCAAACTGTACCTCGTGAGACAAGTCTACGACTGTCTCCTCCAATATTTTTTGCTCGAGAGCAGACAGGTCTTTCCTATTCAAGGGATTCCTTGGGTAGTCTCTGTACATCACACCAACTTTCACCACTTTGACGGCGGTGGCGTAGCTGGTTCTCGGTCAAGAGGATTTGGGAGGGTAGCTGGGGTAGCTAATCGCTCCCGTTGCCCCAGATTGGATATTCCCCTTTTGTCTCTTAGCTGCCTTGTCTTGGGGCGTGATTGAATCAGCCCTTTTAAGCAGCTTCTTGCTTATGTGGTGTAGGTTAGGTTAGGTTGATTTATAAAGCAGTCTAGGGGCGTGATTGAATCAGCCCTTTTGGTAGCTTCTTGCTTATGTGGTGTAGGTCCTACCTTTTTCTCTACTGCACTTTTCTTAGCTTCTTTGGGTTATAGACCTTCGGTTAAGAAGCGCTGATACCATCTCACCCTGGCTCCACTGAGACCCTGTCTCAGTGGGTCGTTGAGTCCGCCTGGACTACCTCGGGGTGGCAAGGGATGTGCTCATCTCGTCTTTTTCTTACCTTCCTTGGGCCTTGCTGTCTCCGCTTGGAGCTTGTTGTCTTAGTCGCGGGCTTGGTGTGAGTTACTGCTCACCTTGCCCTGAGTTTTTGTCGCCGGTCTGGGAGCGGGTCTCCCTTGGTTTACTGGCTTGGTGCGATATTACTAACCACTTTGCTTTACTAACTACTCCCAGTCTGTGAGTGGGTCTCTTTCGACTGGCGCCTTCTCTCGGATAAACCTACTTATGTGGTGTAGGTCCTACCTTTTTGTCAACTGCCCTATTCTTAGCATCCTCGGGTTGTAGACCTTCTGTTAAGAAGCGCAGATACCATCTCACCTTGGCTCCACTGAGACCCTGTCTCAGTGGGTCGTTGAGTCCGCCTGGAATACCTCGGGGTGGCAAGGGATGTGCACATTTCGTCTTCTTCTTACTTTCCTTGGGCTTTGTTTCCTTTGTCTTAGTCGTGGGCTTGGTGGGAGTAACGATGTTACTGCTCACCTTGCCCAGACTTTTGGACGCCGGTCTGGGAGCGGGTCTCCCTTGGCTTACTGGCTTGGTTCTTGTAACGATGTTACTAACCACCTTGCCTTACTAACTAGTCCCAGTCTGGAAGTGGGTCTCTCTCGACTGGTGCCTTCTCGCGTGGAGCTAGCGCTCCATCTGATCCGCCAGTTATGTGGCGGTTAGGTCCCGCACACAAGAATTATATTTTTTGAAGGATTTCTTCATATAAATCCCAAGAGTAGCAAGGTACCTAAAGGTCCGCCATGTCAGAATCCCGCTTGACATGGTAAGGTTTGATACGCTCTGAGGTCGTCAGATATGAAAGAGGCTCCGTTAACGATGGCCCGTTGCCCTCGGCCACCAACCAGTCCCTTCGGCACGGGTCACATGACACCTTTGGCTTAAGGGTTTGGAAGATCTTGGTTGTTCGCTCCTCGCTGACTGTTCCAACCGGAGTTAGTCTCCAGTCGGTATCGTCCAATGGTTCATTGCGAAACTAAGCCCTCACTCCGCGACAAGGTGACTTCCACGTGAGGGACTATAGCTCTTATGGAGCTATCTAAAGTCATTAGTTTACGCTAGTCCATTGGAGAATTTGGACAAATTGCGAAATCGGATAATTTCTGGGTGTGACTCAATTAGAAACAACCATGGTGTGTTTGAAAGAGTTCAGCACTCAATGACTAGAAGATTGAATGCTTGCATCCAGTCTGGAGGAAGTTATTTCGAATATTTATTGTAGATTGAGCAACTTTACAAACTTTACTTAACTTTTTGATAAGAAAATGTTGTTACTGTTGCATTGACAAGAGAACGATATTTTTCTCGTCTCGTATTTTCTTGTAAAAGTGAGACGAGAACGAGAGGAGACTGTTTTGAAAATTATTTAGGCGAGAGCGAGACCGTAAGTGGTCTCGCTTTCGCGAGACACGAGAGTCTCTTTTCTCAGCTCTTTCATGTTTCTTCTTTAACCTTCGCCTCTGACACGGGCAGCCGTAATATTTCTTGCATACATTTGAACTGCTTCTTCTGGGCTCGGGCAAGTTACATTTTATTATGTATACAAATCTTCTTCTCAGTCGTTCACTCTTGACAGAGTGGTCGTGGTCATGGGGAGTCGTCTGCTTTTTTCACTGCTACCTTCGCCAATCTTCTCCATAGATTCCTGTTGGTCGCATGGCGCGCGCATTCTTCCACAGGAGTCACCGTGAAGGATTTGATGGTGTCTGTCTATCGAGTTATCGGTCGAGTGATCGGCCTCGAGGTCTGCAACTTTCCACTCTGTCCTGTATCACCAGCCGCTCCATTGAGTCACTTTTGCGGGTAACGTGTCCAAAGAATCTGAGGATTCGTAACTGAACAAGCGACGAGATACGCTGCTCAATTTTTAATTCCTTGAGTATGGACCGGTTAGTCCGGTGAGCGGTCCAGATGATTCCCAGCATGCGCCTCCAACACCACATTTCTAGGGCGTCGATCTTGCGTCGATCCTTCATCCGCAAGGTCCATGTTTCCGCTCCATACAAAAATATCGGAAAAACCAGGCTGTGCATAAGGCGTATTTTGGTATTTTTCGCGATTCGGCGGTCTCTCCATATCTTGTCTATGTTAAAAAGTAACGGAGATAATATACATCCTGGTCTGACACCGGCTTGTGTTTTAAGGGATTCAGAGTCTACTCCTTCCAAGTGCACACATGCTGTGCCCGGCTTATAGAGCCTCTCGATCGATAGATGTACTAAATGTCGTGGAACGCCCATCTCCAACAGTACTTCCCATAATTTGGACCAGACAACGGTGTCAAAGGCTTTTCTAAAGTCGCTAAAACAGATGTACAGCTTTTTATTAAACTCTCGGGCCTTTTCGATGATTTGTCTCAAGATGAGTATTTGCTCCCGAGTTCCTCGACCTTTGACAAAACCTGCCTGTTCTGGTGCAATTTCGCTGTTCAAGCTTGAAGTCTGGTCTTTAGTATATGCAGAAGAATTTTGCTGCTATGCGATATCAGGGAAATCAGATTATAGTTATTGCACTTTTTGGTTGATACCTTCTTATGGAGAGGTATCTCCATAAAACAATAGTGACAATGTCCATTCCTTCGGCCATTCTCCAGATTCCCAGATTTTGGAGTACATGCAGTGCATTATATACTCCGAAGTCTCCCATATCTTTGATAATCTACATGTATACAAATAAAAGAGTATATTTCGAAATATCAAATAGATGTCTTAGACGAAATCAAATTACCACGTTCGTTTTTATTATGAATTTTTAAGTCAACAAAATGGAAGGTTTATTACTCATATATTTTATTACTTTTATTACTCATTTATTAATTATAATAAAATTAATGATTACCTGTTTTTAGACTATCTTAACAATAAGTTCTAGCAGGAACAATGTTTCACTAGATGAGACGAGACGAGACAAACTGTTACGAGAGCGGTAGCGAGACGAGACAAACGTTAGACAGTCGACAGTTACGAGAGCGAGACTGAGACGGGAGTAATTTTTTTACAACTAACGAGAGCGAGACGATATTTTTGAAACTCTCGCCTTATCTCGTCTCGTGTGAAGCCCTAGTTACTGTCGCAAATTTTGTTCACCCTGTATCTTCGAAACAAAGGGTTTTTCATCATACGACAAAATATTCTTAGAATCTAAGAAATAACTCGAATAACTTGAATTTTTGCCGCATATTTATCTAACACCCTGTATAGTTTTGTTTTATGGATATCTGAAGTATATTGAAATCGTGCAAACGCAGATTTATTTAAAAATGTCCATGGCAAGGAATTCAAATGGAATATTATTCAGTACATACTGAATTATTTATGAATCCATTTAAATAAGTATTTTTTAAATCCGATGCAATACAGCGTTTGAAATGCAAAATGAAATGTTTTTAAGATTACTTACAATAAGCATTTAGTAGCATATGATATTCAAGAAAAAGCGAGCATGCTTTAATATTTAAAACTTTTTGTCGTGACAATTTCTTAGGCGGATGTTTATTCGGTGCTGAGTGTATTTTCTTGGCTGGTTAGGTGAATGATGCCTCCTACAAAAAGTTGTGTTTATGCTATATTTTAGTCTAAAACCATTAACTCAGCTTTCTACCTATTCTCTGAAAATATAATGCTAGCTTAAAACTTCGGACAATACAAATTGTCGTATTCAGTGTGCCTATGTTTACAGTTAGTACGTGGGTGGGTTGACCACCCCCTACGTACTTTATTGCTTTTGCTGGGCGTAGCGATATATTAGGGAGCTAGCTCTCTGGGGGTATAGTGCGAGACAATAATAACAATTCAGAATGGAACATTTAAAAAGCACGGCTGCTTGATTAATGGTTTGCTATTATACAGCTTTTGTAAATATTTATAGAAAAGGATTGTTGAAGGAATCAATCTAAATTTATCACAAAATCACTATCCAATCAAGCAAGTGGCTTTAATGGATGTAGCAGGTAGACAGTTTTCTCAGGTATTCCTCCTAAGTATGTAAATGATTGTTCCGTGGTAATAAATTCAATTTGATTGTCTGTGGACCTTCTTCACAGTTTGTAAATTGAGAGGGTCGCGGAGGCTTGATTTTATCGCCGCCCCGTAAAGTTAACCAATTTGTTGCCGGTCGGCGTTGCGACGCGATAACTTCGAATTAATCGACGGAATGAATTCGTTTGGATTTATTGCGAGTCGATTCGATTAACGTTGCATTGTCTCCGAAATCTTTCAAGTGCCGCCACTAATTTCAGGAATCTGTGGGAAAACAAGCTCCCAGCTGGCGAACATTTTTTGCTAAGTAACTTCCGCGCAAGGTAATGTTAAGGTTTATAGTTTTTTTCCGCCGCGGAGAAGCGAGATTTTAAGCATAATCTTATTTGCTTCCGGAGCTATTTCCTCTCATTCCTACAGAATACATTATGCGGCTTCTAATACGGAACTTCCAAGTAGGTTATGAATAAATTAAAGAAAAAATACTTTTCCAAACAATTTTTTATGGGTTTTTGTGGAAGTGGGTCGATGTTGTAGTGCGCTTGGTGTCCCGCGAGCTTTCCTAATTTGATAAGATACCTGCGCTGAAAGCTCTGGCTGTATTGATGGCGGCGGAATTATTTATCGGGACGAAGAGCTTCTCAAATGGAAGTATTTGATGTGACGCGACTCGGCACACACATATCCGTGCACGTTTCACTTGCGTGTTGTTAAACTAGCTTTAAATTATTGCAACGAGGGAAATGAGAGCAACGTGACTGCTGAATGCACCGGTGTAACAAGAGCGGAAAGAAAAAAAAAACTTTTTCAACAAGTCTGAAAGTAAACGTATTACTAGTTAAATTGTCACAAGTTATTCAATGTGGTTTGCCATACCTTTTCTTAATAGGTTTTCTGTGATAACGCCAACATAAAGTCTCAATTTTCGTTTTGGGATGCACCTTTTAAGCCCCAGATTTTAAGATTGCTTTGTTTAGGTACTAGCTTCATCAAGATATGAAGTTAATCTTTTTCCGTTATCTCTTTTGCAATACTATATTTTCAGGGATAAGTGTCCTAAGAGATTTAACTTATTACTCGCATTCACCATTATTTCACATATCTTGTTATCGTTATACATTTTATTAAAGCTGACTAAACTAAATAGTTACCACGTTTTTATTATAACGTGTGTCCCAGCAGACTTGGAATCAAGCCCTGCGTTGAATTTGGGGCTGTAGGTCGGATTCTTAACCCGTTAGGGTGTGCATAAAGATCATGTCCCTAATGTAATTATCACAAAACATGATGATGCTAAAATAATACTTAGAAAAAATTTTTAGATCAAAAAATTATAGAAAATATATCTATAACCAAACACTCTGTGTTTATTGTATATTTTGTAACTAGGGCGGAAAGTTGTCAATTTCACTCGAGAGCGAAATTGCGTGCAAGAACGAGGTGACTGAGCACATTCGCTCGAGAGGGAAATTAACAATACCTCCCGTGTTATAAACAATATTTTTTATTAGTCATACGACGGGATCTATCTAACAAGCTTGGGGTCCATTAAAAAACAAAGGAATACAAAATAAAGAATTTGCTTTTTCAATTGTCTCCGGTGGTGTGGATTCGTCATAAGAACACTCCTCAGTCTCAAGTATCACCATAGAATTTGCATACATTTTAAAACGTTTTCTTTAATTTTTATTAAAATTATTTTGTAATGAAAAAAAAAATTCTGATTTTTTAATATCGAGGTCTTGATTGTGTTCATTTTATTTTTATTTATTTGTTTTTTTTTAATGTATCCTAGCGATATTGAATATTTGCGTGCGTTACCCAATGCGAAGTAGCATTTCTCATATAAAAAAAACGTGCGTCAGGAAGTACTTCGCACGCATGAGTAATTAAAAATATGTTATCAGTTTCCGATGCCGTATTTGCGTGCGTTACCCGGGTTATGTGGAATGACAATGCGAAGTGGCATTTCTCACATTAAAAAACGTGCGTCAGGAAGTACTTCGCACGCTTGAGTAATGAGAAATATGTTATCAGTTTCTGAAGCTGTACGACGAAGCATGAAAAGTGGTTACCTATATAGTGGATCCTATATGATCATAACCTATATGATCACTGCATTTATTTATTACACTGCATGAAACTATTCTGTCAGAAAACAGTGTTACTGTTTCTACAAGGCGTGCTAGTATGTTTTAATTTTGTACTTAGGTTGATATTTGAAAATAGTAGTGAAAAGCGTTTGCTTTTTTACAAACCGAATGCAAAATAAAGAATAATATGACTGTAAGTTTTCTACAATAAATAATTGTTCAAAATGTGATAATTTTATTAACCACAGATTCCTCGAACTTACATCTACTCCTAAATGATTTGTAACTAACTAAGGGCCTGAGGGTGTGGTTCATGTACAACCACACCCTCAGGCCCTTAGTAAATGTCCTTGACTTTCTTAAATATTTTTTTTTTACATTTTAATAATAAACAATTAAAAATTGTGAATACCGTAATGACGTTTACATTGAATAATGTATGCAACGTTTTCCGATGGCAGTATTTAACAGAAATCAGTTTAGAAGGCAGATATTATGATCACTTGCTTTCGATGTATTAGAAACATTAACGACAAATCAAGAAGTGGAAGGCCTCGTAATAACAATGAGAATATTATAAATAACGCCAGGAAATTTAAAATAGTTGAAAGTTTACCAACTTATTAGAACGGAACACAGCTTGAATATATAAATATATTCAACCTTTCCGAAGCTCTATAATAATAATTAAGTCTTTTTAAGACAAGAGATATTTGCGTTATTCACTATGACTTCGTTCACTATCGTGACACTAAAAAAGAGAAACTAGATAAATAACATTGTTTTTAAGATCACATCTTATATTTTTATATTTTTTTCTATTTAACTCAAATTAAAAGCTTTAAAAGCTAATTTTAACTCAAAGCTATCTGCAGAAGCGTTTCTAGATCTATCTCTCATCAGTGCAGCTTTGCTCTTTTGAACTATAAAATGGAATACACACATTAGTTTGAAAACCATGTGCTGGACTCTAGAGGATAGGTTATACCCAGATAGATTATACCCAGCATGTTTGTGTATTTACTATTCCAAAAGCTTTTCTTGAAATTCAATTTTGAGCTTCTATTTAGATCTAGTCCTACAAGTTCATTCCTAGCTCAACAAATAAAATAGATAAATGAAACTACCTGTAAGCTATGTTGTCCAGGACGAAGCTACCACTTCAATAAGGAAACTATCTCAATAGTTTACTCCTCTCCTCTCAAAAGTCGTTCGTTTACTCCTCTAAAAAGTCATACTCTACTCACAGGGTTGTTTATTATTATTCTTCAAGAATATTCACATGAAACCTTATAATTTACATAAAAAGATATAGAAAAACATAGAGTTTCACACGTTAACGCCGACGTGTACCACCGGTGGTACACGTCGGACGCTAGAGTAAAACACAAAACCGAGCGCCGGCATCAACGTGATAAACCATTTTCAAGGCTTCTAAACATTAAGACAATAACTTATATAGTTTTTTATTTAAAAAAAACTTAAACTTAACTTAAACTTAAATAGCTCCATAATAAATGTTTTCTGTTCTACTTCAAACATCCTTAAATCAAATAAATTGAGTAAATCGAATGAAAATTTGTATTAATAACCACTGACAGTTACTTAACCCTGGAATACTCTTTCACTTTTTTTACGGTTATTAGTCTTTGTGAGTCTCTAAGACTCATATTTCGGAAATTTATATATTTGAAACACTTTTTTTGTAAAATTCGTTTTATTTGAAAAGTTTGTGATCTTTCAATAATTTCCACAATCTTGTTCCACAATTTCTTTCATCATATAAGATGTGCAACGGGAGGTGATTAGTTTTCGTTGCCCCAGAAAATATTATTATATCATAAAGTGCTTGTAGTTCCTCTTTGCTGGTCAAGACTAAATTGGAAGCTTCAGAGTTTTTATATTTGATTCTTTTACTTTCGATTTCCTTATTAGTATATTTTAATATTGTGTCAAATATGTCAGTACAAAAGAACGACTTGAAGAATCCTATTGTATTAAAGCCTGAAGTTCATTTTCCTTTGATTTTTGCTCGAACGTGGATTACATTTTTGGCTAAGGTTTGTGAAGTTCTTGTACGGATTGGTTTTGTCTGCCAGACTAGGTTATTTTTGCCAATCATTGTTGCACAATCCAACTTTAGCAATCTTTGTACCTCTGTCTCCTCATCTTCCACTGCATTGATCTTTCTATTTTTTTCTTGCAGTTTTTTTTCTTTTTATTTCTTAGCAGTATTAATTTTAGCAATTGATTGTTGGAGGTCAAAATCTTTTTTCTCGAAGAGAGGTCAAATTACTTTTTATGAGTCTCAGAGACTCACATAATATTCGGGTATTACTGTTTATAAGTCTCGCAGACTCGGTGGGTTTTAGTAAAACGGCTAATACTTTCCAAGCAATGGACATAGAGATCCACTCCACAGCGCTTCTCGTAGCCCACTAAATAGCCGAAGATATCCTGGGTGGTGGGGGGTGTAGCACTAGTAACATGAGTGAGGGAAGAAAAAAAATTAGTCCCGCAGACTCACAAACAGTATTCCAGGGTTAAAAATTGCGTTTAATTATTTGTTCAATTTGAATGCGAAGGCACTAAAAATATAGTATTGCAAGACTTTTGGGACACACGTTACCTTCATATACATTTGTCAACGAAAGTACATTTTCATGTACAAGTTCATATACGCCGTAGAACAGGGCCAATCTAATCGTATCGGAGAGCACATTTTAAAATATTAATGAAGCGGTTGGCACAAACAAAATAAACTGGATTACTATAAGGGTAAAATCGAAAATAGAAGCACATTACATTTAATTTTACTTAAAAACACTCATGTATTTTATTCAAACTTTGCACACATATTACTTATGGATCAAGTTAAAAATATTGATAAGTTTGAATGCAATTGAATGGTTAATTTCAAAGTTATTGCTTGTTGAAGACAAATTTTCAACGTCGTTTTTAAACAGTCTACATAGCCTTATTGTTTCAAACAATATTAAAGAATTATACTTTCAAATTTTAAGGCCTTTTTAGGCTTTCAGATAATCTAAAATTCATTCCTCCACTTTTATTCCTTTTTAATATATCGCTGTAAATATAACAAGGTGTTTTTCGGTTGTTGAAAATTGTGTAGTTTTTTAAGATTTCCCGATTTATTGTAAACTAAATTACATAATGACTTATATTAGCGTAATCTGTGTAAAATTGTGCGTGTTTTGATATACGACATGCCAAAATCGGAGAGGTGTCGAAAATCGCGATTTTTTTCTTCGGATTCGCGAATTTTGACATGTCATGAACATTGACATATAATATATCAAAAGACGTGAAATTTTGTAAAGAACAAACAACTAATAATTCTTTTCTGTTTTGGTGAAACGTACCTTGAAATTGGCGATTGTAAAAAATGCGCTAAATAGCGAACTTTCGAATATTTGTCTGAAACTGTTACCAAAATGATCTAAATTGACTGAGCCTTTTTCCAAACAATCCTAAATTAAATGCAGATTAAAACTATGTTTGATACTTGTAGTTGCACGGAGAATAAACCTCTTCCTAGTCGCTCCACAATTTTATTAGTAGTCACTAATGTCATGCCGAACCTGAAAAAAAAAATTCACTTTTTAGTGTATTTTAACACCTAATCACCTGACATACGTCTCTCAGACCCAAAGTAGCAGAAATTTTCTAACCTGAGACGTATGGCAGGTGGTTAAGGGTTAATACATCTGTGATTTATAAAAAGATTTTTTGTAATATATTTTATTAGCTATAACCCGCTGCTTCGCTCGCGAGGATTCTTATGTCAGTCAATTTAATTCAGATCAGATATGTTTGCAAATATTAAATTACGAGAACATTTACAATGCATTACATTACATTATCTTGTCAGTAATAGGCCGAGACCGCAATACAGTTCAACCGCTCGAGAAACACACAGTACGCTTTGGGAAAAATCAGTCGCGGGAAAAAACCGCAAGTGAGGCCACTTGTATAAGCTCACTTTCTTAAGATTTTCCTAAAGATCATACACAGGAGAATATATACAAAATACGAGTATTTGATGTGTTGTTTAGTATCCAAGTATTGGTTCAGAGTTGCAGGGACGTCTCCCATTCCTGTTTATGCTTCTTTCATTGACTACTAACTGGCTTTTGACAGGTTGCAGCATGAAAACCTTATGAAAAGCTTAAAGCTTAAAAGCTTACGTTGTGTACCCTAAGACTTATGAAGACTAATATTAGGATAGATTAATATGGGGGGAGTCTGCCTGCTAAAAAAAGGAGTCAAATGTGGTTTTGCTCATTGAAAAATTGCAATGGAACTGGTCTGGGCACGTGGCCCGAATATTATGTGATAGATGGATCAACAGACTCCTGGAGTTGAGACCAAGAGCAGATATGCGAAACAGAGGAAGATCCCCACAAATTGATGATGTCTAGAGAACTGTGGGAGCCCGTATGTCTCAAGTCCAAGACAGGAAGAAATAAGGGAAGCCTTTGTCCAGAAGTGGACGCAGAACGCTGTATGATGATGATGACGGTGATGATAATTATGATGATGATGATAATAGTGATGGTGAACTTAAGCTTTAGCTGAATCTCTGTAAAATTCTGCGTGTTTTCATATACGACCAAAATCGGAGAGGTGTTGAAAATCGCGAAAAGCATATTCGCGAATTTTGACATGTCATGAATATTGACATGCAATACATCAAAAGACGCGATTTTTTTTAAAGAACAAACAACTAATAATATTTTTTCTGTTTTGGTGAAACGTAGCCTGAAATTAGCGATTATAGAAAATGCGCTTATTAGCGAACTTTCGAATTCTTGTCCAAATTTTTTTCCAAAATGATCTAAATTTACTGAATCTTTTTCCAAACGATCCTGAATTAAATGCAGATTAAAACGATGTTCGATACTTGTAGTTGAAAGGAGAATAAACCTCTTCGCAGCCGCTCCACGATTTTATTTTTAGTCACCAATGTCATGCAGAACATAAAAAATATGTTTTCCACTTTTTAGTGAATTTTAATATCTACAAGTGTGATTTATAAAAAGGTTTTTTTAATATATTTTATTAGCTATAACCCGCGGCTTCGCTCGCGGGGATTCTTTTTTCAGTCAAATTAATTCAGATCAGATATGTTCAGCAAATATTACATTACGTGAACACTTACATTACACTGCATTACATTGTGAGTAATATGAAGACTAATATTCAGATAGATTGATAGTCGAGGAGTCTGCCTACTAAAAACAGGAGTCAGAGATGTGGTAGTTCGGATTGAAAGGTTGAAATGGAACTGGGTTGGGCACGTGGTCCTAATATCAGATTATAGATGGATCAACAGACTCCTGCAGTAGAGACCAAGAGCAGTTATGCGAAACAGAGGATGATCCCCAAAAGGTGAATTGATGATATCTAGAGAACAGAGGGAATCTGGATGCGACAGGTCCAAGACAGGAAGGAATAAGTGAGGCCTATGTCCAGCTGTGGACGCAGAACGCTGTATGATGATGATGATAAAGATGATGATGTTATGATGATGAAGATGATGATTGAGATGATGGTGACCGTGATGATGATGATAATGATGATGTTGATGATTGATATGATGGTGACTGTGGTGATGATGATGGTGATGATGATGATGATGGTGATGATGATGGTGGTGATGATGTTGATGATCATGGTGATGATGTGATGATGATGATGTGATGATGATGATGTGATGATGATGATGTGAAGATGATGATTATGATATACCGTAAGTAACATTTGTAAATTGTTACCAGAGCTGGATAAAATCAAGTTGAAATAAAATCAACATTTGCATAACTTAGTTTCTCCAATATTTTCGCATGTATTTTATTCAAACTTTGCACACTTATTACTTATGAATCAAGTTTAAAATATTAATATGTTTGCATGCGATCGAGTTGTTGGTTCCAAAGTTATTGCTTGTTGCAAACAAATTTTCAAAACTTCGACGGCGTTTTTAAACAGTCTATATACAGTTCTATATTTTGCAGAAATTTCCAATGCTCTGTCTGTTTTATTAGTCGAGGTATGAAAGAAAATGTCTGTCCGAATATGAAAACGCAAAATCGAGTTTATAAAAAATCCAGTTATTGCAAATAAAAAAGTAAATAACAATAGCAAAAATTGTTAAATAATTTAGATATATAGATTTGTGAGTAACCTAATTATCTTTTTACGTTCTTCCAAGAGGGAGAGAGAGAGAGAATGTATTTATTGTATACTTTATACAAAGTGCTATTGACCACAATGTCTTTCTGCCCTGTTCTTGCAATTAGCAGAAATTTAAAGGAAATTTAGTTATCTATAGTTTATGGGTAGTTTCATTTAACTGTCTGTTTTATTTCTTGAGTTATGAATGAAAATGTAGAACTATATCTAAATGGAAGCTCAAAATTAAAATCTAAGAAAATATTTAGTATTAATAGATACACAAACATGAATCAAACTATGTGCTGGGTATAATCTATCTGGGTATAACCTATCCTCGATAGCCCAGCACATGGTTTTCAAACAAATGTAATTGTATTCCATTTTATAATACAAAAGAGCAATGCTGCACTGATGAGTGATATCGTCTGCAGATGGATATTCACTTTGAGTTAAATACAAAATAATAGAAAATAGAAAATAATAGAAAAATAGAAGATCTGATCTTAAAAACAATGTTATTTATCTAGTTTCTCTTTGTTAGTGTCACGAAAGTGAACGGACTCCTAGTGAATAATGCAAACATCTGTTTTGTTCCAACACGAGATTTGTTTTGTAGTCGTAAAAAGGCTTAATAATTATTATAGAGATTCGGAAAGGTTGAATATATTTATCTATTCAAGCTATGTTCCGCTTTAATAAGTTGGTAAACTTTCAACTATTTTACCGAAACTAAAAGACAATTAAAATCCAATATCTCTAAACATTTACACTCCACAAATTAGTACACACGCAGACGCAGATTTCAGTTGCTGAGTGAATACAAATCTATTTATTTATAAATAAATAAAGTTTATAAAAAAGAAAATAGAAAAACTTTACATAAATCTCGATAGACTTTTTTACGGTTAGTTAAGCGCATGCGCATCAGTCAAGTTTGAAATGTGGGAATATGAAAGTTTCGGGCACTTATTTAGTTATACGTCAAAAAGTTCGGTCATATTTTGACGTTTACCAAGCAGAAATTGTCACATGCGCCCAAAAAAAATTCAACTATGTTAAGGTCTATTTCTCCCACTTCTACGGCGTAATATTCCGATATAAAACGCATATCGCTGATTCCAACAACGCCTCAAAAGTTTCGCTCATTCGCATGATGTATTCTTGAAAAATTAGTTACTAACAAATAGTTTTTGTTTAAAGTTGTAGGACTAATCTAATTCTGAACGGACTAAAACCCGTTATGGCAAATTAGCATTATTATTTTTTTAATTTAATTTATTAATTTATTAATTAAATTTTTATTTCTACCCTCTTATAATTAGATTTTTGGAAAATGTTAACACACGCATTTCTCCTTTATTAACGAAGAATTTAAATACTAATTTTCACATCTCCAACATCTTCGGTTTTTGAGATATAAATCTCGCATTAGCATTCTCTTTGCTAGATTCTAAAAGCAACTTTGTAAATTTTACGTAGGTAGGTTAAACGGTTTGATCTGTGAGTTAATGAGTTAATCAGTCAGTCGGAACTCTCAATTCGTACCCTTTAAGAAAAGAACCGTATAAAAATTGTGTTGGCCGATATGACAGCTGGCTCCTAATTCTTCGTCGACCAGCAGCACTCACTTCTTCTTCGGCGACGCCGCCGCGGCTTTCATCGCAGCGACTGTTTTCGGAACGGCCTTGGTACGTTTGGATGTGAGGGTTTTCGGTTTCTTGGTCGGTCCTTTAGTAAAGATTTATCAAATAATTAGAAATAAATATGTTATTCAACACTTTGTTTATGTTGTTATTATGTATTATAACAAAATTAGATATTCTATATGCTCTCACGTAGAAAAAATAAATCTTTATTAACTCACATCGGTACGACTAAAGCAACCCGTTTCCTATTTCGTACCACCTATAGCCTAGTCGCACCTAAGAATTCATTTAAGCAACCATAATAATTTCAACGTAATTTTTGTTAATATGTTTACAGATTCATGTACATATGTAGCTTCAATTAGACCAATCATTACATAAAAATCTTTTACTTCTCTTGTTACCTCCAGCGCATACATCGTGTACCCATGACTTGCATTTCAAGCATCTAATCATGTTTTCCGCCCGATCTATTCCACAAGTAAAACAAAACCAATGATTTGATTTTCTTCTTGTTAATTTTTGATGCCAATTCCTTTTTATTAATCACTGCATTTCCTTTATTTGTCGCATTTTTTGTTTTCTTTATTCGGGGTAATTTCGACTGGCGAGATAGAGCATCCATGGAACCCTTTGTTTTGGTTTGTTTCATTCTGTTTCCGGCATTTGCTTTTAACCAAGAAGATGAGTAGTGTGTCCAAATACTTGCTTACCGTTACTCTTCTCCGACTTTGCGTACTTAATGAAATGTGCCAACCATTGAATTTTATCCGTCCGTTTTTCTTCTTCTTGAGGACGTGCCATGTCCTCCGAGGACGTTGGCGATCATCAAAATGATTTTTACTTTATCAGCAGCGGCACGAAACAGGCTAGTAGAACTGACACCATACCAATCTCTCAGGTTTTTCGGCCGGGACGTGCGTCTTCTTTTTGGACCTCTTCTACTAGGGATTTTGCCTGTCATGATATTCTGCAACTTACGGTACTTTTCCCCTCCCATAACGTGTCGAAATCCGTTTTTGGAGCATCCAAATTTAATACCCGGTGGTGCTCCTTTGTTTAAGCAATCGTTAATCCGCAAGCGTTTAAATATCAATATAGGAGGTTTGTATTCATCTGTAGCATTCATACAACGCACACCCTTCACACATGGTTAAACTCTTTTTAACACTTGTAAGTGCACCAAGTTGATGTTTGCCATTCCAAGCAATTATTTTGGATGGTGTGAACAGTGGACAATTCTGTTTCGTCAACGTTATATATCTTGTTAGCAGTGAACTTGTATTCATCAAATATGGATTCGTAATTATCAAAGAATCCATAAACACCTTCTTTACTTAAAGCTCTGGCCCTGGAATTTGATGTTGCCTTTGGACTACGAGAAGGTAAACACGGATTACACTTTCTTCTTTTTCTTTATTGAAGCGGTGTGGTAATTTATATTTTTCCTCCACCTGAAAAGCAAGTCTTCATAGATCAATTGCAGAAAGCCCCAAAAACCTTGACTCTAAATTGAGAATGTGTGTGCAACTCCTTCTCCATATTTCAGTCATATGCTTTTTTGTGTGGGGGTCGTTTGGCTGCAAAGCCTTTCTGCACTGCGACCAACTTGATCTATTGTGCTTGACCCTACTACAATTACTCCCCCAGGAATTCAACTTCGTGAACGAAGTCTAAGATATTCCTGAGAGTCTTGCTACTCAGATCAAGGGTGGTCAATCTTGCGACCCCAAAGTGGGTTAGCCTTATGTGTGCTAGCGCTACACATGTGCACATTATGTGTTCAGCGGTTTCTTCATCTGATTCACATAATCTACAGGCAACTTCCTCTGCTTTTCCCATTTTGTGTAGGTGATATCTCACCGGACAATGTCCTGCGAGTATGCATACCAATGTTCTGATTTCTCTTCTAGAGAAGCTTAGCATTTGCTGCGTTATTTCGGCAGAATAGTTTGAGCATTTTAGCTTGACGCTGTCCTGGCGTGTTCTACCAGTGGGTTTGGTTTTGCTCTTTTTCTCATTTCTTAGCCCCCTGCCTGAAGTGGGCCTTTGTAAGCCCACAAGTTGGCTTCGGGCCCAAGAAGGGAGCCTTTTTGACCACGCGGCCACGCTCTTAGCGAGTGCGTCGGCCATTTTATTCCCATATATGCCCTGGTGACCCGGTGACCACATTAGCGTGAGTCTGTTACCTTTCACCAGTTTTAAATTCCTTAGAGCTACCTGGCTGTCCGCTAGGATGTAGATTTGCACTCCTTTAAGACATTTCTTTAGGCATATTTGTGCGCATCTTTTAATGGCTATAATTTCAGCCTGGACCAATGCCGTGGACTCCGTGTGACTCCGGCTGTATATGCCAATTCCTGTAACCTTAGCAGTTTTTGATGCGTCGGTGTAGCACATGGACGCTTTGTCTTTCAGGTTTTCGGTTCTTTGAACACTGCTTTGGCGGTCATTGATGACCACTTCAACGGCTGTGTCAAAGTCGAATTGTGTAGACATTGCGTCCCAGGGCTGCTTCAGAAATTTCTCTCCGATTTGTTCCTTTATTTTCATGTGTCTCTGAATAGGCATTGTACACCTTAGTCTCAGAGCACTGAGAAGACCATCTTTTTCTACCTGTTTGTGCAGTGGAAGTAGGTCCAACAGAACTTCCATTGCTGTGGTTGGAGTAGATTGCATCGCTCCTGTTATACCCAAACCGTTGAAGCTTTTGTAGCATGTTTTGGGTTCTTATTTTTGTTTTGTACCAGCAAAAACCTTTGTTTTGTACCACCATACGAGTGAACCGTAGGTGATAATCGGTCTTACCACTGCTGTGTAAGACTATAAGACCATTTTGGGTTTTAGCCCCATGTTTTCCCAAAAACCTTACGGCAGATCCAAAAGGCCGCTGTGGCTTTTGAGAGCGTTTTGTTTAGATGCGAGTTCCAAGTGAGTTTCTCATCCAAGGAAGACCATTAAGAGGAAGCTGCACTTAAAAGTCATATCCTTAGGCCTACCAAATTTTCCATTCTTATTTAACCTTTTAAAATGACGGCGCAACGCCGGTTTAGGGATATTATGTTTCTATAAGCTTCATTGAATCCAATAACTCTTTCCGATAATTTGGTTAACGCCTTCTCCATATCTTCTTGTGTCTATAAATTATAAATTCGTCCTTTAATATACTATTCTTAAGTCGTACCAGTACGATCTAGAAATCTCATAGGGTACGACTTAAGACACGGCACACTAAAATTTAAAATTTAACTTAAACTAAAATTGAATAAAATTAATACGATTCCTTTTCGTCCAAATGATTACGTAAATTCTATTGAATTTATATTTAATAAGAAACATAATTTTAGCAATAATTTACTTGCAAGAATAACCACCAAACATATGCAAAAAATTATAACATAATTGAAATAAAATTACTTGATGAGAAAATTTACAATGTGGCTAGTTTACTTCAGATATTAAGTCACGCGAGTTAGTTGACTCAGATATCTATTTAGCGGCCGATGTATGTATTATTATCGCCGTAGTTTGTTCAAAATGCATGTGGTTGGTACGACTTAAGCACTGGTACCATATTCATACATTTATATATCGTCGGTCCAGATGAACACGGTAGTAACTCAAAAAAGCCTGAAGAGCGATTTGAAGTTTTCAAATCAATATATTTCCATATCTGTAAATAATTGGTTAACCTGCCTTATAATATCTTAACTATTGTTTATTGATAACGTTTTTGTTCACTTCATGACTTTGTCAATTTTGCTATTACTGAGCAAAAAAATTAAATTCTGCATGCAAGAACATAATGAGTTAATACACTGTTCATCCAAACGAACGATATGTATATATATAGATAGATTAATTAATGGGTATCTTACTGATAAAATTAATTATATTCATGGATATAAATAGATTATGTAACATAATGTATAGGAGTAAAAACTGTATATGTTAGAAAATTTAAATTAAGCTTGTTTTCCCGGGGTGTACAGCTTATTGCCAAACAGTATATTAAAATAATTAAGTTGGAAGCCCGTATTGTAATTCTAAATATGAGAACATCCCGTATTTAGTATGTCAGGGGTGAGTCTTACGAAGTTTAGTTAGAAGATAGATCGGCTATAAAATGTATTGTGATTCCAAGTTGGTTAAATTATAAATCATGGGGTGGCTTCGGAGCGCGAGCTGGAAACCGCCGGGCAGCTCTTAATCATTTCTTGGTGTGTGAAAAGTTTGCGCAGGCGGCCACAATAATACTTTAGATGAAATTCTTGTTCTATAAATTATTAAGTTTTCGTGGATTCTGCGTTTTCGGTTTTTGCAACGGATAATTTGGAAATGGGAAGAGAGTCAATGGCGGTGTCTGCTTTGGACGTTATCCCGTAACATATGTACGTTCTTTGCAAACACTGCGCGCATCTTCCCATTCATTGTGGTCTAGGCCTTTTTTGTAACGGCGATGTTAACACTGGATCTGTCACAGCGTTTCAATGCCGATTTATGGGGGTTGGGGTTGACTTCCCTTGGACCCAAGTAAACATTATACATAGTGAATGGTACAGCTGCGGCCAGAATTTTTACCACAGAATACAATCGAGGAATTAATTATAGTCAACATATTTTTTTAATTCCAACGGTATGCATTCTTACCACGGCAATTAACCTTTCAAGGAGCCAAGCGAAAACAATTGTTTTATTTGTTAGGGAGGAAATTCCATTTATGCAAATTTAAATCATTTCCAAAAGCAATTTAATTACAATAAAATGTAAATCAATCAATTGCAGATGCAATGTCAATACAATACAGGCAAATCGACCGCACTTATTCTAATTATTCCCCATAAACGCCCCAGATTTCCAATTGTCACCGATATTTACGCCCCATAAATATACCGCGCCGACAATAAGAAAGGATTAATGTTCGCTTATACGTATTCCCATCAGGGGGTGACTTCCAAAAATCAGGAAACCAATTTATCAAAAACACATTAAGGGGGCTATCTATACTAAGGGTGATGCACCCCGCCAGATGGTAATATTTGCACATTCATACATCGCCATCTGAACAAATTTATTAGCAAAACCATAAATGGTGACTATTATTAAAAATGTTACTAAAAAGTCACATATGGCGTCCATCACCCCATTTAGCAAAGACTTTTTGGGTTTATCTTGGTTAAAATTAGAATGGGAAACAAAATTCAAATATATTTTTAATTTTAAACAAGATAAAAGAGGCATTAAAGAATCCCATCTCAAAGAAATTCCACACTTGCTGAAATAATGCCTTTTTCAAATCCTTTTATAATTTATAATTTGTCGTGAAAACAATCAACATTTGTCTTTTATTACCCTTTTAGTAGAGACACGCGTAAAATTACTAAAAGTTCTGAAAGTCGTTACTTCTTTATTATTTTATTATAATACCTTCATTTCATGGTTTCACGTTACATACAACAAGATATTCGACAACTTACAATAATAATTAACATAAATTTCTTTAAATTAACTTGTATGTTCCGATTCATTTAACATGAGAAGAAATTTCAATTTGTTCATATCTTAAATACCCATCTCATATATATTCTCTGAAAATAAATTATTTAAAAAAAACTTGTTAAAATCCACGTTTTTATTCAAATGAACTGAGCCTTTGTCCATCTACCCACGAAGATTACATCATTGTAATTTCGTTCTCCACGCTTTAATTTATAGTCACTCTGCGCTTTTATTTACAGTTTAGCGCTCCATGCTGTTATTTATACCGTCTTTTTCCAAAAATAAGACACTGTCTTACTTTTTTATTTTGTCCAAAATACGTGCTAGGGCTTATTTTCGGGGGAGGGCTTATATTCCAAAAAGTAGATTTATATATTTTTGTTCAATATTCAAATACAGTCATTTCATCTCCTTCTGGAACATCATCATGATTTATCAAATTTTGAATTCCGTTCTGATTTTCCTCCAAATCCATTTCCTGTAGAATTATTGGTCAGAATCTCTCATGTCTTGCAATATAGCTATCGTTAAATGAATACTTCTTGTCTTATTAACCTGTTCGTAGTGCATTGGAAACACAAGTGTCAGCTATTTTGTTCCGTGAATTTTTTACCCAATTCACAAATTCTTGTAAGCCTGGCTTTACAAAATTATCTCGTTGATTTCTCACCATTCTGTTTTCAATATATTCATTGATTTCCATCTGCAAATAATCCTCGAATGGCTTGTCTATTGCAATGTCAAGTGTCTGGAGGTAGCCAGTCATTCATGCCGGAATCATTATTTGATCAATCTTCCTCTCAACAATAAAGGTTTTCATGTCTTTAGCGCGGGTAGTACTGGCTGAATCCTAAACTAGTAAACCTCTATTTCGACTCCTCAACAGTGGTGGCAGCATAAAATCGTCCCACTTTCTTATAACTGCTTGGGTACACCAGGCTTTTTCACTTTCAAGGACATAAATTCCTGAAACGCGTTCAATCTTGTCTTTTACCTTTAGTGATGATAAATGGTGATACATTCTTGCCATCTAGGCGAATCGCCAAAATACAGGTAACACGTGAACTATCGTAACCAGTAGAAGGAACGTAAATTGACGAGGAAGCCTTGGGGTGAACCGTCGTTTGAGCTCCTTGGCCTAGAAATACCTAGCTCTTTGGTCTCATCCATAGCAAATTTGTTGGACGGTCTTAATACCTCGATTACAGACTTAATACTTGCATTAGGGACTTAATATCTGGACAAGAGACTTGGTTTGGAGAACCTTGGTGGAAAAGAATCGCAAAAGTTTTTCTGCAATAACACTGGAACCAATAAGACTGTCAACCGCGTTTCGGTATTAAAACTTCCGCAATGCCGCAACGAATCGAAGACGATTGCGGAAATTGTAAGAAAACTTCAGGAAATTTGCGAAATTGTGGAATATTTGTTGGGTAGACTTAATATCTAGAGTACAGACTTAATACTTGCACTAGGGACTTAATATCTGGACTAGAAACTTGATTGCAGATTACGAAATCCTTTATTTAGAGGTCCGCTCCGAGGGCTTCCTGGAGGCTTCCTCCTCCGAGGGTTTTTTTACATCAACCAACGTGGGTCCAGGGGGGTTAGCCCTTAAAATACTGTAGCCTATTGATCTATTGCATTTCTCCAAATTTTTCCATTCGTGCAAATGGGTTTAGCCCCTGTATTAGGTCTTAGGATTCTATATGCTATGTTCTTCATAGTGATCTATTTGCTGCAATGTTAAGCTTGTGTCTCCTACGTGCAATTGCTATGCAATGGAAAATTATATGAGAGGCAGTTTCATCCTCCTCATAGCATAGTCTGCTTAGTGGTTCATCTTTCCAGATACTCGTAGAGGCAGTGTCCTGTGAGTAGCCCTGCGACAATTGTAATCCGCATCCTTGAGAGTTGTAATTCAACAGTTAAAGCGTCCGATATTTGCTTTGTTACCTTTATCTTTTGCTAGCTTGTCCGTCATTACGTTTCCCAAACAAATGTGACCTTGTTGTGTCTCGCCAGGGCCTTACGGTCCTGAAGGCAGTTCCATGTTGTTTTAGATTTAATTTCATCGCACCCAAAGCATTAATAGCAGCCAGACTCACCGTGAAAATGTTGTCCATTTAGTAGTGTGTCATTTTAGTAGTCCATTAGATTTTCACGGGCACATATCATGATGGCGTATATTTCCGATTCGAATGTCGTAACATGTGATCCACAATAAAATATAATCCATGGATGGTCCATAGATTCTTGCGCCAGTTCCACTGTCATTTTTTTGGAGCCGTCTGTATACCAGTCCATCCCACCATAATATGTCTTCGTTTCACGCCTTCGGCCCAACGCATTTGTGTTTTGAAGGGTAGATGGAATGATAGCCTTTTAGGTATTGAGTCTTCCCCAATATTAAGGTTTGGCTCTGATATTACATTTATTGTTGTGGTGTGCCCTGACCTCGCCAGATTCTCCATTACATTTGCTTTTAAGACTCCCATTTTAAGACTGTCCCACTCATGATCAAGATATCCAGGACCTACAGGGGAGCAGAACTTATAATCTTTGAACATTATAGTTGAACATTGTCAAGTTTTCTTTTGGCCATCATCAATGCCATTTTGCACATATTGGCAGTTTTATTAAGGTGTTCAGGGTTATTCCTAGATGATGTTGGAGAGTTGGTATTTCGAAGAGTCGATGCCATCAACAAATCGATTAAATGCAAGTGCACGTTTAACAACTTCATTGTCTTCTAGCTTAAACATTGTTGTTGATCTCCTTAGAGACAGTTCATGTCCTTGAAGGAAGTTATCCATCCAGTGTAACGATGCTTTAAATTCTTCTGTGAATATATCAAATTCAAATGCCCTTTCAAGGGCAAAACTGATTTAACCTAGCGTTTTTTCCTATTTCCTTGGTTCACCAGTTGACACAGGTTATTGTAGTCTGCACGCCATTTTCGAACCATACGGAGATCCAACATCTTCTCTTTAGAGAAGGCTACAAGATATACATAGGAATAGCTCTTTCTTTTTGTATTCATTTTATCTGGGGTTAAAAATTATTCACTTTATAAATAATAAAATTATGTGTTAGGTAATAATCAGACTTACAAGACTGAAATGCACAAACGTTGTACCAGCACTGTCACTATATGTAGATTGCTGCCTTGTATTGTATTTTTTAGATAAGTTCTACTTTATAAATTCCAGGAATTAATTTTGACACGTGTCTGTGCATTGCTTGAAAGGAACTGTAGAGGTAAACAAAGAATTTGTCAGAATATTTTGTTCCAAACATTTTTCTGAAATAGTAGGGCAGGTAGATAATACCTACTAAATTAAACAGCAGTTTTTAACGATTAATATATTTTTCACATTATTTTAACTAGGGCTTATTTTTGGGGGAGGGCTTATATTCCAAAATGTCACGTTAGGGCTTATTTCCGGGGGATGTCTTATTTTGGGAAAAAGACGGTAGTCACTAATGAGACACAAAAAAATGTTCTCATTAATAACTATAAATAAAAGCGTGGAGCGCTAAACTGTAAATAAAGGCGTGGAGTGACTATAAATTAATACGTGAAAAACGAAACTACATTGATGTAATCTTCGTAGGTGGATGAACAAAGGCTGGAGAAGAAGAAATAAAAAATGTTTATCTGGCAGTATAATCTGTCAAATACAGAGTCTGTCAAATAGACAGTCTGTCAAACAGACAATCTTCTTTTTTTTCTTCTTCTTAGTGTTGTCCCGCTGGTGTAGGGCCCGCTTCCTTTGACAATAACCGCCATTTTGCAAGGTTTTGTGCGTCATTTGGATTTGGGCCCACGATTTGTATGTCACTATTTATCGTGTCCTGACCAATGTTCCCTCTAACTTTTTCACTGACTGCGCGGCACAAGGGTATGATTGTGCAAAAATCTTAGTAAGGTTTTGAAAGCAAATTTTTTTTCATTTCGGTCTCATGTAAAAAGTTGCCAACTTTTCGCTCTGGCCACAAAATATACTAGTTTATTTTAGATTTTATATAATTGTCCTCTAACTTTTTCACTGACTGCGCGGCACAAAGGTATGATTGTGCAAAAATCTTCGAAAGGTTTTGAAAGCAAAAAAAATTTCACAATTTCGTTGTCGTGAAAAAAATTGCCAACTTTTCGCCCTAGTTACATTCGATTCGATTTTATATAATTGTGTGCAAAAGTTGCCAATTCACGTACGACATCATTTAGAACAAACAGTGCCACAGTATATTGAGGATTATTTAAAAGTTGCAAACAATAATTAATATCATTAAATAATGTAATATCATTACATTCATCGACTTGTTCATTAGAATATACTATTAGGTTTTCGAAATTTTTAATCAAAGCATCCACTGCAAAATAACGAGATAACAAACGCACCTCGTTTAATAGTTTAAATCAGCGTTTCTCAAAGTGGGCGATATCGCCCCCCAGTGGGCGATGACGTCGTTTTGGGGGTCGATAGGTAGCCAGGGGGCGATATAGGGGGCGGTAGGTAGCCAGGGGGGCGATATAGGGGGCGGTAGGTATCACGAGCTATACAATGTATTTCTGTTAACTTAAAACAAACAAATACGTTCAACAAAATTGTTCCGTGTTTAGTATTATACAACCGGCCTAGCTGCTATTTGCTGCTGGTCGAGTATCGATAATCGCACGCGCACACACATAGCCAGCGTCACTAACTCTACCAACTTTTCGGTAGATCTACCACCTTTTAGTGTCTTGCCCAAATTTACTACCTTGAAAAAAAAATCTGCCTACTAAAATCTAACTACTTAGGAAGTTGTTAGTAGATAAGCTATGAGATTTGTACGCCAAGATCCTATAAGAATTTACATAGGGGTCTGAAATTACTTTTTGTAACCAGATTTCACATTTTGTAACCAGATTACACTTTTTGTAACCAGATGGAAAGATCCTATGTTCTGGCCCCACCTCCCCGCCTCCCGCCAAACAATTGAAAGCTGTTTAAAGCTGTTTAATGCTGATTGAAATCTGTTTAAAGCTGTTTGAAAGCTGTTTAAAGCTGTTTAATGCTGATTGGAAGCTGCTTAAAGCTGTTTGAAAGCTGATTGAAAGCTGTTGAAAACTGTTTAAAGCTGGTTGAAAGCTGTTTAAAGCTGATTGAAAGCTGTTTAAAGTTGATTGAAAGCTGTGTAAAGCTGTTTGCGAAGGCGGGAGGCGGGGAGGTGGGGCCAGAACATAGGATCTTTCCATCTGGTTACAAAAAGTGTAATCTGGTTACAAAATGTGACATCTGGTTACAAAAAGTAATTTCAGACCCCTATGTAAATACTTATGGGATTTTGGCCTAGAACTCTCATAGCTTATCTACTGTTGTTGTTCCCCAATCCTACAAGACAACCTGTCGCTGAGGTGGTCACAGTGGACGATACTAAAATATACAAGAGCTTACACTTTGTAGAATCACTGTCCCTCAGGATCAAATCGATTTTCAGGAACAAATATGATTAAAATTTAGTTTTAGTCTGCAATCAATTTTGTGATTGGCCAGTCTGGAAGACAATCTTTGACCGGTCTGACCAACGTACACCAGCTCACACTCAGCACACGGTATACGATAGACTACATTTGATTGCATTAGTGTGGAGGTTAAGTCTTTAAGGCGACTGAAAGATCTACTAATGGTATTGTGATATTTATCTGCTATAATGGCTGCTGGGCTTTTGTTCCTGGAAATCGATTTGATCCTGAGGGACAGTGATTCTACAAAGTGTAAGCTCTTGTATATTATAGTATTGTCCACTGCGACCACCTCCGCGACAGGTTGTCTTATGGGATTGGAATCTGCAAAGTCTGCAATCACTTCTGTGATTGGGGCCAGTCTGGAGGACAATCATTGGCCGGTCTGACCAAAACCCCATTCTTGCGCCTTAGCAACTCATTGTAATGACAAGGACCATAGGGTCAATTATGATGACCTAAAAGTCCTTGCCAGGTCTCTTAGGGAGCCACGTCTATCTAAGAGACTCTTCTTAGAAATGTGTTGAAATGTGTTCATAACCCCGGTGCAGCCACGAACTCAAGGAAAGACATGGACGGGTTGAACTTATGATTTGGGCGACGTCTAGACACAGTTGATTGGATGGGTGGTTTTCTGTTTTGCTATTTATTTTCTATTTTTGTTGCGATTTTTGTTCTCTCGTGGTTCTACCTGTTATATAATTTCTTAAATGATTGTCGTTGAGCTCCTTGTTTCTAGAAATCTGGTTATCTTCCATATTACTTTGGTTTTTGGGTAAACTGCTGCGTAGTGGTTGATTCAATTTTCCAGACGACTTTTACGTCTTTAAATAATCTTTTTCCAGTGTGCTCGTGACTTCGGTGTACTTCGAATGTTACTGACCCCACTATCGTTCCCAATGCGCAACTTCGCAATTTTTTTTTCAACTTTAATTTATTTCAATAGATCGAAAACTTTTTGTTGGTTTCCTCGTGCTGTGCCGATCGGTTTGGTGGCCGACATTTTGCAAATAAAATAATAATTTTTAAACACCATAATTAAATTGTTCATGAGACTACCATGGCTCGCTTTACATTGGTTGTTATATATAATCTCCAACTTTTTTGTCAACGTTATATGATGTTATACGTCTTAATAAATTGTTCATCACCTTTTTTGTAAGTAATTAAAAACATCCTTTACTTTGTTTTTTGTAATTTCTGTAACAATTTTGTAGGTCTTTAGAAGATTTAATTAATAAATCAAAACGTCGACTTAAGAAAAATTTGAGTTTGTTTTTGTTGATCGTATTACCACAATTCTACCGTTTGTGTAGGAAAAAATACAAATAAATCTTTTACTGTTTAACTAATAACGATCGTTATTACCTGCTGTTTATATATATATATATATATATATATATATATATATATATATATATATATATATATATATATGTGTGTTGTAGTGTTTTCTCGGGGATTCCGCGTTGATGCTGAGGGTTGGCTCTTAAAAGAACACGATTCTCGACGTTTCGGCGAACTAACATTCGCCATTCTCAAGAGATATATGCGTCCGTGCGGGTCAACCGTTAGACGCATACTTATACGCATATAGAGTATGCGTCTAACGGTTGACCCGCACGGACGCATATATCTCTTGAGAATGGCGAATGTTAGTTCGCCGAAACGTCGAGAATCGTGTTCTTTTAAGAGCCAACCCTCAGCATCAACGCGGAATCCCCGAGAAAACAATACAACACAGGTATCTATCCGCGAAAACCTCAAATACAACATATATATATATATATTTATATATATATATATATATACATATATATATATATATATATATATATATATATATATATAATACGATAAGATTTGGGGGGCGTTATTAACTTTAGCATATCAAAGGTGGGCGCAGAGACAAATAAGTTTGAGAAACACTGGTTTAAATGTTACCGAATTTCGATCCATAACAGCCAATTCTTTAAATTTTTCTTTTATAATTCCTGATCTACAGAACAAAAATTTACTAAACTAAACTAAAATTCTACTAAACTGTCCTACGGAAGGTCTCAATATCTTGCATACATGTTTCCATGCATCATCCAAACCCAAATCTTCTCGGTGCGCAATGTAATGTTGTTCAGTAAGATGAGGCATTTCCTTTTAAACATTACCATTTCTGGAAAGTCTAGATTAAACTTCTTGTAAAAATAATGATTTTTTTCCAAAATGGAAACACTGTCTGTTTGTGTTAGCTTCAAAATACCTCCAAATTCTGTTTTGTAGGTCAAAAAGAGTAGGTGTCGGTGTTTTGTCGTGTGTGCTGTGTTTGTATGAGAGTAATTTTGCCCCAATCCACGTCGAAACGCAGGCGATGTGTTCTCGACACCCGTTCTCTAATGAAGTATACGAGGACTTAAGTTGTTCCTCGCACACAATGTGTCAATATAAAGCAAACCAAGCAAACGCTCGATGACGTAGTTTATGTAAATAAAAGAGATTTAGCTTTGGACATATAAATTTCCGATTTCAAAAATTTGTTTTAACCTCTAAATTGTTTAGCCAAAATGTGCCCATTGTGCAACTGACGTGCCCATTGTGCAACTGCGTAACTTTCAAATTATTTGTGCGCGGCCGCGCATCCGCGCAGCTTAGAGGGAAATTTGGTCCTCACATCGCTGCTTCGGTCCTATAAAGCAATTCATTGCTTTGGCCTTCAATCTCAAAATGGAGGACAGAGTTGACAACAGTACCAGGAGCTGCTCGCAGTGCAGTGCCATACCATCGGAGCCGTTTCTCTCTCATTTTGTCCACAATTGGAGCGACAATCTTTTGCTCTCGAATTGTGTCGTTTCTGACATGGTCAATAAGGCATATGCTTATTCCTCAACGAAGCATTCTCAATTCCATGGCATGTAGATGACGTTCAGAAATCTTCTCAGATAGTTTATTTAGTTATTCGACTCCAGATAGCGCAACAGGCCGTATCACTGTCCGATATATCTTGGATTTGAGGTGAAATGGCATTTACTTGTCGCAAAGTACACCCGTGATCTCCTTACACCGCATCCAGGTTGCATTTACTCTGGCTCTTACTTCATAACTGAAGCTGCCATCAATCTGTAGACGAGACCCAAGGTACCTAGAGAAGTTGATCTTGACTAGATTTTCTCCACCAACTTGAGTGGTACCGTCACTTGGATTTAACTCGAGATATTCACGTTTAGACGTAGACCATACTGGGAGAGGCGGTTATGCCAGACTTCAACTTGATGTTATAAAACCTTGATATCTCCAATCAAAAAACCAAGTGCATGGTGGCCAGCAGATCCAAATTAGAACTCGACAACAAGGTGATAGAGCAGGTGATGTGCTTTACCTACCTTGGAGTAGAGATCTCAAGCAACAGAGACCTCAAGCTAGAGGTACGAGCAGTAACGAACAAGGCTCGACGAATATCTGGCGCACTAAATAACATAACCTAAAGAAACAATAACATATCGCAAGAAGGTCAAATCCGAATATACAAGACAGCAGTAAGGCCAATACTCACATATGCGGCTGAAACAAGGGCAGTCACATCAGCCACCAAACAAGCGCTGAGAACGACCGAAATACGAACCCTAAGGGCAATAAGAGAAGTCACATTAAGAGACCAAGTCAGGAGCTCTAAGATCAGAGCTGACCTACATATCCAGGACGTCGTGCGCTGGGCAAAAGCCCGTCGAAGATACTGGCGGGATCACGTGGAACGCACGGCGCCACACCGAATCGCTAACTGGGCTATGACACAAAAACCCAACAGAACGAGACCCCCTGAAGACCACCGAAGAGATGGACAGGCTCCTGGACTTCCAAATCGCAGGGCCCGAAGGACTGAGGAGAAACTTAAAGAAAAAGGCACATAGTGCCTACACAGAAGAATAAGAGGAGAAGACGAACTTGACGTTGGAGTTTCTCGCGGGAGACATCCGCAACCATTACATCTATCGCATACAGAAGGATCCAAGCGACATTCCGTTGTTGATCACGAGTGATGGTGTCCATAACAAGAACAAAGAGGGATGGTGCTAGTGCTGAACCTTGGTGGACCCCGACATTTACAGGAAAGTTGTCTGAGGTGCCAACAGCACAACGTAATCTGCTACTGGTATTTGTGTGAAGCATCTTGACCATATTAACAAATGAATCTGGCACTCCATGGTCTCGAAGCGCATGCCAAATTAACTTATGAGGAACATGATCAAAGGTCTAGGAAGGCAATATGCAGTGGTTTGTTTTCTCGCGATGCTTCTCCATGAGTATTCGTGCTGCAAATATGGCGTTAGTAGTTCCAGCTCTCTTGACAAATCCACACTGGTTGATGTTAATATTGGCAATGTCACGTAGTCGATGATCAAGAGTTCTCTGAAAGATCTTCATTGTATGCGAGAGAAGGCGTATTAGGTGATAGAGCACTCTGCTGGGTCTCCTTTATTCTTGAAAATCAGTACCGTGCTTATAGTATACTCAGTAGGGATGTAGCCGGAGTCGATTATATCGTTGAAAAGGGTAACAAGCCAATCAATTGCAGATGCTTGCAGTTCTTGCAACTTCCATAAGTCACCGGGAAAATTGTCTGGTTCTGGAGTTCTCTGATTTCTCATGCTTTTGAGGGTAATGGAAACTTTCTCTGCAGTTATTTTAGGGACAGGCCCTTCAATTGGGACACCTTCTGGGATTGGTGGATGCGGAAACAAAGATCTGACAAATAGACAATATTTCAAATAAAAAATCTGTCAAAAAGACAATGTGACTAATAGACAGTCTGTCAAGTTCAAGTCCATCTAAAGTCTAAGACTTGACAGACAAAACGATTAAGAGTAGACGAACCATCCAGTCTAGATGAGCTAGACTAGACACACGAGAATAAAGTAGTAAGACTAGACTAGCGATCCTCACTACGCGGCCCGCGGGCCTCATACGGCCCTCGAAACGATTTTTTGCGGCCCTCAGCTGGTAGGCTGTTATTTGAAAATTTCAAATGTGTTATGAAAGAAGTTTTAAAGATTGTAAATTTTATAGGGTCAAATGATCTGAATCACAGAATGTTTCAAGAGTTTTTGAAAGAGCTTATATCGCAATATGGGGACGTGCTTTATCACACAGAAGTGAGATGGCTGAGTAAGGGAAAATGTATTGAAACGTTTCTTTAGCATTTGACATGAGATTACCCTGTTTTTGTTTACAAAGAAAAAAGCGTAACCCGAAGTTTGGTTGGTGGCTTTAAGTTGCGTTTCTTACTGATACAATGGGCATTGTGAATGAAAAACTGACTCGATTGCAAGGAGACTAGAACAAAATTGTATTTTTTCATAGGAACAAAAGTTCAATATGTATATTGAAGAACTGTCAAAGGGTGATTATTCCAGCTTTCCTTCAGTTAAAACTCTGATGAAAATCCAGATGAAAAGCAAGATGTTTCTGATTTAATAAAGCTGTTGACAAACCTAAAAGACGAAATGAATGTGAGGTTTAGTGTCTTCAGGAAGTATCAAGAACCATTTCGCTTAGTGGAATATCCATGGGCAGTAACAACAGCAAATGTAGCTCAACTTTCTGTTTTTGGATAGGACGATATCGATTTGAGAAATGAGTTAGTTGATCTTCAGCATGATACAGAACTCAAAAGTATTTTTGAAGAAAAAAAGAAGGATACGATTCACTGTGAGTTTTGGAAAGTAGTTGAAAAGGACCAATCCCCGAACCTAATTGACTGTGTTCAGAAAGTCTTGTGTGTTTTTGCATCTACATATGTGTGTGAATCTACATTCAGTAAGCTAAAGTTTATAAAAAACGTACAGATGCTGGTTAACGAGTGAAAACGTTGACAACATTTTGAGAATTTTAGTTTCTTCCCAACCTGCTAATGTGGATCCTATATTAGGGAGCTATAAACTTCAAAGAATTAACGAATTTAAGTATGCCCGGAGCTAATTACACTTTTGACTTGCGGCCCTCAGGAAAATATGTAAAAAACAATTAGGCTCTCTAAAAAATCCTAGTAAGGACCCCTGGACTAGACAGACAACAGTAATGAGGTAAACTTGGATTCTAGACAGATTTATTAGTCATGGTTAATGCAAGGCTGCATATAGTTAACACTGGAGTGGGACAGATATTGTGTACTTAACTTAAGAGTAATCTATACCCTCAAGAATACATTATATCATAAATATTGCTGTATTGGAGTCAACATGTAGATAAGGAAGGAAATAAACAAATAGTTGATAAGAGTTCAAAACTGGGATGAATCCTCTAGAACAGGGGTGGGCAAATATTTTAGCTCTTGGGCCACATCACGTGATGAAAATTTGACCGCGGGCCGCATTAAATAATTTTCTATTAAGTTATTTGTATACCACGATCATAGCATCTATACAAGCCTAGACACAGTAATATTCTTGGGTTTTTCTCAAAGAAGCGAACAATATATATATATATATCAGCGTTGTCCAACTGTAAGTGCCCCAAGGGCCGCTTTAAACAAAAATGCCGTATCGAGTGCTGCATTATAAGATAGCCCACTTGGACAGCCCTGATATATATATTGCTTGTTAAATGATATATTTTTAGAGCCCGTAAATGTGCAGTGTCTATGAAATAGTGGCAGCTAAATAATAAAGTAAACATCAGGCCTGGTAAACATAATAAACAAAACATTATTTCTTATAGCTGTGTGTATTTTAAAATGCGAATCAGAAAACCAACTTAAAGTTTTTATTGGATAGAGAACTTTCCTTAGTTAAAGTAATTTATAAAATGCTTCGCGGGCCACGTAAAATGTCAACGGGGGGCACATGCGGCCCACGGGCCGCTATTGGCCCAGGCCTTCTCTGTAGTGACCCATGATTGTGATGGAACAATAAGTGTGTGTCGTTGTATATTTCAAAGCTCAGAATGCTTGAAGAGGAAGTCTACACACTCACCCAGGTTTAGTAAGATTCGAAAATTGTTGCGAGGGCCTGATAAAATGAAGTTGAAGGGCAGATTCGGTTCGCGGGCGCGAGTAAATCGAGATCAAAATTTTGAGTCTCAAAAATTGTTCGAGTCTCTGAAAAATTGATCGAATTCTTTTATAGACCATTCGAGAGAGAACGAGGGATGAAATATCCTCTCTTTTTTAGTGCATTTTAGGTAAAGAAGTTGAAACTATGAATAACATTTTCCATCTGTGTGAAACACAATACAATATATTTTTGCAAAACTTTTAATAGTATATTACGTTATGAGAGTTGTAAGAAGCATATTACGTACGAGCAGAACAGTCCATTTTTTGTGGGCGTAGGTTAATATATTTTTCGGCAGGTTTGGCAAAATTCTTTCGGTACCACAAAAGATCGTTGAGTGTTGGTTTTAGAAACAGGAATTTTAACGATCAGAGATGTTCCGGTGTCTTCTATATGGCAGAGTTTGATATTTCGTAGTTCTTGTTTTCTGCGAGCCCCACAAATGCCAATGATAAGAATAACCTAAAATTATATAAAACATATGTCGTTATGCCCATTAAAGAGCATTATTAGAAAAAAATGTAATGAATACTTTCACCAATAAATATTTGTTATCCGGCGAATTCTTGAGGAAATTGTTAATTTCTTGATTGGTGAAAATTTTTGATTTCTTGCTTTAAAGTCCGTCAGATTTTCTCTTTGGTAAAGCTTAAACTTTGAATGTTTTGAAATGTCGATGTCGTCCTTTATATTAATTGCTGTCCGAACCATTGAATAAATTGCCCAAAGTGAAGATGGTTTCATTTTTTTGTGATAATTCATCAAAGTATGATATTACAACATTTTCTGAAAACGATTTAACTTTATGCTTGATTCTCCAGTCGATAAATTTTCTATATGCATCCTCGTACCGATCCCGAGATTTAATCGGTAGCAAATTATGGGCAGCTTGTTTGGCTTTTTCAACAATTTCGGGCGGAGTGCTATTTTTTTTTTCACTTTCACTGGACATTATTTTAATTGAAATTGTTTTAAAAGAAAAAAAAAATTATAGGCAGTCAGGCACTGCCGAATGAAGTGAAGACTTTTGAAAAAAAAATCAGCCTTAAAACTGGTTTTGAGGATTTATCAGTTTGTTAATTAATCAAATTTGGTACATAGTTTGTTTTATGTAATTCTGGAACATAACTCACTTGTGAAAGAGAATGACTGTGAACAGAATGTTTGGTTGATTCTTTGTTGATAGGTCAGCAAAATGAATTGGTAGGATATATGGCGCATTTCTTGTTGATGTACCTGCAATTTGTGAGTTATGGAAATTTTGACTTTTAGAAACATGCCTTATAACTGCTTTTGAAGATTTATCTGTATGTAAATTAATCAAATAATTAGTAGTAGCTCTTTTATTTTCTCTGTACCACTGACTGTTTTCTTTGGAATATTCTTTACGACGATTAATTTTTTCCTCCTCTTCAGCTGTGACTGTTCGATGTTTAGAAATTTCTGAATTAACTTTTGCAAGAGTTGTTTTTCTTATTCTTATCTCTATGGGTGCATTCGCGTTGGACGCTTACACGCTTTGAACGCACATAAACGTCGTTTTCAGCGTTCGACTTGATGCTGTGAGCGTCAAAAAATCACGCTCGTGGCTAACTTCGGGACCTAAAATACATAACTTGTAGATTTCGTGCTCACAGACGCTCACGCTACAGGGGTAGGTTTTTTCAAAAAACCAAACTTCACCAAACTTCACCATTTATCAAAACGAATACCATGTGAGCGTAAGCTAACCAAACATTTATAGGTTTGATAGGTACAAGTCATGGAAACTTTTACCATGACACATGTAATGGAAACTGATGAAGCTCTGTGTTTTACTGCAAGTGTAGATTCAGGTAATTAAAGAAATGCAAAGCAAATCAATTTATTAATGAAAATAAATATAATTCTACATAAATTGATTGGATTAGGATGTTTTTTTTTGTTTTGTTTCAGTCTTTCGAAAAAAATGATTTTGAAAAGGTAAAGGTAAAAGTTTATGCGAAATAAAAACAACAACAAATCATTTTGCATCAAGTGGCCTCATGAAGCAAATCTTATGCTTACTGATGAATACCAAAAGCAACAGTTAAAATTCAAGAGTGGAAAAAATCCTCGAAAAAAAGTGTGAAACGAAAAAACGTTCCTTTTTACAAGATAAATTTAAATAAATACTGCAATATTTCCATTCCATTTCATCATCACTATCTTCAATCATATCATATTCATCAGATTCATGGTTGATAATTTCCAATATATTATTTACTAATGGATATACATTTCTCACATTCGCCATGCTGACGCTAAATCTGCCGCTAACTGACTGTCATAGTGTCCAAAACGAACGAAATTTTCTTGTTGATTCTAAGCGCTCATAGGCCAACAAAAACACCTATAATCTGAGCTTATAAACGTGAGCGCTTAAAGCGTATGAGCGCCCAACGCGAATGCACCCTATGAATTTTATTTTGGAGTTTCCATCCTTTGGAGAGCACACGAGTTTATTTGGATGCCTAAATCTATGATGGGACCTATTCATGATTCATAATTTCTTCGATGCAATCCAGTAATCTGAACATTACAATAATCCGGCACTAGTATATCTACTAGTACATCCGGCAAAAGTACTTACTCTTCTACTGCACATTGCTTATAGGGGTTGATATTTCCTTAGAGGCGCTGCGTTCTGTCAACACTTCCAAAAACTTTCCAATAATCCGGCACTAGTACATCTATTATTACATCCGGTAAAAGTACTTACGCTTGTACTGCACAATAATTCTACGGGTTGATATTTCGTTAGAAACGCTACGTTCTGTCAACACTGCCAAAAACTTTGACTATTAAGTTTGACGTTCAGAGCCAACTTTAAACATACGCTTATAGATGTGTTCTTTTGAACACATCTTTGAGTAATAGAACTTTTTGCTATAGAACGCATCTATTGATGATGATGACGCAAATGTATGAGTTTATCCTCTACCCAAATGTCATTCAGCGCGGCTATAGAAGTTTTCACTTCAAAAAATATAGTGTTTATGTTAGATTAGTTTGACGTTTAATAATTGTTTGACAAATAACGGAATGCTTTGGGTTGCCTATATTAAACGAAAGGCACTAGTGTGTCATTGAATTATTAAATAACATTAATCGCGGACTGTTACGTACGTGTGTTGTATGATGTATTTAGATAATCCACGAGCTGTACAATATTGGACAATTACAATAGTGGTCGTAGATAATAGTATATTACGTAACGAGAGTTGTAAGAAGCATATTACTTACGAGCGGAACAGTTATCAATATTATATGTACGAGCGGAACAGTATACAATATTAATTCCTGGATTACCTAATTGCCTTACAACTCGAGTTATGTAAGTTGGAGTGGGGTAAATGCGATATAGTTTTTAAATAGGTGAGCTTTGTAGTGTATCTTATTAACAAGAAATTATAAAAAATGTTTATTGCAGTGTTACAGGGTTGTGAATCCATATTATACCTTAAAACCAATTGAAGGGCACGGGGAAAAACCACATATGTTCACCTAGATTCGTTTTGAGAAAAACGAAATTTAAAGTTTAAAGTCGCGTATCTAATATTCTAGAAAGTATAAACCAGTTTAAAAAAAGCAAACAGTTTCTAAATATTATTGTTTACTGGTATGTAAAATTGTGTGTCTTAGAAATATTAATACTTAATTTAAAAAAGTCTATAACGTCTCGAAACACCTTTTTCTGTAGGAAAAACCGCGGAAGTCCAACTTATAATCCACGGAAATCTAAATTAAGTACCAATAATTTTGAAGGGTGTTCGAAACAGGTTATGCCCAAAGTTCAAAAACTGATTGTACATACCTTTTTCTTCATATAATATTTTCTAATCAAATTCTACATATAATCGACCTTGCAAAATGATTTGTTGTTGTTTTTATTTTCGTTTTATTTTTGTTTCGTTTTGTTGTTTTTCAAAATAATTTTTTTTTCGAAAGACTGAAACAAAATAAAAAAAAACAACCTAATTATTTTTTTTTATATTTTTATAGAAATTTATTCAATGTGGATGATTATTTTCTTGTTTTTATATTATTTTTAGGTTATTTTCTTGTTTCTATAATTGTCTTGTTTCTACATTTTTTATATTTAATTCAGCATTAAAAACGGAAGTCTCTGTTTATTATACATACAAATAATTTTACAAGGAATTTTTTGAGATGTTGAAGGTCATCGTACTTCTCTTTTGCTATGGGTAACGGGCCCATTGTAGGAATTTGTTAGTTCAACTGGACGCTGTTGTTGTGTTTCTCTCTTTTATTTCTCCGAGTTGGAGACACCCAATTTATACTAGAATCTCTATATTCACCAAAAGAGTTGCTTCTGTGCGCTACTTTTGGCGAGGAAGTGATTTCAAACACCATATTTTCCTTGTAGGGAAGGGGCATTTTTATATACATTGGGTTCAAAAACCACCACATGATTTGAACACATCTTGAGTGCACTCAACGACCTTGAATGGTGATTAGATTTGGATTTATTCTGTTACTTTGAATAACATCCCTCCATTACTATGGTACTTCTACGTAGCTTTTTTGGTAAATTAACCCCATATCTTTATCACGTTCAAGGTATGAATGACCTCTCATTGGAAATAATACCTTAAGACAATCATACCTCTTCTTCTTGAGACTGAGGTTGCGATGTGCATCACCGTACTGCTCTTGCGCGACATGGACTACCGTAGTTCTTCCATAATATTCAGGACTTTCGTTGTTTTTCCCCTGGATAACCTATTTTATAATGTCAGTTTTATAGGGTCTAACGTGCCTTTCTCACAATCTTTACAGTGGAATGTATAGTAAGTACACTTCTAATGCTAACAAATGGCAGTATCAGTTTAATTGATATGGCAGTAATTAGCATCAATAAATGGCAGTATCAGTTTTATTGACAAAAAATGGACTTCCGTGGGTTTTCGCCTGTACCCTTCAATTAATAGATTATTATTTTTTTTAGGATATTTTTTAACGTGGTCGATATATCACATATGCCCCTCGATTTAGGGCAAATGAGATAATGGAATATATATTGGTATATGTAATCGCTGCAAATAACGGGGCAAAGGCATCAAATTTAAAAAGACAAAACTGTGCATTCTGGTTTGTTATTTATAAAAAAGCTTTAAGTGTAAAAAAGTTACAAGCTTTTTAAATTTCTGAACGCAAAAGCAAAATAAAGAACGATTCTTAAAATATAAATAAAGGCAACAATTTCTGAAACAACTAGAAAAATAATAATGTTGGAAATATAAAGGGGCAAAAGTGACATAGTGTAATACAATTTCCTGGTCATTGTATAACACATTTGCCCAATTATAATATTTTCAGGGGCAAATGTGACACAGCCCCAAAAACCTAGAAAACATTTAAATCCGGATAAACTGTACATATCACCTTATACTTTACAGTTTTTAACCTATCCCTACTAAATAATTCTTATTCACCCGTTCAGATAATGGTTTTATGGCACTAGATGCAAAAAACCTTCCACTCGTTACCAAAGTTAGCAACGTTCATCAGCAAAGATATCCAACAAATTGTGACAAAAGTTCTGCATACGCGAATTAAAGTGGCGCTATTGGAATGAATTGTTGCAACTTTTGCGAAGAGACTAACACAATTTCCCCATTATCACCTTTACTCGACTCCACCTTACTATACTTTATCTACTACCGCAGTAATTTGTTTCTGTCTAATCAGAAAAATGTGTTTGATGTAACAAATTTATTTCTTATAAGGTGCATTATTTAACATTTTAATAAACAAACAGTTGTATTTTCATATATAACTGTTACTCGACATTATTATACTTGATAGAAATGAAAAAAATAACTTCTTAATGGTTACATACCTTATTACAGTCGAACTTCCCTAAGTCAAAGTACCATAGTTCACGAAAAAAATTGGAGTTATAGAAAATTCGAGTTAGAGAAATACATAACTACAAAGCTACATAACTACTTCACTTTACACAATTTATTCAAAGTAAATGTGTACATATGTAGGTATTTATACACAAAAAAGAAATATACATTATTAATATAATGTTATATAATTATAATCAATTAAAAAAACATATTAACATATTATTTATTGAAAAAGTCAGTAATATTTATTTGTTTTCCATTAAAAAGTTCTCTATCTACAAAGTTCTCCAAAGCAGATAATGCTCGGTATACTACGTCGCGATACACTTGGAAGATTGTCTTTAGAATACAGATATTCGCTACACTTATTTAAATAATTATGCATTTCTTTGTTCTTGGGTAGAATTGGCACTGTTTCGTTGCTAGATAAGACATATTCATCTTCGCGTTTTGTAATCTTGTTATCCATATCTTCATCTACAGATAAATAATCATTAATGGAGGTCATATTATGATATTATCCACGTTATGCTGACATGTGTGTCATATGCGAACTTCAATTCTGACAGAAGAGGCACTTACAGAGAGACAGAAGAGTGGTATCATCTTCTTCACTCCAGTTTGCTTAACTCCTTGTTTTTTAAAGCCAGCCACTCTAAAACAATATTTTATGGTTGCTTTGCTGAATATCGATGTCCCACGCTTTTGTCTTCAGACATGATCAGTGTGTCCCAGACTCTCAGCAAAATAAAGAGCCTTTTCTCTAAGAAGTGGTCCAGGTCTTTGTCTTCGTAGGTACACTTTTTCAAACGTTTGCGATCATAAGTTGCACCATTTTCGGCTTTGTTCAAAATTTCTTCGCGGTTTCTTTCAATTGAAGAAAGTTTACTTGGAGGATTTGCAATGACTTTTTTTTAATACCTTTGTCAACTTATAAAGCTTACTTTGTCAGATAACGACATCGTATTGAGTTTTCTTCTCTGGCCACTCATATTTGCAATTGTAACTGCAGAGGTAAGAAGAAAGCATGAGTTTAAACTCTAAAATTTCATTAATGTGTAGCACCTTTACCATAATAAACAGGATACGGTTTATGATAAACAATATCCGGCACCATAAATTTTGGAAAGTACGCAACGGTTAAAAAATTGGAGAAATAGAGATTATTTTCTATGTAAAATTTTTGCATTGTACAAATTTTTACTACAAGTTAAGGAAAATTCGAGTTATGGAAGTTAATTTATATGTAAAATGCTATCTAAACGTATGAATGAAGTTAACTAATGAAGAAACGAATGAAGTTCGAGTTATAGAAAAAATGGAGTTATAGAAGTTCGAGTTATGGAAGTTCAACTGTATTTAGTACTTATTTGGGACAAACTGGAATAAGAGTGCTCATAGATATAAGCAACCCAATGTTCGCAATGTAAATTTCCATTAGTTTGAATTATGGCACGGGGGGCGTTGAACGTATGAGAATGTAGTAGCAGCTCTCAACCAATCAACGAATCATAAACCAAAGACACGTGTGTGTGTTATCAATCATAACTTATCATTAATCGCGGACTGCTACAAACCTGTGTGTTATGATATGGTTACATAGTCCACGAAGTCCATGTTCGTAGATAAAAGTATTTATTACGATCATAAGCACTGGTATTTATGTTTATTTTATGTTGTTTGTGAGGTTTAATTATAATTTAAAATAGCGTATTGAATGGTGATATTTGCCTTTTAGATTTGCGAGAAAAATATAATAAGGTCTAGAAATGAGTCGATACCAGGAAGAGATGTAAATGCAAAAGTCTTATTATAACTGAGATAGTAGCTTGTTAAAATGAACTTAGCGTAGGCAGCTGTATCGCAAATTGTTTCGAGATAGGCATCGTGTTTTCGGTCGCGCACAACAAATTTCTCAGGCGTCCATCCCCGCAGACGTGCAACACCTGTTTGCCAAAACAAATAGACTCGTTAATCCGTCTCGAGAACGGACACAATATTTGCTCGACTAATGTATAACAAATTTATTGCCACCTTTTACCCATCTGTCTTTAGATTCCCACAACTTGAGATCAGATAAAATTCGTTTTAAACTAAACCACCCCCAAACTAAGAAATCCCAATCAATCACGGATGGAACTAATTTGTACGACTTGTCAGAAATTAAAATATTTGCAGCAACTGCACTCATCGGATGTTCATCCGGCCCAAATATATGTTTCTTATAATGGGACAACTCGGTTTTTCTTCAACAGGATTTTATTTATTAGTGTTTCCAAAACATAGCTCAGGGGTATACAGCCACCGGAAATTTGCCACGGGCGGAACGACAGGATACAGGGGCTCCTCAAAACGTGCCAACAAATTTGTTGTTGTATAATTGGATTCGAGTTATCATAGCTCCCACATCTGCGTCAGGCGTCATAAATTATTTCAGAAATATTGTGACATCGATAATAAAGTTATTTAAATTAGTGCCGCGATCTATTTCGGTTTCGGCGCAAGATAATTATTTTGATGCGGCGATAAAAGTTTTAAAAATAAGCGTACTTTGTTCACACGGAAAGTCTAATAACGTTTTAAAGGGCCATTTCGAACTCAACTGGCTATAATCTATTTACTATTTTGACGCACCCTAAGCACCAAAGTTTCAATAATGTCATCCAAGATAAATCGTTCTTTTTACTATTCACAATTACATAGAAAAATGTTGCAACTAACTTTTACTAAACCATCAATTAGAAGCTATCTACTACTACTACAAGCTTTCCAGCTTCCAACAAAAATGCATTAAATGAATAGAAAGTTAATATATAATAATATTTGTTAATAAAGAATTTTATAAATTAGCAAAACTTTTTAACAAATTATTAAATAGTAACAGTTGCATCTCTCCTTCAAAGATTATAATTTCTAGGAAATCATTGTATTAACAAATATTTATTTAACAAATATTTTCAATTAAAGAATAAATTTCTTCATTTTTAGAAGATGTTTTTTGAATCTCCACATAGTAATAATTGTAAAAGTATCTTATGTTTTTTTTTAAAACTATTTCCCGATTTGTGAACGCATTACAAATTAATTTACCATTTTTATTATTCGTCAACATTGGCGACTTTTAAGCAAATATTCGTAATAATTCATGAATATATCAGAACTCAAAGAAACTATCAAACTGAACTATTCAAACATATCTGAATTACTTACAACTATTTCAATAGTCAGGAGGTACTCATTAAGAAACAATAAAATACATATTATTATATAAAAGGAAACAGACTTAAAGTAAGAGGATGAGCACAAATGAAAGGTAAAATTCGAGCACTGAATAGATAAAAATATGACTAAACAAGTTTGGAATAACTACGTAGATAGAATAAATTAGATAAAATCTAGGAAAACTATTTACAGATGTTGGATGGACGAAAGTAGGGAAAGATGATTCCTTCTAAAACCTCCTCCTCCTCAAACCTCCTCCTGTCATGCGCATGCGCGATGACCTTTGACCCCTAACCTAACCTTGACCTTGACCCCTAACCTAACCTTGACCCCTAACCTAACCTTGACCTTGGAACTTCCGGTTTCGACTTCCGGTTTCCGGTTTCGACTTCCGGTTTCGACTTCCGGTTTCCGGTTTCAACTTCCGGTTTCGACTTCCGGTTTCCGGTTTCGACTTCCGGTTTCGACTTCCGGTTTCAACTTCCGGTCGCCATTTTCGGAACTTCCAGATGCGCGGGAAAATTCAAAAAATAGACGCGAGGCGGGGAAATTCAAAATTAGATCCTGTTGAGACAAATGAGGTGTGAAGTTGGTTGCATACATCAACGGAGCTAAACACATAAGACTAGACACACGGAGCTAGATACATGAGACTAGATACACGGGGCTAGATACATGAGACTAGATGGATAAGGTTGTAACATAAAGAAAACTCCACGTAAAATTTATGGTTTTATTAAATTCTAATAATAATACATTTAAATTTACATCAATACATTGAAATACTTATATAAACATTTCTTGCAATATATATAGAATAGTCGCTAATATGATTTATACATACAATGGTTCATTTTAATTAAATTTTTAAACTAATTTTCGAACTATTCCCGACAATGGGGTGTATTCAACGGCAGCTTCACACAAAATAAGGCAATAGGCTCGAGTATTTGGCTTGAATGCTTGCGTAGCTTCAAATTCAATTTTTAAATCAACAGCAGATGATTTAATACTCTCATTTTGTTTAGATACATCAAACACAAAAAGAACATGATCCTTGAATTGAATCATATCTAATATCGGCTCATTTCTGCGTTCATAGTAACTGCTTTGGAAAGTGGCATACATGTAATAAAGTTGTGCATAATCACCACTATCCATATTAAGATTTAAGCTTTCATATGGATATGAATCCGAGTTTAGGTCAATTTTCATATTTCGCAGCGATGCATTATCAAATTCGGACGCGTTTTTTACATGAGCATCTCTTCGTTCCTCTTGCAGTGCAATTATAACGTATCGAGGCTTCTCCAAAGTTGTAGATGTTTTTACAGACCAGATATCTCTGTCGGTATTTTTTAAAGCAGGTAGTTCATGCAACTCCCACCTACGAAACGGTATTAATATCGGCTTATCTTCTTCGAGTGTGTCCAATACATTCAATCGAGCTTCGTCGTTGAGTTGGATATGGGGAATTCGCCAGTAAATTTGATCAATATTGAATCTTATATTTGCATCTCCTTTATAGCAGTTCACATCAGTTCTAGCTCGTAGTAGAATTAATTCCTGCTTTACATTAATTAACATTTTTGTATAATCCTCAGCAAAACCCAATAAATATTTCAATGGAATTAGAGCATAGAACTTTCTGTTATTATCAAAGTATGTAACATTTGTAGCATTTTCAGCCCAGCCGCAAAGGTCGAGTATATGTTGATCTCGCTTGGTGTTGGAGAGTAATCCTTTCATCGTACTTGTAATTCCTACATCTCTATTCTTATCTACTTCAACTCCATTCAATTCATAGCGAATTTCATCAAACAAAAACGCATATGCGTTTTTCACAAGTTCAAAGTTGTGTGTAGTTGCAGGTGGAATGAGTTTCGGAAAATTAACGGTTCCGCTTACATAAATATAACTTTCGCTAGGATAAGTGTAAATATCCTGGTGTTGGATCCTAATACGAATCTCATCATTGTTTCCATAATTTTGAGCTATAGGGTAATACGTGTGAAATTCACTCTTTGTAATAGTATCCTCATAGTCAACTTCGGAGAATATATCTATTTTATCCATACTGTTGCTTTAACTTAGAGATAAGATTAATCCTAGAGATAATAGTTTATTTTTTAATATAGGTGTTAACTCTTTGAGATGTAAATGTCGAGTGGTAGAATTGTCTGAACAACCGCTTTAAAAAGTTTTCCGTGAAAATTAATTCCCATCTCTCTCTCTCCCTCTCTCTCTCACTTAATACTCTGCAGCTCTAATCGGTTATGTGTAGCGTGGGGTCACATAGACCTCACACCCTGTTTAGCGTGGGGTCACATAGACCTCACACCCTGTTTAGCGTGGGGTCACATAGACCTCACACTCTGTTTAGCGTGGGGTCACATAGACCTCACACCCTGTTTAGCGTGGGGTCACATAGACCTCACACCCTGTTTAGCGTGGGGTCACATAGACCTCACACCCTGTTTAGCGTGGGGTCACATAGACCTCACACCCTGTTTAGCGTGGGGTCACATAGACCTCACACCCTGTTTAGCGTGGGGTCACATAGACCTCACACATAAATAGGGTTGGATAGCATTTATAATTTAGTGTTAACGCTGGTGTTTTACTATCAAGATGGGGATTGTATTTGGCGAGAAGCATGCCCGTAATAAAACCATTTGGACTCCACTTAGAATATCTCCTAGTTTATCACCATCATATGAAGCGCTTCCTAGACGTCAAAAGAATAAAGTTGAGAGTTTTAATGGTGACTATGATAATAATAGAGAAAAATATGCACATCTTCCTGATTCAATAAACCAATCAGCTGTTTGTTCATCCAACGCTAAAGATAGTGAACATTCCCTCGAGAAAACGGATGTTAAATGTCAAAAGAATAAAGTTGAGAGTTTGAATGCACATGTTCCTGATTCAATAAACCAATCAGCTGTTTGTTCATCCAATGCTAAAGATAGTGAACATTCCCTCGAGAAAGTGGATGTTAAAAGACGGTGTGTTGGTTGTTATAAAGAAAACCGAATGATATTTGGAAGACAAAAGGCCTCAAGTAAAACTAGTTGTGTAAAGTTTCGCTGTAATATGTGTGCAAGTCATTATTGCTTAAGCTGCTTCTTCCGAACGCATAACATATACAAAGCATGACCACTATTTGTATTTAAATGTATTGATGTAAATTTAAATGTATTATTATTAGAATTTAATAAAACCATAAATTTTACGTGGAGTTTTCTTTATGTTACAACCTTATCCATCTAGTCTCATGTATCTAGCCCCGTGTATCTAGTCTCATGTATCTAGCTCCGTGTGTCTAGTCTCATGTGTTTAGCTCCGTTGATGTATGCAACCAACTTCACACCTCATTTGTCTCAACAGGATCTAATTTTGAATTTCCCCGCCTCGCGTCTATTTTTTGAATTTTCCCGCGCATCTGGAAGTTCCGAAAATGGCGACCGGAAGTTGAAACCGGAAGTCGAAACCGGAAGTCGAAACCGGAAACCGGAAGTCGAAACCGGAAGTTGAAACCGGAAACCGGAAGTCGAAACCGGAAGTCGAAACCGGAAACCGGAAGTCGAAACCGGAAGTTCCAAGGTCAAGGTTAGGTTAGGGGTCAAGGTTAGGTTAGGGGTCAAGGTCAAGGTTAGGTTAGGGGTCAAAGGTCATCGCGCATGCGCATGACAGGAGGAGGTTTGAGGAGGAGGAGGTTTTAGAAGGAATCATCTTTCCCTACTGACGAACTATAACTAATAATTTTGTTTGCTTTTACAAAGTTTTATATTTGTTGAAACAAATAACGGTTTTTTTGTTTAAAAATTTTGTAATTTATTGAAGAAAAATCTTAATTTACGTTTTCTTAAGATGAGATTTTGCCTTGGCTAAATTTTTTTTTTGTTACTAATAGTGTCTTGCCTTGATAATTCTTATTTACTTCAAGAGGAATAATTGACTTCTATTCCTATTCAACTTCCTGCTCAAACATTTTATTTCATTATTTAGGTATAAGCAGTACAATAAATGAAAGTAGTACAGACATTGACAGTCAAGTAGTACAGACATTGACTATTGACAGTAGTACAATAAATGAAATGTGTCAAAAACTGCCAAATAACACGAGTACACCCAGTTCTGTTTTTACACGATAGATACGTTCCCGAAGAATTCCTGTAAAAAGAATTCGTGTAAAAAAATATATTGTATATACTAAAAGAGGGAAGTTCGGGTTAAAACTTACGCTAGGGTTACGTGGAGTCCGACCATTATCTTTCACAAATTAAAACCTGTTTCTTACCTAACAGAAGGAAGTGTCAAAAATCTAAATTCCCGCGTATAGATCCAAAATACCTAAGAGAACACGCGGAGGACTTCGCACAATCACTACAGACCGACACACAAACATGGGATGAAATTCTTCCGACAATCCAGCAATCAGCAAGGAAACTTGGTCAACCGCCACGATAACAAAAACACATATGGTGGACATTGGAATGCGACAGGGCCCTTGAATCCCGTATGCTTGCTTGGATGACTTGGCATAGCAACAAGCCACACGAGAATTGGCAGAATTTCTTAAAAATGCAGAGGGAAACATCCAAGACGATCAGACGCATTAAACGGACATACCATTTCAAAAAATTAGAGGAAATCGATAATGAGTTCAAAATAAATAACACGCGAAACTTCTACAGAACATTTAGGGAAGAACTGATGAACTACAAGCCACCGAGCCTATGCTTCCGTCGGCCTGATGGAACCCTTGAAACCAACACAAAATCGAACTGCGAAATTCTGAAACAGTACTTCGAGAAGCTACACAACTGTGAACCCCCTGAAGAAAGACTCCAATGCCACATAGCCGCCCCAAACCAAGACTCTGTTCCACCAACACATGAGGAAATACGAAACATCATTTTACACCTAAAAAACAACAAAGCACCAGGGGAAGACGGCTTAATTGCTGAAATGCTCAAGATCCTAGGTGAACTCTTGATTGACAGACTGCAAGCTATCATTGCAAATACATGGAAGAGCGGCATCATACCAGCGGACTGGAAAAATGCTTTGATCCACCCACTACACAAAAAAGGCGACAAGACTGATCCAAACAATTACCGAGGCATTTCCCTTCTATCAATCGCCTACAAAGTTCTCTCACGTGCCCTCTTCACAAAACTGGAAGAAGAGACAGAACATCTGATCGGTGAATATCAGGCAGGTTTCCGACCGCACCTATCATGCGCGGAACATATCTGGAACCTGAAGATGATACTGCAACATCGCCAGCCCAACCGCATACTCTCGTAGACTTCAAGAAAGCCTATGACTCGATTGACCGCATAACTCTGTTTAATATACTTCATGAATACAGTGTGGATAGTAAAACAACCATGTCAATCGAACAGACTTTGTCAGGCACAACATCTAAAGTAAAATTCATGGTTGAAATCTCCGAGCCTTTTCAAATCAGTACTGGAGTAAGACAGGGTGATGGATTGTCCCTACTCCTCTTCAACCTGGTACTAGATAAGATAATCAAAATATGGGAGAAAGAAGTACCTGGAGTATATATGGGAACAAAGGACAAACGAATCAACATAAAGTGCCTCGCTTTTGATGACGACCCTGCAATAATCACCTGGACTACTGAAGAAGCCAAAGACGCCATCGAGGAACTTCATGAAATCGCCATCAGGACCTGCCTTCAAATCTCTTAAGAGAAAACACAATACATAGAGTCCAAGAGCTCAAATATGATACATCTGGCAACCAAATATGGCAACATCAGACAAGTTAAGCACTTCTAGTATCTAGTTGAAATAATTGGAAGCACTGGTAAGGAAAGAATGACTAACAAAACACGTGCAGAAAAGTTAAGCAAAGCCTATACAATCACCTGGAATATGTACAACAAGAAATCACTTTCTACTAAAGCAAAACTCCGTTACTACCATACAGTCATTCTTCCTGAAGCACTCTATGCAATTGAGACTTCATCATTAACCATCTACATCAATGCTATTGAGAAAGTAGAACGTCAGATACTGAGAAAAATATTTGGACCCAAGGTACAAGATGGTATCTGTATGCGTAAAAGCTCACAAGAACTGTATTCCCTGACGGAACGATTCTCCTCAGTTGCACGGAAAAGACGTCTGAAATTCTACGGTCATATAGTATGAATGGATGACTCTCGATTGACCAAGAAAATCTTCCATCATCAATGAAACCCGACAGTCCAAAGTACGCTGGCTGGTAGACACCCAACATGACCTCTCAGTAATCAATATAGACCCATTGGCAACTACACGAACTAAATACAGGCAGGAAGGAAATTCACATAACTTCACATCAAATAATCCAAAAGCTACGACTTTGAAACTAAAAAACGCATGGACGCAAGAAAGAAGACACGCCCAGAGCGAAAGGATGAGCAAGTTTTGGGAGCATAAAAAGAACAAGATGTACCAGTGCTAAGTGATGGTTTTACGCGCTCCTTAGAGGGCTAAACGAATAAATAATAAAAAATGGAAGATCGGTTCCAGGCCTAAAAAATCTGCTGATAATGAAATAAAACAGATTAATTTTTCACTTTTTAATTGAAAACGAATGCATAAAATAAATAATAAAAATAAATAATAAACTGAAAAATGAAAAACTGAAATAATTTTTCATTTGAAAACAAAAATAAAATTTTGAAAACAAAAACTCATTAAAACAAAAAGTTTGTAAAATAATCTAAGGTACATATATCATGAATCCCAAAATGCTTGCCAACAGAAGTTGCTCCTTGTCCAGTTGCAATGCGATCTAGGATTCGAATGTTAATATCCAAAGGTATTGCATTCCTTTTATTTTTTGTTGTAGATAACATTATGTAATGTGCAACTCATAAACAAATAAAAAAATATAAAGTTTTATTCGCTGTCGCTGCCTGATTACCACAATATCATCAGTATCACTAAAAACATCTTCGTCGCCTTTTTCTGTGATCCCTGGAATAAAAGTTAGGTTAGGTTTTTGTTCTCCTTTGATGCTGATATTATTTCAGTGGGTTTAAGAAATTCAGTTATTAACTGTTGCGATCGCGATTTGGCTAAACCTTTATATAATTTTCTGTAAGACGAAACTGACGACTCTGTGAAACTTTTCCGCTAGTTCCTCGTTAGAGTCATGTTCACCAAAATGATTTCCTAATTTACTGGCCAATTGAAGACCTACTTGAATTAAGTCTGCAGTTATAAGAAGTTCCACTTCGTCATTGTCACTATGCTCTTTGGGATCAGGAGTCTGAAGGACAACCTCTATTAGACTATCATCTTATCATCTTCACTTAGGGCTTTGTCAAGTAACAATTCCTCGATATCTATAAATGATAAATCATCAAACCCTTCTCCTCCAATTGTATGTACCATTGTTATTATGTTAGGAAATTCGGTAGTAGTACAAGGGATGATGCAATCTATGTTTCTGACATACTAAGTTGATGGCTGTAAATCATTTAATGTTGATCTTACTGGACTGGCACAATCCCCTATTGAAAATTTCTTCCATGCATCGATGACTGTTAATGTTTCATCATTTATTTTGTTCACAACGTATTGAAATGATCCTTTTAAGTAATATGTAAGCCGTCATTTTTCCTTCTTTTAATGGTTGTATCAAGGCCGGATGTCCAAGTGCATTGTCCAGACCCTTGACATTCATATAGCATCATCAACTTCTAGGACAAAACATTTTGGCAAAGAAAAAGGCTTGGGTGAACACTGATATATTTACTGAATGGTTTGACCATTCAGTAAATATATCAGTGGTCACCCAAGCCTTCTTCTTTGCCATCCGGTGAACTGGCAATTCATTAAAATCTATACCTTTCATTGACTGTTGTTTTACTTACTTACTTAAATATATCTTATAAAATGATAACTTACTACAATTACAATTTTGAGTTAAGAAAAATAAACATAAATTTGTATTAATGTAAATATTTCGAATTAAAATATAAACTAGATTTTATTTAATATGAAAATGAAAGAACCTAAACAATATATTTGTCGTTCTGTAAAATGTAAACAAATTTAGTCATCATCTGGGGAATGCCACGCGAGTCTTTGTTCGTAAAATGCAATAACAACTTGAGGACAAATAATGTTGGCCTCTTTGGCGGATACTAAATCAGCTCCATCATTGCCCTTCCATTTCATTAAAAATAAAAGTTCGCCAGTTGTGTCAGAGGCTCCAATAATTTTTTCAGCTGTGTAACCTTTGTCGAAACCATTTTTGTCCAATTACCTCTAAAACATCTTTAGAACTTTTCTTTGAGTTTTTCTCATTCCACTTCTTTTTATTCTTATCATTCTTGTCGTCTTCAGAGAATCTCTTCCTTTTAACTGCTGATTTCTTGGGTTTGCCATCATCATCCGAATCATTTTTATTTCCTGATTGTTCAGAATCTGATGTTATTCTTTTCTTCTTATTATCAACAACTTTTTTCTTATCTTTTGATTCAATTGTTGGAGATGAATCCCGTTTATTCTTATCTGTCTTCTTTTTATCAGTTGCCTTCTTTTTAGTGGAGACATCTGAGGAGTCAGAAGATGCTGGTGAAGGTTATCTTCCATTTGAAACTTTCTTATCTTTCGTTTTTTTGGATGTATCGTCTTCGGAATCGGGCGAAGGTGATCTTTTGCCTGTGCTTTTCTTCCTTTCTTTGGTTCTTTTAGATTTCTCTTCATTTTCAGAACCTGTTGAAGGTTATCGAGCTCTAGTTGGCTTCTTCTTATCTTTAGATTTTCGAGATTCTAATTCAGCTTGAGACGGAGGACGTTTTGTTTTCTTTCTACTGTCCTTAGTTTTTATGGATTCTTCGGATGTGCTTGGAGAAGGACTGCGTACCCTACCTTTCTTCTTCATATCTTTAATTCGGAAGATGAATCGGGAGAGGGAGACCGTGGAGTGGATGTTTTCTTAATGTCTTTACTGTTTTTAATGGCAGGTTTTTTTTTCTTTGTGATTTCTTTCAAACTTTTAATGCCCGATTCAGAAACAGTGGTTTCAGGAAGCGATCTCCTGAAGCGTTGGAGCAAAATAATAAAGTCACACACGACCATTAGCCATTTTTTCCTGAAGAGATCACTCTGGGTGATATGAAAAAACAAAAATAGATTTTTGTTTTAATTCGAGTTAAATCAAAATTGTGTAAAAAAAATCGTGTAAAAACAGAACGGGGTGTATATATACAAATGTAAATAAACACACATACAATACATTATAACCCATCAATGGGTATTCAAACTTGTAAGAAAGAAATTATTCTAGGTTGGAGGGTTCTATCTCATTGATTAGATTAAATAATTTTTTCTTTAACTGTTTTAAGTTCACTAATAATTTGTTATCCTTTGGAAGCAGTTTATATAACTTAATCTTGCTGAATGGGGGGCCTCTATCAGTCATAGTCAACTTACGTTGTGGTAGTTCGTAGAGTTCTCTGTTATATCTTGGTTTCTCTTGGTTTAAGGAAGCGAGCAAATAGGTGTCTGTTTAAATGTTTAAATATCAAAATGATACTCTCGAAGATATACGTTCCCGTAGTCGTTAGTATATTGGTCTTTTTGAAATACCCCTGCATTACTCTCTGTACTTCAAATTGTTTTGATACGCAGGGCCTATTTTTGAATTCTAAACACATTTCTTGTTTGGGAACCATTGCCCCAAAACATAATTCCATATTTAAGAAGAGAGTACAATTTTGCGAAATTTACTAACCGTAAGACATCTGTATCTACGTATGGTTGTAAGGACCATATTGCAAAAATGGCTTTGTTAGGATTCTTAGTTAGATGGCTTATGTGTGATGTCCAGTCCACCATATGATCTATGTGTAATTCTAGCAATTTCACTGAATGTTGTAGTTGAATTACTATCTTTTCTATTTTAATTTCTTGTGGATAAAACCAGGTACTTCTTTTTGTTTTTCAAATAATAATATTCGCCTTATCCTTATCAATTAATAACTTATTCCTTAAAAACCAAGAAATAATTGATGACATAGCAAAATTGGCGTTCGGTTCTATATCATTGGTGTTCAGCTATGTGCAGGTTCCATTCTGCCTCCTCCGCTCAACTTTATCCATAGCCTTTCTTTTCATATATACGTATCCTTTTCCTTCTTTCAGACCATTTTCTACGTTTTACGTCTACCATTTTCACTCTTCTTCTACCTCTATTCGACCGCGGAATAGCGGTCTTTCCATTTTGTGGCTAATAACAAATTAAGGACAAATGTCTTGCCGGTGCCCCCAGGAGAATCCAGGAAAAATATTTGACCAGTGTCCTTCTGAACTGACTTTCTAATATTTGTTTGTAGACACGGTACAGTTCTTCTGTTAATAATATTTGGTTATTACTGACAACTTCAGCCAATAAATTGGTGTCGTAGCTAATTTCAATGAGATAGTCTCTATTTTGTAAATCTGCTTCAGATCTTTTTGGATGTGGTAAACCATAATGTTCTAAACATTGCTCTCTCAGACACAACACTGTATCTTCAATAGAAATCATACATTTATTATAAATTTCATCAATAACCAGTTGAACACTATGTGTTTCTATTTCATACTTTATATCCTCCGATAGACTATCTCAATTAGTATTTTTCCCAAAAACTCAAAGCGTCAGACAATTGACAGAATAGCAATAATATGCAGAAAAGTCCTACAAAGAACAGCGTCTTCCATTGTAGCATCCCAGTGGTTGTCTTCCTCTAAAAAACCAAGAGCCTTACATACTGATTAATATGTAGGATGAATTACACTGTTACGGTATACACCTTGCCCAACACTTGGTCTTTCTTTAAGCTAATCACCGTGCGCAATTGTGAATCTAAACCAGCCAGAGACACGCTCAATCGCACAAAAAAATATCATCAAAATCAGAGTTTATTGATAGAGAATTCATTGCTTATTTTACATCTCAATTACAGGATCCAAGCAAGACACAATTAACTTTTGTCCTCAATGTACTGTTACATACATAGAAAACTATTAACGGGTTACACGAGTTCTTATTTTCGACAGCTTATGGTAATATCTTAAATTAGAATAAGTTATTTGGAGTAAAAGTGAGTTTGGTGGCGTTTGCCTGCAAACAAAGACGAATTGCACAACACAAAGTCTCATTTTTGCTCCTAATAACTCGCTCGACTTATGAAATATGTGCGGCCTCATTACACAAAGTATAATTTTTACTCATTCCGAAAGCGGAATGAACTATTATGAGAAATATTAATATTCATGCATTTCATTTGTTTACAAAAGATTTTCTTGTTTCCAAGAATTGCTAATACATGTGAATTTAGTCAAGTCACATGTATAGACCTGTTTACTGTTTAGTTAAGCGCATGCGCATCCGCCAAGTTTGAAAGGCGGGAATATGAAAGTTTCGGGCACATATTTAGTTATATATTCGCCAAAAAGTTCGGGCACTTTTTGACGTATAACATGGCGGAAATTGACACATGCGCGCAAAAAATTTCAACTATGAAAAGGTCTATTGATTAAACAGATAATTAGTTTACAGGTTACGCGACACTTTTTTGCCTAGTCATAAAACAAATATTTCGGTATATATGCATCATATTCTGGATAGTCAAGTTATACCTTTGGTGCTCTTATTTTTTAATCATCTAACTATCTTATTAAAACATTATTATTTGCAAATATCAGCAAATAATCCTTTCTTAGTTTGATTGATTGATAATATAGGATCTTTCATTAAGCGCTTCATAACTTTAAATTTAAATAAAAGTGTGTGTGAGATATCATCGAATTTTTTTATTTGTTTGTAAGACCTATCGATGTCATTGAGTATGGAATATAACATCTTGCAAATGTCCGCCGCGGCCTCGTTGGGTGGCGCGCATTCGAACTGTCCAATTTTCCATGACTCTGGAGCATAAAACAGGCTGAATTTTGGCAATGGCATGAGTTATCTTGGCTTTGAGGGCCTTTTGTCGTTTATTGGCATAGACATGCGACTTAAGAAAACTCTACAAGAAAAAATCAAACGGGGTCAAATCGCACGATCTCGGTGGCGTCACATCACCTCCAAGTGAAATGACCATGCCCTTAAAGCGCTCGTACAGAATGTCCAATGTGGCAAGAGCTGTGTGGCACTTAGCGTCCTCCTGTTCAAACCACATATCGTTGGTATTTATATTATCTAATTGACGCCAAAAGAAGTTGGTAATCATCGACCTATAGCGCTCGCCGTTGACCGTAATGGTGCCACAAGGTAGTTGTTCTCAAGGAAATATAGACCGACGGCGCTGCCAGCCCAAAATCCACACCAAACATTGACTGTTTCGGGATGCATTGGACCCTCTTGGATCTCATGTGAGTTGGTATCGTCCCAAATTCGACAAGTTTGTTTATTGACGTATCCATTTATCCACAAATGGGCCTCATCACTGAAGATTTTTTAATAAAAATTAGGGTCAGTTTCCAACTGCTCCAGGACCCATTCATCGAACACACGTCGGTGTTTATTGTCGTTTACCTTCAGCTCCTGGGTCACTTGAATTTTGACCAAGTGCAGGCCCAAGTTACAACGCAAAATTTGCCAAGTTGTGGACTGCGAAATGCCGAATTCTTGTGAGCGACGCGAAATCGACTGCCTCGGATTCTCCTGCACGCTCTCGGGCAGCGGCGATGTTTTCAGAAGATCTTGCGTTTCGTCGTCGTACTGGTTTTGGGTTATTGTTTACTGAAGCAGTAGACTCAAATTTATCCAACATACTGCGAATAGTCCTTTCGATAGGACGATTAAGGCGACCGTAAAATGAGCGCTGGGCGCGGAACGTTGCCCGAACAAAACACCCGTTTCATTCAAACAATTTTATCATTTGCTCGTGTCGTTGAACGCTATATCCATGGCGTACATGGTATCCATGCGTACATGATGATGAAAACAGACTTAAAGTAATGACGAAACAGTTGGAAAAAATAAACTGAATTAGCGACAGGCAATTGGACAGGTGTAGTTTCAACATTATAACCGCTACCACCTATCAAAGTTAGGAAGTCCCTATAGGAAGACCCGTTATAAACGCGTCACTTTTTGAGTGTATCCACAGAACAAAATGTTTAATGTCTGCTGAGAAAATTAATAAGTTATACGCCTAGACAGAAAAACTGACGCATTTACCTAATCAATCAAGTCAAGTATTTTTATTTTAGTCCAGGTTTGAAAATAAAACAGTTATTCGAGCAAATGTGGCTTGGAATGTCTCGCTCGGACTTGAAACAAATTAGTCTGTCACCACACAAAGTATAATTTTTACTCCAAAAACCGTAATATATTATTTTATATATTCTCTCATTTTATTCCTACAATACATAGTTTTAGTTTCAAGAATTAATGGCATTATCTAAGGCAAAGGTCGTCATTTTTCTGAAACACTATTATATCTCAGTTAATTATTAGACAATTTTATTGTAAAATACATCAATTTATTAATAATCAAAGTTGTATTAACCCTTTCGTCCCAGAACGTAACTAATATCGCAGCGATAGAATAAACCTCATGGTTTTGTTGACAAATATTAAACCCATATAAAACGACCATGGTCGAAATGTCCCAAAATATCAGTGGTACATATATTTGAGGCATTGAGAGCAAAAGCGGACTAACCCCAACACATATAAAACTGAGTTTTTTGGCATGCAAATTAATTGGATTATAAAGCATTTTTTTTTTCTTCAAAACGTTTTTGCATTTGTTCGTGTTATGTAGCTTCTGATTCTATGCAAGATATCTATTTTTGGAAACAGAACTAGTTACCCCAATATTTATTGAAAAACATGATTTTGATGTGGGTTAGTTCACTTTTGAATTCGCTTGTTTTAAATTTTTATGTGATAGTCCGTTAACAAATTCATTTAAATGCTAGAGTACGACTTATTAAAACCAAAACTTATTACAAAACTATATTACACATCTTCTTCACTACAAAAATCAAGTACAGGTACCTTATTTACATCATTGTTTGTGGTTGCGTGATAAATAGGTGGAATATATTCCAACAAACTAAGGTCTTTTAACAGATTTATGCAGCGCCCATTGGGATAAAGTACATCTATTTTTAAGATCAGTTTGGAGTGTCTTTTGCCGATATCAACTTTATTAAACAGCACGTCAATATTGTTTGAATGTTTGAAATAGATTTTAAACGGCTCTTCTCTCACAAAACGCAACCATTGAATCTTTAACCACTCCACTTTTGATGGGTCTTCAACAGATTTTCGATTTGTTACATTCCTCTCAAGCAAATCAACAAGCTATTGTTTAGCCTTTTGGAATACTGATTTTACGAATATGTTAGAGATTTATTAATAACTTTGATAATTGTAAATAAAAACGATGACTGTAAGTCATAATTTCCTAGCTTATAAAACTCGTTGAATATTTGGATTTGCCGCTCTTCATTTATCTTCGAATAACACTTGTATGTGTAATACTGCAACGGTATGCATCTGTTTTTGGTTGTTTTTAGGTACAGGGTTACCCTTCGAATTGACATATACTTCACCATGTGCATGCTTTTATTTTCTCTCGTTCCGCTTCCAAACCTGTTCGTTCCTAACAGGTTTTTTTTTCCTTTGCTTTGTATAGCACTACTTTCATCTACTTCCAATGAATCAGGATCCGGTATACTTGCAGAAGACCGGCTATTCACATCAGATGGCATGTATTCTGATTGTGAATTTGATTCGCGAAAATTATCTGGCTCCGCACTAGATTGAATTATAATAGACAAATATTATCCTGCATTTCCTCTCCCACGGTTTTTGAGTGTGTTGTCATAACTTATGCACAATATTTGTGTATAATACAAAAATAGCGGCTTAATAAACCTACAAAACTTCTACTTATTTTCACAATGGCAAACACATTAACCTATCTTTTTAACTACACATTGCATCACATATTTGTATCTGGACTGAGCAAAAACAGACCAACCAACATTAGTCCACTATTGCCCGCAGACAACATAAGAACATTCAATGCAACGACTCTTTTTATTGTGCCATCTAATTTTGATTAGGAAAATGTGGGTTCGTTTGTTCGATTCAGAAAATAAAATAAAGTACATTAATGCCAAAAACGCAAAATCTGAAAAATTGTGGCTTAGTCCACTTTTGCGCTCAATGCCTCATTTAATCTCATGTATTCTTCTCGGGTTTTGTTAATTTTTTTCCAATATTGTTCAGTTTTTTGAAATTCTGTAGATAGTCATATCCGATATTGTTCACTCTTTGTATTGTTCACTATTGTTCCAATTTTAGTTCCAAAATTTGGTGCTCTTGTCCAGTATTGTTGAATCTTACCAATTCTTCTATATACTTATCTAGTTTGAACTTGTTAGTTATATATGTTCGGTATTGTCTGATTTTGCCTGGCCTTGTCTTGTCTAGTTTGATCAGGTCTGATCTATTCTAGACCAGTCTTGTCTTGTCATTTCGTGTACTGTCTTGTCTGATATTGTTCGTTAACAAGATCTGTCCTGGTAAATATAAATCTGTTAAATTGTTCCTACGACACTACAATTTTACATTCAAGTTTCGTTTTAAATTTTGGATAGACGTATGTGTACCATTCGGGGTGAAAGGATTAAAGTATTTAATACATTTAAATATTGTTAATATGTTTGGAGACATACGGAATTTGTCAAAGTCCAATTATAAAACGTCGATTGTTATCTAACTGTTAACACTACATAGACGTATTACACATAATTTTAAAGATAATTTAATCTAATTTATCATATTTTAAATTTTCATTTAAATATTGATAATATTTACGGAAATTTAAGGACTTTGCGAAATTGACTCACAGTCAATTTTCAAACGTAACGATTATTATCTATTAGTGCTTATTATTATAATCACTTATTATCTTCAATTATTATATTCATCTAGACATTAATACTGTATGAAACAATGAAACCTGGATTGATTTCTGTTAATGCCGATTCTCATATATGCGACCTTCAGCTACGCGACGTAACGCGACATCGCATGTCAAATAATGATTACATTGTTTTAAATGGTTTTAACGTTCTTACTATAGCTGCGCGACAGCTACGCGACGTGCCCATTTAAAACATTGTAAGGTGGAGTGGGGTAAATGCGATATAGTTTTTAAATAGGTGAACTTTGTAGTGTTCCAAAACTATAAATTTATTAACAAGAAATTATAATTTTTTTTATAGCATTGTTACAGGGTTGTGAATCGAGATTGTACCGTAAAATCAATTAGCAGATTATTATTTTTTTTTAGAAATTTTATTTAAACGTGGTCGATATATCACATTTGCCCCTCGATTTGGGGCAAATGTGATAATGGAGTATATATTGTTATACATATGAACATATCACCTTATACTTAACAGTTTTTAACCTATCCCTACTAAATAATTCTTATTCACCCCTTGAGATAATAGTTTTATGGCACTAGATGCAAAAAACCTTCCACTCGCTGTCAAAGTAAGCAACGTTCATCAGCAAAGATCTGGAAAGAATTGTGGCAAAGTTCTGCATTCACAAATTAAAGTGGTGAGGCTGTAGACGGGTGTGTCGCACACCAATTGACATATATGGCACTATTAGAATGAATTGTTGCAAGTTTTAGGAGAGACTAACACAATTGCCCCGTTATCACATTTACCCCACTCCACCTTAATCATTATTTGACAGGCGACGTCGCACGACGTCGCGTAGCTGAGTGTCGCGCATATGGGAATCGACCTTTAGTCAGTTTGTTCGTACTGGACTATTTAGTCTAATCTAACTATTCTTGTATTTAAGTGTCAATAACTCTATAACTGTTCTAACTAGTCTAAGTAATTTTATCTCGTTTTATTCATCCGTGATTCAACTATTAACTAATTTAGTTAAAACTTGTTGGACGAAATTTGCGTAAACGCAATTTTGAAATTGATAAAACGTGCCAAACATTGAAAAATATTAAGTTTTATGAAAATAAATTGAAATTTAAGTAGCTATAACTTTCTAAGTAGATCAACTAAACTAACCAATTTAAACTTATTTTATCTAGACATTTATCCTCTTGAAACAATTAAACTAGATTGATTTCTGTTAGTTCGTTTGTTTGTACTAGACTATTTAGCGAAGATAGTCCAATGAAACTATTCGTATATTTCAGTTTCCCAAAGTATGGTACGCGTACCCCAACGGGTACTCGAGGGGTTTGCAAAGGGTACGAAAAGATTTTTGATAATTTTCCTTGTTAGTGTGTGCCAAAGCAAATATAAAAAGAACTTTTTATAAAATGCTTATATCAATAAGCGTATATATTATAACGCTAACCATCATTAACTTAAAAACAAAATTAAAATCATTTCTACACCAGCATGCTTTTTATAGTGTTGCTGAATTCATAAACCAAATAGGAAACTTTGAAGCATCAAGCGATTAATTAATATATTGTTTTACCAATTATCTTTAACCATATTTTTAATTTGTATTGTATTTCGACTTGTCTAATAATGCAATCACAATGAAAAAGACCAATAAATTTCTTATTCTTATTCTTATTGCAAACTATCTGTTTATTCCTATGGGTTAGCTGTGAATCTGCGACATTTCAATTATCTTTGATAGCGAATCAATACGATACAAAGCAAAATTAAATTCTGAGACATTTTATGATTACGAAATTTTAATCCGTTTTGAAATAATTTTCTTACATTTCCTTTTATAATTTTTAAACTGTTGACGGTAAAATACTTTAAAGATTGTTTTTATACATTTAAAGACAAGCAGAAACTCTCTTAAAAAGAAGAAAATTTTCTTAAAATTTATAAAAATAAATCCCAATCTGAGGATATTATTTAAAAAATAAGAGTACAGTTTTTATTTTCAATAGAATATGCTAGAAATTTTCTGCTAAGGGGTAGGACGTGTTAAAAATATTTGAAAGGGGTACACATGAATCGAAAGTTTGGGAAACACTGGTTTATTTGAATGTCAATAACTCTATAACTGATCCAGCTAGACTAAGCAGTTTTGTCTTGTTGTATTCATCCACGATTCAACTATTAACTAATTTAGTTAAAACTAATTAGACTAAGTTTACGTACCTGCAATTTTAAAATTAGTAAAACTCTATATTAGTCAATTAGTCAAACATTGAAAAATATTAAGCTTTAAGAAACTAGACTAATGTTTATGAAACTAGACTAAAGTTTAAGCAGTTTTTAGCTTTGTAACTAGATTAACTAGGCAAACAGATTTTTACTCATTTTATCTAGACATTAATACTCTATAAAACAACGAAAACTATATTGAATTCTGTTTGTACAAGACTATTTAGTGAAGGTAGTCCAATCAAATGGTTCTTGTATTTTAGCGTCAAAAACTCAATAACTGTTCTAGCTAGTCCAAGTAGAGTTGTCTCGTTGTATTCATCCAAGATTCAACTATTACCTAATTTAGTTTAAACAAGTTATACTAAGTCGCAGCCGCAGTTTTAAAATTAGTAAAACGTCAAACATTGAAAAATGTTAAGCTTTATGAAACTATAACTTAGCTATAACTTATTCACTAAATTAACTGGACTAATCAATTTAAACTTATTTTATCTAGACATTTGTGCTCTAGGTAAGAATGAAAACTAGATTGATTTATGTTAATCCTTGCACTAGACTATTTATATATACATATTATATATCATTTTAGAGCTAATTTTATCTTCTTCTTCTTGTTTCGAATTGGCCTACTTTGGACCACGCTTGTTCAACTGTTGGGCTTTGATCTTTACCCAGTCGCATCTTCTGTTTGTGAAACTCCTTTCTCTCTTCTGACCAGGGGGTACATTTCCTTCGGGGTTTTTCCTGAAATCCACGGACCTCAATCTGTTAGTCACAGTTCTTTAATAATATCCTGCCCGGTTTCTGTCAACCAAGTGGTACGAACCTTCAACAACTTGACGTGGCCATATAAAGCTACCATTCTTTTCCTTGCACAGTCAGAGAGCCTCTCAATATGTTCGTAGAGCTCTGAGTTATGTCGCCTTCGGAATTCCCCATCTTCCTTTACCAAATCTTTCTCCTCTATCTGATTTACAATTTCTCTAACAGACTTCTTTGGTTCAAGGAAAAGTACTCCACGGCATACAGAGCTTCTGGTCGTAAGACTGATGTGTAGTGCTTAAGTTTTAGGTTGCGTGACAGGCATTCTTTGTTGTAGCTGTTCTTGGTCAGTCGATAGGCTAGTTCTAGCTTGTTGACGCTCATGGAAAATGAAGCTCTTTCTGATAAGTTGGGTTCAATCCATTCGCCGAGATACTTAAATTTCTCAGTCCTCTTGATGTTTCCCTGCTCTAGTAACATCTCTCTGTTTGCTTGAAGAATTCTGGTTTTTTTCAGCGACACTTGAAGACCCACATTGGCAGCCTGTTTTCTGAGGCAATTTACCTGCATTGTTGCCACCTCAAGAGAATCAGCAATCAATGTCTTGTCATCTGCAAAGACCAGGCAATCTACAACCAAAGTTCCCTCTAAGCTGCGCGGGTGCGCGGCCGCTCACTAATTTTTCGAAAGTTGCGCAGCCATTTTGGTATTCCGCGCACAATGGGCTTATTCCTCTTGACAAAAAAAAAACACTTAACGAACCTGTATCTTAGTTTAAGGTTTAGGTTTCTCTCGCAAAATAATAGGAATGTTGTTCCGGCTATTTCGATGCGTGTTCTTACTTCCAGATCTGGATCCAGGTCTTCTGTAATCCAGCTGCCCAAGTATTTAAATTTAACAACCTGCACTATTTGCTTATTGTATACTTTCAAATTGTCTTGGATATCTGGTGTTCTACTGATACCCATTGTTTTCGTTTTGGCCGTATTTACTTTTAGCCCAAGCGCATCACCTTCTGCTATTATTTTGTTCATCAAACGTTGTAATCCAGCTGTTCTGTCTGCAAGTATAGCCGCATAGTCCGCGTACCTGATGTTGTTCAATGGTTCACCATTGATCTTCATTCCATTTGCAGAGTTTTCCAAGTCTTTCAGGAATATTTGTTCCGAGTAGATATTGAACAACAATGGTGATAGTGCACAGCCCTGACGTATTCCACGTTTAATAGGTATATCGCTGGTGGTGTCGACCTCGAGTCGTACTGCAGCAGTCTGGTGTTCGTACAATTTTTTTATGAAGGAGATATATTTCTGGTCGAAGCTTTTGGTCATTGGAATGTTAATTAGGACGTCGTGTTTTAAACTGTCAAATGCCTTTGCTTAATCAATAAAGCAGATTTACAAGTCCTCTTTTGGGCTCTACATTTTTGAGAACTGACAGCCCAAACAACGCTTCTCTTGTTCCAAGTCCATCTCTAAAACCAAACTGTTCCTTGCTTATGTCTTCTTCGCATTTCCTACGTTTCTTAGGCATTTATATTTTAAGTTTAATCTAGGCACTCAAAAAATGGTTATGTTTACATCGGACGGAGCAAGTGTATTGCTAGGACGGAAAAATAGAGTGGTAAGAAAGTGCACTGAGACACTGAGAAGATCCGCACCGAGAAGATTTGGGTTTGGATGATGCATGAAAACATGTATCTCTTATGCAAGATATTGAGACCTTCCTTAGGACAGTTTACACTCTGTTAAGTAGATCAGGAATTAGAAAAGGAAAATTTGAAGAATTGGCGGTACTTTCATACTAACGCCACCGCAGCTACAGATTTGAATAAAATGGATGGTTAGATTAGATTATAACGGAGCAGAAAAATCCAGACCACATATGGCGCAGTAGCGCGACCTCTCGATCCGAAATAAGAAAAAATCACAATCATACTTTTGTGCCGCGCAGGTATTTGAAAAAATTAGAGGGAACATTGCCTTCAACCAGTCCATCGTTCTTTCGTCCCAGGTAGATACCACTCTGAACGTCCAAGTTGATCAGTACCTTGCGCCATTCTCTCATAACATTTTCAAGGACACAGTTGAAGAGAAGTGGGGAAAATCCATCTCCTTGTCTCACTCCAGTTTTTCTTTCGAAGCTTTCTGATATCTCGCCTCTAAATTTAACCTTGCAATAGGTGTTGGTCAAGGTTTCTAGGATGATACCTCTTTTCCTGTAGTACTTTGTTAAGCGTTTCTCTATCAATGGAACCGTAGGCATTCCAAATATCAACAAAGGGGACGACCACCTTACGGTTTCTCTTATTGGAGTATTCAAGAACAGTTTTAAGATTGAGGATCTGTTCAACACAGTTTCGGGTCTTCCTGAAGCCTCCCTGGTATTCTCCCAGTTTACGTAGTATTAGTTGTTATGTGATATGTACAATAAGATAATATTTAGAAGTAATAATGAAACAGCTGCAATAATTTGTGTTAATTATTTTTTCACTTTTAAAAAGTTGAGCAAATCAAAAGATGGATACAAAAAAGTTCTTGAAAATAATGGAAAAAAAACTGCGCTGTTGAGTTGTCTCAGATATAATTGAGTTGAGTTGTGAACTAGAATAGCCACATTAATCTAATTATTAATGTTTTTCCTGATTCATGTAGATACACTAATAAAGCAACGACACATAAAGCAGTTTCAAAATGAATACAATAAAGAAACAGGAATATTGTTCATGAAAGAGCATGTGTGAAAATTAGCATAAAAATAAGTAACAAAAAGTTGAATATATACGCCAAACAAAAATAATGTGAAAAATATAAAGAACGTTTATGTTTCCTGGTACTATAAATATTTATGTTTACACGTAAACATTTGTTTATGAGTAAATTATTAATCTATTTTATTTGTTCCGCATTTTCCTAATATTAAAGCAAACATTTTAAATTTTGGAGTAATACAATTTGTTAAATAAAATGATATATATCATTTGAATAAAATGGTGCAATGAAACACGTGGATGTTGTTAACATACATTTATTTTATGTAAACAAAGCGCAATAAAATATACAGGTTGATATACCTAGATACCAACTGGATTTATGATCGTATGATAAATATGTAAGTTAATGCATATTTTAATATTATAAAGTATTTATTTGTTTAATATTTAATTAATTGATTAATTATTCAAATGAATTTGAAGCTGATTTTATAGAAGTAGTTTGAAAAGGATTAAATAGGATTTAAGAATAACATTTCATTGAAAAAAATATTAACCGGAAGGATTAAATATATCTTAAAGTAATTAAAACGTTATCGTGTCCGTAATATCGCTGTGAAGCGTTTCGAATGTGATATTTTTACGTCGGCATGTGTTAAGAGTGTGAAAAAGTAATTTCTTTCATTTTGAAGTGGGAGATGGTGCTTCTGTTCGGTGTCAGGACGGCTGCCAGCCGCAGTGACAATTTTACCTAGAAAACATGTCGCCGGCGGCAGCGAGCACAACATGTGTATGGAACGTAATGAAATTCAGTTCTGGGAATAAAAACGGGGAGAGCGATCGCGCGATCCCGCGGAATAATTCAACGTCCCGTGTGCAATGTAAAACAATTAATCGTTATTTTATTTGTCAACGCGTCGCAGTCGGTTCATATTTCACTGCGACGAATAGATTTTTTTAAGCACAGATGGTGTGTGTATTTGATTTGGAAAGATTTGCCAAAGACAGGATAACTTAAATATAAGATTTTTTATTTACAGAAGGGTTAAATATATACACGAATCTGTTATTAAACAAGAATTAAATTACACAAATGTTAACCCTTATTCTTACGAAATAAGAAATCTTTACTACATGTTTTGAAGAACATGTTATGTTGTTTTAAAATGGTTTAATTTATTTCTAAAAAAACTCTAATTATGAGGCGAAGCTTTAAAGCTCGTCATAATATTGCGACACTGGGAGAATATGAGTACAAACATTATACAAATTAAGTATGTTTTATAAATTCGGAAACATTGAGAGCAATTTTAACATATCATTAGAATAATCTAAAAAAGTTCTATACAGGGTGTTATTAGCCATCTTCTTTGCCATTCCTCAATGAGTTTTTCTCAGCCACTTTGTTTTTCTTTCTTGCTGTAATTAGAGTAGTGCTGCTTTTTTCGCTTCTTTGCGAGCAGGTCTATTGGGGGTATTCCCGAGATAACTTGAGCGGCCTCCCTTGAAACCGTGCAGTAAGTGTTGTATGCACGCAGTGGCAGTTTCCTCTGGAAGGCTGCGGGTGGAGATATTGTTCGTTCTGTAGTCTTTAATGTTGCGCCATACAACATAACGGACTCAACTATGGAACTAAGGTACTCTACGTGAGATGTTCTTTGGTTTGGTCCCCCTACGCTTGGCATTAGTTGCTGTATGCATTGTCCTCATTCGCTTGCCTGCTGCTTGGGTTATATGCACCGCAAAGGATAACCCTTTGTCTATAACTATTCCGAGGTATATGATGGATTCCTTCGGCATTATTAACACGTCTTCCACTTTAAATTTTAAGGGCCTAAGTTGCCTTTGGCCTGTGAGAAGGACCGCTTCAGTTTTTGCAGGCGCCATGATCAGGCTCTTCCATTTCATCCACGCACTGATTTGTTCTATAGCATGGTTTGCTGTTTGCATCAGCTCTAGTTCTGTTCTCGCTGTTACGACTAGTGCAATGTATGGTAGCCCCCAAAGTTAGCTTCATTGTCAATGCTCCTTTGTATACCACATTCCACAGCGTAGATCCTAAAATTGAGCCCTGAGGGACACTGCTACTAATTTCTCTTTCTTCTATTTTCCGTTCTCCTAGTAGTAGTATGCTTCTACTGCTGATGCAGCTTCTTATTATTCGTAGTAGGTAAGGAGATATGCTCAAACAGTTCATAATATGTTTGCAGGATGCACTGTTAAAGGCATTCCTAACATCAAACGTTAGGAGAGCACACATGTGCCTACTCCACGTTACCTTTTCACGTTACCTTTTAGGGCGTTGACAGTGGATCCATCTCTAACCCCATATTGTTTTTCCGATAGCAAGAGTTGTTCCAAAAGTTTGCCGGACACATCCAATAGGCAGATAGGCCTATAAAATGTTGGATTTTCTAATGGTTTATCTCCTTTTCTAATGAATGTAAGTGTTGATTGCTTCTATCTAGCAGGAAAGCTTTCGGCAGTTTATAAGCTATTCAATACATTCAGAACGTATTTCAGAAAAAGACTGACAAGACTTTACCGACAAGACTAGACAGGCAAGACTAGACAGACAAGACAAAACGTATTAATTCTTTTGGAACTGACTGGCATACAAACTAAACAATTTGTGATACTAATTAAAGCAATATTGTACTAATTAAAGCAATATTGCTAATATATAGCAATATTGTTAAAAATGAAACGAATTGTTTTATTATGTTTCTTGCTGTTTCTTGTTTGGTGCCGGTGAAGAACCTTTGTCAAGTATTAAACCCCGAAACCGTAGAGGGTGTGTGCCTGTCTCTTGAGAGCGTAGACGACGTCCATGGCTGTAACAGTCTTCCGTTTGGCGTGTTCGGTGTAAGTGACGGAAAGTGAAGAAAAACTTTGAGTACGCCGGTTCTCTTCGTATATGAGACCGGAGATACGTTTCACGCCACTTCTATGGGCCAAACGTCTAATGGCAGGCTTCGTGATACCTTGGATGTTGTCTCGAAAAACTTTACGTCTAGTCATCTTGATTTACTTGGAAACTACTGCAGCAATTTTCCTCGTCAAAATGAAGCGACCGGAGCACATGCTCCAATTCCCCGGTTACTCCATGTATCGTTGGGATAGAGAAGATGGTCGATGCGGTGGTGGCGTAGTAATCCTTGTCGCAAACTCATTCGGAAAAGGCAACATAGTGACTGGTACGAGCGAAATCTTCAAGACATTATGGGTGACGTTCGGGGAATTCGTAACTCTTTCGTTATTGGCGCTCCTAATACAAATTATGCGGATTCAATGCAATTAATCGAATATTTACTACTCAATATGCGACTCTGTAGTGGTCAAGTAATATGCATGGTTTTTTTGAACATCAGACTTAAGCTGAAAACAGTAGATCTGAGAAACCAAAAAGAATTATTAATAGCCCAACTGGTAATGGCACTCACAATCGCTCACAAATTGAGGTGATTCTAATTAGCAAAGAAATAAACTGCATTAGTTTCTACACTAAAGATTTTGGAATATCTGGCCATTTGATAATTGAGTGTTGGATCTGCACCCAGAGCAAATTACAGAACACAAGACTAGTCACGAGAAGAAACTTGGAACCGGAATTAACATATTCTAATTCATTAAACACTTAGAAGCCAGCAAACTAGATGATACCTATTACATACCTGATATTGATTTAAAAGTTCAAAACCTCTCAGCTAGGCTTCTCCTCTTATTCGATCACCATGCCCCAAACATAACATTAAGAAGCAACCATAAACATCAAAGGCCATGGATTACTGATTACATTAAGTTAATTCTTATACTCAAAAAAAGCGAGCATTGAATAAATATAGAACACTCAAAACGAACTCATCTAGGTCCGACTTCTTCTTCTTCTACAGCCCTGGGTGGGCCTTTGCTTGAGTTACATCCTTCCATCTCTCCCTGCTGTTAACCAATTGCAGCCAGCTTCTCACACCTAATATCTTTAGGTCGTCGATGCAGTCATCTCGCCATCTCTTACGTGGTCTACCCCGAGCTCTTCTTTCATGTGGACTCCAGTTGGTCAATATTTTCGGTCCTCGGGTGCTTTCCATACGCATAACATGTCCAAACCATTGTTACCTTAGTGCCTTTCCATACGCATAACATGTCCAAACCATTGTAACCTTAGTACCTTTACATGCCTTACGATGTCCGCTCCTCCAATTAGTCTGTCCAGTTCATGGTTTATTCCGCATCTCCATGTTTCCTGTACGGGTCCAAAGATTCTGCGTAATATGCTTCTTTCGCAGACTCGTAGTGCGTTTTCGTTGATCGTAGATGTGGTCCATGTTTCACACGCGTGTGTTATGACGGGTCTAATGAGTGTGTTATAGATCTTTAACTTTGATTTGACACTTAGAAGCTTCTGTCCCAGTAGCTTCTTATTCGCGAAATAAGCTCTCTTTGCTGCTACAATTCTCGCACTGATTTCTTCGCTGATTCTGTTGTCGTTAGTAATTTTCGACCCCAGGTAAAAGAAGGTTCTGACTTCTTCGAAATTAAATGCGTTGACTTGTAGTGGCTCTGGCCAGGGTCTTGGATCCCTGGTACTTCTCATGAACTTTGTTTTATTCACGTTTATTATTAGTCCGGCTACGCTAGATTTCTGTTCTAAGGAGGCAGTAGCTTCTTTTAGGCTTTCTGCTGTTCGTGCTGATATAATTATATCATCGGCATATGCGCATAGCTGCTGAGATGTTGTGTGTATGTGGCCTGTTATGTGCAGGTTTCTAATAACTGATTCAAGTACCAAGTTGAATAGCATAGCAGATAGCGCATCACCTTGCCTGACCCCTGCCCTAATTTCGAATTTGTCCTTGAGTTTGGATGCTACTAATACTTGAGCACGTGTATTGGTTAGAGTTAAGTTTACCATTCTTATAAGTTTTTGAGGAATTCCAAGGGCAAGTAACTGGTACAATAGTTCTTCAATCACAGACAATCTAGGTCCGACCACAAAGGGTTAAAACTTGATCAGCACAAACTTTGGCAGCGCCTGAAAGCCAGTCATTGTTTGTAGAAGGAACCGAAGCCTGAGTTACCGAAGCACCTCCAGAACGCTGACAAAATAAAATCCGTAAATTAGCAGTTGAATTTTATAGACGAAATTTCTATGCTAGAGTACCAACTATTTTTTATTATAAATATCACGAATACCTTCTCCTTCAAACTCATTGACAAAAGTGAAGTTACCTCTATGCTTAGAAACCAGGTCGAGAGCACAAGGCACTGATGGTATAGGCATATGTATGTTACAACTCTGTTAACCCGTAATACTACCCGTAACCACACACATTATAAACAGCTGTTTATTGAATTCTTTTTTTCCTACAAGCTGGAAAAGTGCAATCGTCATCCCCGTCGCTAAGAAAAACAAGCCCGAGAACCTTTAAGACCTGAGACCGATTTCCATCTTACCGGGCTAAAATTCTCGAAATTGTGGCGAAAAAAAAAACTGCGGGGGCTCATAGAGGATAATGAATTGATGCCAGAAGCTCAATCCGGTCTCAGGAAGAACTATGGCTGCACAACCGTCCTACTTGATGTAATTTATTACATTACCCGTGCACTTGACGAAAACTAGGTTGTTGCTCTAATACTGCTAGACTACTGCAAAGCCTTCGACACTATTAACCACAAAATGCTCTATAGTATTTTACACTATATAGGCCTATCTCCGAGCGCGGTAAGATTTTCGCAGAGTAATATCAGTAATAGAGGGCAGCTAGTAAAGATAAGCAATTGTTACTCCCAGTCCAGAGAAATACCGGAAGGCTTTAAAAAGTGCATCATAATCCAAATACCAAAGAAACCAGGTACTCTAAAATGTGAAGAACACCGTACCTTAAGTATATTATCACACATGTCTAAAATTTTAACAAGAATAGTATACAACCGAATAAACAATAAAATTGATCAGAATTTAGATGAAGATCAGTTTGGATTTAGACGGAATAGAGGAACAAGGGAGGCTATTTTAATGTTAAGACAGATTGTAGATAAAATGCTGGACCTAAAAAGCATGCTGTTTGTTGCATTTGTGGACTTGGAGAAAGCCTTCGATCATGCGACCTAGAATGTGCTGATTAAAATTATGACTAATGCTGGTCTAGATTTCAGAGACGGACGGATAGTACATGAACTGTACAAAAATCAAAGAGGTATATTACATATAAAGGGTGAACTACAAAAGGCATACATACAAAAAGGAGTACGCCAAGTATGCAATTTATCACCAGTACTATTCAACTTGTATAATGAGGAAGCAATTAAGGAATGTAAACAGGCTATAGCAGGAATTAAGATCCATGGAGTAGAAATTAAAATGATAAGGTTTGCTGACAACATTGCTATCATTGAAGAGAATGAAGAAAATCTGCAAAAAGCGTTAACAGGAATGAATAAGATCCTACGAGAAAAGTACAACATGAAAATCAACAGACAGAAGACAGAGATCATGGTATGCAACCGCCAGAAAATTACAGCCTACATTAGGGTTAACGATGTACCACTGAATCAAGTTAATACGTTCACCTACCTAGGAAGCAAAATCACATCAGATGACAAAAGTTCAGCAGGTATAAAAAGCAGAATTGCGCAAGCAAAAATAGCCTTCAATAAAAACGGGTGCTTCTTAGGAACTTAAATGCAGAGACCAAGAAAGCATTTATAAAATGCTATGTCTGGAGTGTGGAATTGTACGGCTCAGAAACTTGGACACTTGGTACATGCGATAAGAGAGGACTAGAAGCATTTCAAATGTGGTGTTGCAGGAGAATGCAGAAAATCTTGTGGACGGAATTGAAAGTTCTTAGAAGAGTTCGTAAAAAAAGAGCCCTATTGAAAACAATAATTAGGAGAAGAGACCAGTTAATAGGACATCTGTATAGGTACAATGATTTTGTAATCAATGATATGGAAGGAATGGTACAAGGCAAAAGAGGCAGAGGACCCAGATTACAATACATGAAACAAATTCAAGGAGATATAGCAGTAAAATCATCTGAAAAATTGAAAAGACTATCAGAGAACAGAGAGGAGTGGAGGAGAAGAATTGCTGCCAACCAATCTTCGGATTGAGAAAGAGAGAGAGACTCCCAGTCCCTCAAACTTTCGAGTGGTGTGCGCCAAGGCTCTGTGCTTTCTATCATATACTCATACTGCTTTTTGTCATATATATATATATATATATATATATATATATATATATATATATATGTATATATATATGGTAGACCTAGGGAAACATATAAACTATAACAGGTATCACCAGTAGGATGACACGTAACTGCTTTATACCTTCAAGCCACAAGAAGTCACGCTAGAATAAGCGTTGACCTAAAAACAATCTCGCAGTTCTCCGTATGACATTCGTAAAAAATGAACGCGGCAAAGACCCAATTAGTATTATCTGCTCCAAAAAATCAACGCAAACAACTTAAGGAATATCTCAATATATCTCTGAACCGAGTAAAACTATCCACACAGCCAGTAGGCAGGAACTTGGGGTTATCAATTGACAAAAACTAAATTTCCGCATATATATCGCTCGAACGACTCGCATAGCCTAGGGTTAACCATAGGTTCCAAGACCTACACTAAAGCTTTTTTACTCCTCGAGAACCATATTACCCACAGACCTAAGAAAGAAGATAGTAAATTCCTACGTAACCTCGTTATTTACGTACGCTGTGTACGGGAATTTTATTGATTTCGAAACAGCAAGAAGAATCCAAAATGTTCAAAACTTATGCATCAGGTTTGGTTGAAACTTAAAAGCTAGAGATAGCATTCCTCCGTCATTCCTGGATCAATATGAAGGACACGAGGAAAGAGCATCAGATTACACTTTACAAAACAAATTTAGATACAAAGAAACCCTCTTACATGAGGGTGAAATAGAAAAAAATCGATTTAGGAATGATCTTCACAATATGAATGATTTAGGAATGATGTTACATGCGCAGGTTTGCCTGCCAAGTCAACCGTACGCAAGAAACTGCACAGGTCTATTCCCACACACGCTCCGGTCTACCTGCGCAGGCAAACCTGCAGGTAGACCTCTCCGGTGGACCGTTGTGTGTATGGCGGGCAAAAGGAACCGAGGCACGCTCACTATACCTAAACACAGCCCTATTCCAACGCTGCTAATCGTACCAAGTTGCTAAATTGCTGAACTGCCTAACTGCAGTTCCAAAATTAGGAAAACTCCAATCGTCCAAACGATATGTTACAGAAGAAAATAAACTCTATCTTATATACGTGGCCGTATTTGCCACGTATTTCCGTATTTCCCTGACAATACAGATTATTATTATTTATATATATATATATATATATATATATATATATATATATATATATATATATATATATATATTTTTATTTATTTACTTTGTCCGTATTCTTTCATTCTGTTGGAGAATGCCAATTTTCTTTCGTCAGACCATTTGGGTCTGTAAGGTTTAGGTTTTGTTTGCTCTGGTTGAACTTCCCAGTTGTTCACTTTGCTACGGAAGGAGTCTTTGTCTGGTGTGTCGGTTATGTTAGCGGATAGCATGTCTTTTTGTATTTCTTTAATCCATGGTGTTGTACTTTTGAGTGATGATATGTAATTTAGTATTCTTTTGGTTAGTCGCGTATTCGGTAGTCTATCTATGTGCCCGAAGAATTTCATTCGTCTTTTTCTAATAGCAATTTCGATGTTTGAGTATTTTTCAGTTGTCTTGATTGACTTTAGTCGGTACTAGTCAGGAGTAAGTTTTGCTCCTAGTATTTTCCGAATGATTTTTCTTTCTTCTTTCTTTATTTCGTATTTCTTATCGAGTGTAAGTGTTTCGCTAGCGTAGAGACTTGCCGGGTTGATGACAGTGTTGTAGTGTCTAAGTTCAGTTTATGTTGACATGCATTTTTTGTTATAGAGGTTTTTGATGTCCGAGTGCTCTCTTGGTTTTCTGGAGACGGTTTTGTTGTGAGACTTTTTCGGATCCAGTAGGCTCGATAAATTCTCCCAGATATTTGAAATGTGTGACTCTTTTGTTCATTCCGTATTTCGTTTGTATGTTCTCGCCTTTGTGACTTAACACTTGAGTAACACTTGAGTCTCTTGATCTTCTGTAGGTATAACCAAGTCATCGGCGAAGGCAAAGTATGGTATAGAAAGATTGTTTTTGCGTAAGCCAAGTGTAACTGGTTTCCAGACATTTTGTATCTTGAGCTCTTTTTCCCATTCTTCCATGACATTATCCAAGACGATATTGAACAAAAGAGGGGAGAGGCCATCTCCTTGTCGCACCCTGTCTGAATTTCGAAAGAAAGCGTTTGTTCAATGAGTTTTCGTGTTTTGTGGTCTACTCCTCTTTCTTCAAGGATCTGCAAGAGTGGTTGTCTATCGATCGAGTCGTACACTTTTTTGAAGTCGGCAAACGTGCACATCACTGGTTTATATCGAATTGCTCGCATTTTGACAATTGTTTTTAGGTTGAATATTTGTGCGGGGCAGGATCGGTTTTGTCTGAATGCTGCTTGAAGCTCTGATAATTTTGGTTCGAGCTGTTCTTGTGTTCGTGTCAGGAGACATCCTGAGAAAATTTTGTACGCGACGGGAAGGAGAGAAATCCCTCTGTAGTTGTTCACATCTGATTTATCTCCCTTTTTGTGTAGTGGGTGGATAAGTGCTGTTTTCCAGTCATCATATTTCATGGATGATATGTGTAATTTCTCTGAGTGCATTGGGTCCGAGGTTTTTAAGTAGTTCTGCAGTAATGCCGTCTTCACCTGAGGCTTTATTGTTTTTGAGTCTTTTGATTTGGTAGTGGATTTCGTCTTGAGTTGGTGATAGTAATTCTTCTGATGTGGGGTCTGATTGTTTCTTTGGGAATCTTTTCGTTGGTTCTGTGCAATTCAAAAGTCTGGAGAAGCATTTAGCTAATTCTTGGAAATTTTCTTTATTCGCCAATGCTAGTTTTCTGTCTTGTTTCTTGAAGCATAAGTTTTGTGGTGTGTATCCGTTGATTTGGTTGGCGAATGTTTTGTAGAAAGTCGTTCTCGATAGAAGTCAGTTGATCATTAATAGGGCTCGGATAAATATGCATTAAAAATTACAAAATATGTACATATAATATGGACTATAAAATCTAAAATATGGAAAAAATATGGAGTTATAAATAACAATAACTTTAAAGTATAGTTTAATGAAAGCACAGTTTAATGTGAAAAATAAATAAGAACAATTTTATTCGCCTTCCGTTTCTTTCACATTATTGAAATTATTGCAGTACACAATCGACATACATTTTCAAATTTTCAAAATTAAAACTCTTTCTGTTTGGTCGAAATAATGCTTTATACTGGCTGATCTTTCAACATCACAGGATGTCACTAGAGATAGAGTATAGTAAAATTTGCACAATTCTGCAAGTAAGTTCACGTCTAGGTTGTCTTCTAATACAGCATGCTGTTAATTTTTTTAGGGTATCAAATCGTTTATTTTTTTCCTAAACATAACTTCATTTTTCTTTAACGGCGTCAGCAACGAGGCCTTCTGCTTCAAACACTTTTTTTTCTGTTGTATTATTAATCTTCAGGTTGTCATTCTGTGATGTTGAAAGATTTTCTAGTGCCTTTATCTGCTGTGATAAAAAACAATAATTGCTTTTTATGTAGACCAAATCGCTTTCGCAGTATCATCCTCAAGAAGTTCTTTTGAGACTAAAATACTAGCAACAACGCCTTCTAATTCATAAATAATTGTTTTGATTTCATTAAAATGTTGAGTGTAGCAACTGCTGTTAGCCATGCACCCCAACGTGTCAGCACTGACTCCGGCGGCAAAAGAAGGTCGGGATACATATCTTTAAATTTGGAGATTCCATTTGGTACTTTCGAAAAGATTTTCTTCACATTTGATACTAAACTATCAATCTTTTTAAACTGGGATCTTTTGTATTGGGCTAATCTATTTATACCATGTTCTGTGCACGTTACATGGATTATTTTGGGATATAAAACTTTAAGAGCATCTGCTGCTTTAACCATATGAGGAGCAGCAAGAAAACTTGTTCATTTCTAATTCCATGAAACCACAAAACACCAATAGCATCATTAAAAAGCTTCGCTGATGTTTGATGGTTCCATTTAGGAAGTTCTTTACACGCAAATAAAAAGGATTTGCTGGATCTATCTTCAAATAGACGACCAATAATCACGTTATTGGAAATCGACCAATAATCACGTTGGAAAATCTTATATTTTTCCAATTTGAACCGAATTATGATTGTTTATTCTTGGGCATTTTTATTCAAATATGTAGATAGATAGGTTTAAATAAAAACACAGTGTAAACTAACAATATTATAGCAAGCGCGATTCCAAAGTGGCACAAACGCGAATTTTGTGCATTGCTGTTCCGTCGTAAAATAATAAAAATATGGATGATTTTTTTTTTTTGTAAAATATGGAAATACTTACCTTCGAAATATAAAAAAATATGGAAAATAAAGATTACATTTTCTCCTTCCAAATATCCTAATTTGTGTAGAAAGCAAATAAAGAACCGAAAATAATTTAAATTAAAAATGTGTTTTTACATATTAATAATCATTAATATATATTTCCGTTTGATTTGTCTCGGAATTTTGGACGTCTGTTACTATTTGACGTTTGTTACTATTATAATTTTGGAAGGCAGGAGAATCAAGGTTTGGGCGGTCTTGATGACTTTTTCTTTGAAATTTTACCAGTTTTCTGTGGGTTGTTCTTCCCTTCTTTCAGCGATTTTGGAGTCTTTGATTTTGTTTATGTCGAATTTTGGAATCATTGGGGGTTTCTTGTAAAAAAAATTCTTGGGTGTGAATTTGATTTTGATTCGGGAGATATAGTGGCCAGAATCGATGTTCGCTCCTTTGCGGACTTGGACATCTTGGATTTCTTTCTGGTTGGTGTAAGAAATTGCGACATGGTCGATTTGAAATTTGCCTAATTGGTGGATTGGTGATTGCCATGTTTTCTGTTTCTTGGGGGAGTTTCATAGTGAGGTTGACATAATTTTCAAATTGTTTTGTTGGCATAACTCAATGAGTCGAGTGCCGTTTTTGTTTGTAAATTTGTGCGCGGGGTAATCACTTACTGTTTTTTGGTATTTTCTCTGCCTATTTGTGCATTGAAATCCCCGAGGAGAATTTTTACGTCATCATTTGGAATTTTGGACATTTCGTTATCGAGTGCTTCCCAGAATTTGTCAGTCTTTTCAGGTTCTTTTTTGTTGTCATCATTTGTGGGTGCATGGACGTTGATGAAGGTGTAATTTTTGTTCGTATGTTTAATTCTAATGATCATTAGTCGGTTGTTGATTGGATGGGTTTCACGTCTGTTACTGAATTCAGATTTTTTTTGCCTACAATAAAGGCCATGCCGAATAACGATGCTCCTTTGCAAATTTTCTTGTTGGTTCCGCTTTTGAAGATCTTATAGTGACTGTAATCGGATATTTCTGAGTCAGGGAAGCATGTTTCTTGTAAGGCAAGAATCTGGATTTTCTGTTTTGTAAGTTCTGTCGTGAGGTTATGCAGCTTACCAGTTTGAACAAGTGTTTGAATGTTCCGATGTACGTATGGGTCATTCGTGGAAGTCTACTAGAGCACTCCGACCTGCTCTTTCGCACAGCCCCAAGTTCCCCAGAATCCGAAGGCTTGGTTGCCGTCTGATGACGGGTGGATCGTCCACCTGGAGTAATTTTCGTTTTGCTTGTACGAGTCATTGTTGCTTGTAATTGATGCTTACGCTGGTTGTTTAGAACCAGGGATTGTTATTTCCTGGAGCAGTTAGTTCCCGGTTGACATTATTAGTATCTCCTTTTCGCCTTTTTTTCGGGAGGAGCAAAATTCTAAATATAGATTATTATTATTAGCATTATTTAAATTAGTTAATAATATGCTTAAATTATACTAAATTCTACAAAATTAGATATTATATAATAAAATTGTCTTCTAATTAACGGATATTTAAGCCAAAGAAAATTATCATTTTTAAATTGGTGGCGCCTGAGATAAATGGCAATATATTGTTAAATATTGGCTCTTTGGCTCTTTAATTATCCCTTTTCTATTGTCAACTTGGCTCTTCCCACGTGAAAGTCTGACTCCTGCAGTAGGAGAATATGTGTTAATCCCGTCTTATTTCAGTGGAATGATATTTCTAATAACTTTAGCCATTTTAGCCATTTATGCATTAATTTGTATCTCTGTTCCTTGGAATTATCATATATTCATAATATAATAATCATATATCTTAATAAAATAACAGTTATGTAGACGTTATAAATAAGCCGTGTTTTTTAAATAAATTTTTAAATTATAAATAATTTTTGTTGGTTTTGTATTCGGGAGTATTTTCTATGTGGCTTCTCAGTTGTGGAATTGTTTTCACAATAAACATAAGTCAATTGCAGATGTTGTTAAGCACCGTTTCTTAGAACAAACAATAACGGAGTAATCTCGTAAAATATGTGATTTTATAGCGGCCTGATTTTATATTTCACGTAAACCTACGCTCGGGCATTATGAGAAGACACCTACAATCTACATATACGTTAAAAAATCTGCTTTTTTCAAAAACCGTTAAAATCGGGGTTGAGAATCTCCGGCGAGATTTTCCACGGACACACAAATAAATTGCTTACTTTAACATTTCTCGTATAAAAAGAATATTTTTATTCTTCGTTATTTATGTGGGGCCATCGGACCTGTTTTGTCACCTGGTGTGTGTGGCGTTGCTGGCGAACATCGCATTTGGGTATTTCTCTCGTAAATACTTCGAGGCTTCTGGTCATTCTGACGGTAACTGCATAATAAACGTCTGCGAGATAGAATGTTATGTGTCCAGTCAATAATTAAATGCGCGTAGGAGACTACAAACATTTTTTATCACGCACAAAGCGGATTTTTTCCAACTCGCAGGAAATTATTCATCACGCATGACGAAATTTTTTCGCGATTAAGTGGAAGCTTAATTTCGGAAATCTACCACATTTCGAATCTCAAACAAAAATAGCATAGATAGGATGGTAATTAAATTAAAACATCTATTTTATTCAGGACCAAAAGGTTATAATAAAAATATATATAGTGTGGCACATACGGTTCGCTGTCCATTTTCTGAATTTAATTGCCTTTATATTGCAGGCATAATTAAATATCTCGATGCGCCAACGAACCGACGCCATCCTATAATATTAAAACAACGTATGAATTTTAGATTTTCAGATGGAACCGACACGCGAAAGGGTTGCGTGTCCTATATACAGAAAAACAAAGAATTTTTCGGAAGGGCAGCTCTAAACGAAATTTCAGCTGCATCTCTCCGTGGCTCGTTTATTCGCCTCGGCTCGGACATTTAAAAATGATGGAATATTTAATTTTCATTAGGAAAAAACCTAATTTGCTTCCACCCTTTTATAAATCACTTCCTGAATAGCTCCTTTAATTCCTCCCACAACAACGAAATATTAAATAAATCTCTCCGCGGCAAGACTAGCATATGTTCTAGTAATATATCATTTGCAAGTATGCGCGTTCCGGCACGACACCCCAGAACAAACCGCTATCAGTAATCCCGTCCTATCAAACATCGCCCTCCTGGTGTAACAACTTTAATATTTTAAGGAGCTTCCTCGCCGGCAGATAACGTCTGACTCACCATCCCGATTCGCCATCATTTCACGCTAGACCAATTTGATTACAAGATTATCAAATGCCCACAGAAGTATTAACTTCATTTACGGGTAATTCCTAAAGTAATTTAGATAAGCCACTAAAATGGGGGCTTTCCACAATAGCCAAGTCTATAAAAATTAGATAAATATAACAATAAAACTTTCTAGTTAAACACTGCATCTAATGTTTTCTTTTTAAATTATTAATAAAACAATAAAAACATTTTTAAATAAATGGTTTGCAAATTAATAAAAAAAAATATTTTTCCAATTTTATATTTGTTATTTTAATTGAATTATTCAACAGAGTTTTAAATTTTTATTGCATTTCAATATTTTTTGTTTTATGGAAATATTAAATGATATTGAAATGTTAAATCAATTTCGCGTATTTACCTTTTTATGTTGTAAATTAACAAAAATGCACATATCAAATAGCAGAGGCTCAACAATTAATTATGTAACACTAAGTAGATACCGTACCCTGACGGATTGGCATTCAATAATGGAAATATATGAACCAAATAATACAATATAAATTAAATATGCTAGACTTAATTTGTACAGCTAAAAGTATGTATGAATAGTAAGCCTTGTAGTCTAGAGAGTTAACTAAGAAATCTGGAGGTCTCGGGTTCGATCCCGGGAGCGCGTGTTGGGCGCATTTGTACCAGAAAACAAATGAGTGATTACTTAACGCCTATTTAAATAACACCTCGTTTTCTGGGCCTATAAAGTAAAAAATGTGAGCAAAATACAATAGATCAACAGACCTTGGACTAGCAATATTTGAACCGTTAATAACCCGCTATCGTACAGCCGTTGAAGTGGTCATCAATGACCGCCAAAGCAGTGTTCAAAGAATCGAAAACCTGAAAGACAAAGCGTCCCTGTGGTACATCGACGCATCAAAAACTGCTAAGTGTACAGGAATTGGCATATACAGTCGGAGTCACAGGGAGTTCACGGCATTGGGCCAGGCTCACACGGTACTACAGGCAGATATTATAGCCATTGAAAGATGCGCACAAATCTGCCTAAAGAAACGTCTTAAAGGAGTGCAAATCTACATCCTAACGGACAGCCCAGGTAGCTCTAAGGAATTTAAAAGCCCATAACTTTATTTCCAAGTTAACCTGGATCTGTAAACAAACACTAAAGCAACTGGTGAAAGGTAACAAACTCACGCTAATGTGGTCACCGGGTCACCAGAGCTTATATGGGAATGAAATGGCCGACGCACTCGCCAAAAGCGGGGCCGAGGCTCCCTGCTTGTGCCCGGAGCCAACTTGAGGGCTTACAAAGGCCCACTTAAGGCAGAAGGCTAAGAAATAGGAAGAAGAGCAAAAGCAACCCCGCCGGAAGAACACGCCAGATGCTAAGCTTCTCTAGAAGAGAAATCAGAACTTTGTAGGCATACTCACAGTACATTGTCCGGTGAGATATCACCTACACAAAATGGGAAAGGCAGAGGAAGTTGCCTGTAGATTATATGAATCAGATGAAGAAACCGCTGAACACATAATGTGCACATGTGTAGCGCTAGCACAGATAAAGCTTGCCCACTTCGGGGTCGCAAGATTGACCATCTGGTGCTGAGTAGCAGGCCTTTCAGGAATATCTTAGAATTCCTGGGAGAGTATTTGTGGTAGGGTCAAGCATAATAGATCAAGTTGCTCGCAGTGCAGAAAGGCTTTACATTTCTTTTAAAGACAAATTAAGAGTTGATAGTATTAGTAGCAAATTATTAAAAAGTATAATTACTGATATAAGCAGGCAACTCTTAGAAGATAAAAGACGAGGAACTAGTGTTATAATATTAGAGTTAATTTGAGTAAAAGAAGGGTTGCGCCCGAACAAAATTAAAGATAAAAAATAAGAGAAGCGTCAGGTCTAGATCAACTGCCAGCGGCAATTCTTAAACTGATAGAGGAGGACCAGATTCAGATTCTGGTAGAATTAATCAATGCCATATACAGAACTGAAGTGATATCAAAATAATGGCTGCTATCAATTTTTATAACCCTCCCAAAAAAGTTTGCCAAGCACTGCTCCAAGTACCGTAACATCAAGAATCCTGTTAAAGGTAATACATAAAGGAATATGCAGCAAACTTCTTCTTCGTGGCTCTACAGTCCCATTTGGACCTGGGCCTCATCCCACTGCCTACACTTGTGCTTGGTGTCTTGATCTTACACAAGTGTAGGGAGCCCTTACAGTTTTGAACGCGGTTGGTGAGCCACTATTAGTGGACGTTTTGTGTGCAGGTTTTTACTGTGATGACTTTGCCAGAGCGATCTACAGGAGAACGGTTGCTTATTTTTACCATGTCCAGGATTTAAACCCGGGACTTGCGGCTCCGAAGTCTGACACCTTGACTACCAGGCCACCACCGTTGTTTGGTGCAGCAAACTATACGCGGAAACAACTAAGACCATAACTACACTAGACCGGAGGCAGGGTGCAAAAATGGGACAGAATTTGACTATAGTCGAATATAACTTCGAAGTAGTGCAATCCTTCAAATATCTGGGATTGATCCTCACTGTCACCAGCGATATCTCTTCAAGATGAAGACGTCAGTTTCATTCATCCACTTGACAGCTGCTTATGATACGGTTTGGAGAGAGGGACTACTTTATAAACTTATTAAGATGATCCCTTATCGCAAGATAACACAGCTCGTAAACAACATGCTTTCCAATCGACTATTTCAAGTTCATCTGAACGATGACTAAGAGAAAATTAAGCAACGACCTTCCGCAAGTCTCAGTTCTCGCATCGCTCCTGTTTAACCTTAAAGGCTCCTTCAGACCGGCGCGGAGCGTTTGCTTTTGCGAACTTTCGCGACAAGTTTATAGTGGCGCGGCAGCGAAATTGGCATCCCCACACCAATACGCGATATTGACCACAGAAGAAGAAAATCGGTCAGTTTGTTTTTTTTTAAATTTCTTTTTAATTTCTTATTTTCAATTTCAAAATACAGCGGTAGCGAAACTAATCTCGCATGCAGCGTACTTGTCTTGAAACGCTGCACGACCGCGGCTTTGGCGGAATTCGCGCCTGTTGATCTGAACATGTACATAAGCCGCCACGTCAATCAGTCCGCCGCAATAACGCACCGGTCGCGGCATCGAAACTTCCGCGTCGGTCTGTAAGCTCCTTTATATACATGATCTACCACCGACGGTGTCCAGAAAATTCGCATACGCAGAAGATATGGCGATTGCAGTGCAACGTAAAGAAATTGCGTCAACCGAACACGCACTCAATACCGACCTTGAAACAATGTGGACCTACTTCAAGCAATGGCGCCTACGTCCAAGTATACAGAAAACGGAAGTATGCTGTTTTGCCCTTGTGCTCCAGGTTAGCGAATGCGAATCTCTCAGTGAGGTTCAACGACACATTGCTGGTTCAGAAACTATAAGTTTTTGGGGGTTACTCTGGACATACCATCATACCATCCAAACCCTCTGGACATACCATCATGCCATCCATAAGTATCATACCATCCAAAGCCGAAGTGTATGGGGGTTACTCTGGACAGATCATTAAAATATAAAATGCATATGAAATTAACCGCTGGAAAGCTAAAAACGCGGAATAACATTATTCAGAAACTCCCCGGGTCTTCTTGGGGCGTGTGTGTTTCTCCACTCCGAAGAGCGGCGCTTGACTTGGTCAACTCGGTAGGCGAATACTGTGCGCCTATGTGGATGAATAGGCCCATGTCAGTAGAGTTGATGTCCACTTAAACAACATGATGCGTATAGCGCCCCAGCCCTCCCCCACCCCACCTACGCCGTTCAACCGCTCTTACCCGTGAAACTGGAAAAAATCACAAGAATGCACTGCCTCCTGTTCATTAAGACATTCAGATACTAGCACAACCACAGAGACTAAAATCACGAAGACCAATAGTACGTACAGCAGCCCAATTGGGTGGAGGACCATTTGATCCTATGGCTGGCTGGATTGCATAGTGGACAGCTCACCACCCTGTGGGGCCGATAACTGTTGACAACCCAACATCGTACCTAACTGGCTACGCTCTCCCGCGTAAACTGTGGGTAAAGCTGAACCGCAGCCGCTCAAACTATGGAAGATGCGCAGACACAATGCATCGCTAGGGTCTTGCACAATCACCGGCTTGCGGCTGTGGTGAAGCACAGCAAACAATCCAGCATATCGTGACTGACAATGAATGCCCAGGTCGTGCATACAATTGCCAACTGGACGACATAAACAACCTCCATTCAAACGCAGTTGACTGGCTGAGCAAGTTAGACGTTGATATATGACATTAATCAAATAATCTGCTATACATTTACCTACAATGTTCGGTTTTTTTGTAAATCCATACGAGAAATAAATAAAACCAACGATATGCATGTAGGAATAAAAACTAGACTAAGGCATAGGCCGCACTACGGCTAAACCGCCGCGGTTTTTAATCGAGTAAGCTAATACAAGCGGCCTCACTTACGGTTTTTTCCCACTACTGATTTTTCCCAGAGCGTACTGTGTGTTTCTCCATCGGTTTCGCGGTTATAGCGGTTACCGCTTAGTGCGCCTCGGCCTAATACAAGGAAACTTGGAGGTTGCTTCTACGCCCTCAAACACCTATTCCACAGCTCCCTGATAAGCAGAAAAACAGGAATCTGTCTTTACAAAACGAAAACCCGGTCAATAACAACTTATAGAAGTGAGGCGTGGGCCTTAATAGTAAGGCAAGAGAACACCCTAAACGTTTTAAAAAACAAAATACAGAGAACTATCAGTGGGCCAATCCGCGAAGGTGAAAATTTTGAAAATTAGAAGGAACCTCGAGCTGAAGAAACTATTTGCTACGGAAAAAATTGTGGGGGCAATCACGGCAGTAAAACTAAGATGTGCCGACAATGTGTTCAAAAGTCGCACGACATGTTAACAAAAAAATGCTTGACAGAAACTTTCACATTACCCGAGCGGAAGGGAGGCTGAAGAAAGGATGGCTCGACTGGGTGGAAGCAGGTCTGAAGTTCATGGGAATCAGAACTTGGAGAACGCTAGCCCTGGAACGGCAGCAATGGCGGGCGGTAGTTGAGTCAGGCTGTTAGATATATGGAGAGATGCAGACATAAGCGATAGGTAATTTAGATTCCGCAAAGAGTAGTGTCCTCTTGCAAAGATGGCTGGACGAAAATCTGGACCTATACGTGTGCTTTATATACCATAACAAAGTTATCGATAAAGTTAGACATGACCAACTCTTAACACAGTGACTGCAACGTGAAACGCGTGTGTCTCGCAGGTGACAAGCCATGTGAATCATCGGTGGTTCACGTTAAAACTATTGCATTTATGTCTGTAACTCACTGACGATTCACAGTGGCCATATAAACACATGCTAGTTGAAAAAGCGTGGCGTGGTGAATAAAATAAGGTATTTAGCCTACGTGAAAGTATAATACTTTTGAAAGTACAATAAACAATTTTTACCTTCTGGCCCAGGCGGTCCAAAAAAAATTGTATTGTGTCAGTTAACGTGTTAAATACTAAAGAAAAAGATAGATCTCAGAGTCGTAAGAATAATTTAAAATCTCTACCATGGCCAAGAAGCAGCAGTACAAGTAGATGACATAACATCCGAAGAAATAGAAAGACAGAGAGGATTACGTGAAGGGTGTATACTTTCACCAACTCTTTTCATTTTTTACAGACATAGACATTGCAAATAGAGGACATGATCATTAAGACATAGGAATTCAAATTAATGGCGTGGCAATAAATAATCTGCGGTATCCTGGGGATACGATTCTATTTCCAGAAACATTCGAAGACTTGCAGTCGCTTATTTGTCACAGTAAAAAATTGTCACAGTAAGTGAAGAATATGGACTATCACTGAATAAAAGCTAAACTAAGTATATGCTAAAAACAAAAATAACTCAGGACAACCGTAAAGTAGATGTAAAAAGTCTCACTGAAAGTGTAACAGAACACAAGTGCCGAGGAACAACCATCTTATTCTTCTTCTGTTGGCTTTATAACCCACGGTGGGTTTTTGCCACTAAAACAATCTTCTTCCATTCTGTCCTTTCGCTGACTTTCTCTCACCATCTCCTTATTCCTATTAATCTAAGCCTTTCCTCCAGGTCATCGATCCATCTTTTCCTTGGTTTGCCTCTTTTCCTTCTTCCTTCCGGCCTCCAATACTCCGTAATTCACCAATACTCCATCGTATTCTTATTTTCCTGCGATGTTCATCCTCGCGTGGAGAGTCCAATCTCATTGTAGTCTTCGCAACTTTATTGTTTTCCGAGGACGGGTAGCCCGTCGCGTAACCCGCTTTTCGGGGGACCATTTCGCCTGTTCGCGTCAGCCCATACAACTATCTCGCTCCATACGGGTTTTCGTCGCATCTTGTGAGGTTTCTGTGTGGTTACCAGGGGTCACCTAACCAGGAGGCGGGAACCAGATTTGGATAAGAGAGGCTACGCGACATGTCTTATTCGACTGATTCTAGTGCGGTACGATTGCATACCCCTTTATACCCCCAGCAACAACCATTAACGATAACAATAACAGCTCCCAAGAAATACGAGCCAGAATCGAACAGGCAAGAAGCAAATTTTCAGAAATGAAGAGGCTTTTCAGCTGCTGAAATCTAAATTTTGGATGTATTGTCAATACTATACTACGGGATGGAAGGCTGGGCGTTGAAAGGGATCGCCTTAAAATTACTGGAGGTACTCGAGCTATGGATATATTGGAGAAAATTAAGGATTTCATGGGTACACAAAGTTACAAGCGTAGAAGTGATGAGGCGTAAGTGATGAGGCGTGATAAGAAGTAATTCTTGCGAATAAACGAAGAAAACTGTTATATATGGGACATTTCATGAGAGGACAAAAAAATAAAATACTGCAGGGTTAGTTAGATTATCATGCATGGAAAGATGAGTGGAAAGAGGTCCATACGGAGGAGACGATACTCATCTTAAGGAGTTGGTTTGGAACTACTAGCAACCAACTAATTAGATCTGCGGCCTCTAAAATAAAAACAGCCTGAATTATAAACCACCCTCGGGGCGGAGACCACACCTGAAGAAGAAGAAAATAATCTGGGGATTGGAACTTAGAATTGGAATTAGTAAATGCCAATTATAATTGGCATATATATGATATATTCTTCTTCTCTATCTCTCTTGAGATGGCAACAATGCAGGTAAACTACCTCAGGAAACAGGCTGCCAAAGACTGCTTTTTCGTGTCGCTGGAGAAAACAGAATTCTTCACCAACATAAGAGAAGCAAACAGAGAGATGTTACTGTATGCCATGGAGTGTCTTTCCTTGGACCAAAGAGGTCTAGTAGAGAAATTGGAAATCTAGTAGAGAAAGGAGAATCCTCAGGAAGATCCTAGGCCCGGTAAAGGAAGATCGGGAATTCCGAAGGCGTCATAATTCTGAGCTCTACGAACATATTGAGATGCTCTCTGACTGTGCAACGGAAAGAAGGGTAGCTTTCTATGGTCACGTTGCAAGATTGTCTCCAAACCGACTAACCAAAGCCGGCTGTTCACCTTCTGGCAAAACAAGATGGTTCGTACCACTTGGTTGACCGAGAAACCGAGAAGGAAATTAAAGAACTGGGAATAACAGATCTCCAAAACAGACAGTCTGTGAGACGCACCCTGAAGGAAGTCCGTGGATTTATGGAATAACCCCGTAGGAAAGGTACCCTTTTTCAGAAGACAGAAAGGAGTTACACTGGCAGAAGAATACTGTCATAAAAGTCAAAGCCTAACAGTTGAACAAGCATGGTCCAAAGTAGGCCTATTTGAAAAAGAAGAAGAAGAAATGACAATTAGTAAATGCGACGAATGGAAATTAGTAAATGCCAAAGTAAAGTGCATGTGACTAAAACGTGTGTACCTCAAGGTACTATTTTAGGTCCTTTGCTTTTATTAATTTATTTTAATGACATTTTTACTATTTTGCCTGTGAATAGCCTTGTCTCTTATATTGATGATATTGCTGTTTTTCGAGCGGGAAAACTGAGGATGAAGTTGCAAAAATAATAACAAGTTAGCTTAATCGATTAAGGGCATAAACCCTGGTGAATTGCATAAACTATCACTTAATGCTGATAAAGCCACCTGCATAGCTTTTGGCTGCTATCGCGATAGTTTAGCAGCCGACGTTAAAGTTTTTAATAATAATGAAGAGATTAAAAGGGCAGATACTTGCACATAGGTGTTATTATAGGTATTATACTTGCAAACAGGTTTATACATTTATTGTCACCTGAGATGAAACTATCACATCAAAGATGTATGAAAGAAGACTGAAAGATTCGTCTTACTTTTCTGACTGTATACAAATATACAAATAACTGTATCATTACAACTAACTATCGTTACAAATAACTGAATCGTTTACCATCATTATTGAATAGTTCTTTATAGTAACTATATATTAGTCAACATCAACCAGTTAGATTGTCAGTTACCCCTCATCTGCTATATAACATCGTTCACAGAATACGTAAAACTTCCAAGATTCAAAAATGAATAAATCTATTAGCTCAAAGAATGCATATTATCCTGCATTTAAATACCTTTAATTACCTAATCATTTCAAAAATTTAAAACTGTAACAGAAAAGTCTTAAAGAAACTAGATGTAAAATGGATATGCTCTCTGTGTTAGCAGCAGGTAATTCTTAGTTAACCCTCCGTTGGAATTGAACGTAACATTTCTATTATTTTTATTATAAGTTATGTAATAAGTTGAAATTACAAACTGTATATCTTTTTTCCACTCCTATGCACAGCTACCTAAAAGTAGCTCTATAGGAGCTACAAGCAACTTTGATTAACAAGTTTAGTATCGTATTTATATAAAGCTAAGAATATAAGATGTTACAAATCGTCGAGAATGTTGAATCAAAATAAAATCTAAAATCAGCATCGGAATTCGTTTTTTGATTTATTGGCTGCGCCCAAAATGGAGCATCGTTTAACATACGCGACTTATCAGATCCGTACTAAATAAACACCCAGCTCATTTTTTTACTGCTGCGGCGCTGTAAAACATCTGTCGCCCTCTTGTCCATTACAATCGCAGTCTCCTCCACACAATGGACTTAATCCAATAAACCTTAGATTAGGACACTTTGTACACACAGCCAGAGGGATCGCATATACATTCGAAATCCGCACGCATCCCCATTTAATGGTGTCAAAATATTGATCGCATTACTATTTATTATCTAGATCCTGTTAGAAAACCCGACGAATAATTCATTAATGGACTTAAGCTTCGCGTCCCCACAACCGCTGCTTTTCCACGGGATTAAATGTCGTTGAAAACTTTCGTTTTTGAATAATTATTCCTCGATAATAAAATTTATAGCGTCCGTTACGACACATACGTTGTGTTCAATGTCGACAACGACAATTTTAATTTATTCTTGTGTAACAGGCCATGTATATTATTTATATGGTAAATACAGGGAGTAGACAGATCAGAGCTAGCAATCAAGAATAGATATAATGATACGTATACGATTAAGCAAGACAAACAGATATAAATAATCTCAGGAATTTATACGATATATCATATATTTACTTAGAAATTGTTAGTTAATAGATCTTTTGCTTGCCGGATTAGATGATAGGTAGCTAAAGTTTTCTTCTAATAGGATATCTCAGAAACAGAAAATTTTACAGATATGGTTTAGATTTAAAAAACGATTTCAAAAGTAGATGCTATTATGCAATTAATTCTATTTTTTTAAATTGCAATTATTACGTAGATTGGTTAAGATATTAACATGAAATGACTAAACGGAAACAGAAATTTGGTTGGTCAATTGCTTGATTGGACTAATTTTAATATGAATACATATAGACAGGTAATTTTTTTTCTATTTGTAATGCATTCTGGTTTGCATTAAAAAACAAAGTAAAGTATGTAATCAGAGTACTTGTTAACACATAAAGTAAACAAATTAAATAAAAATCGTAAGTTCGTTCTTAAATCACTGCCTCACATACTATCCAGCCCTAATCCTATATAAATGTTGCTTAACTTATTTTCAACCGACGTATTAACGGTGGACAAGAAAACAATTTACAGACATTGAAACAAGATCTACATCTTGTATCAGTTAAAAATAAGTTTCATTTTGGATTGAAAAATTAATTGATTTATGAAGAGAAGGTAGCAAGGAAATCTAAAACGATCTTCTTAAGTTGAGCATAAGAGGACTCTGAAATTTGACCTTCCTTGGCGATCGTGCTTAACAAAGATTGATGGTTTGTCGTGATGTGATTAGAGAATTCCTTCTCGACAAACTTGATCCCAGCAAGATCACCACTTTGATCTTGCTGGGATCAAGTTTGTCCAAATATCCACGGACATCACAGTAGATGACAACGACTTGATGTTCAATAACCATTGGATACATATTGTCCTTATTTAAGGAGTTCAGTAAGACGAACACCACGGTTCAAGAGTTATTGGGTAGCTGCGTCCAAGTCGGAACCGAATTGGGCAATAGCGGCTACTTCACGGTATTGAGCCAAATCCAATTTCATAGAACCAGCGACCTGTTTCATGGCTTTGGTTTGAGCAGCAGAACCGACACGGAATACCGACAAACCGACGTTGATAGCTGAACGAATACCATTGTAAAACAATTCAATTAAAAAATTTCCAAGAAGATTTGTCCGTCAGTGATGGAAATTACGTTGGTGGGAATGTAAGCAGATACATCACCGAAAGCGATCAAAGATCCACCGCCAAGAAGACGAGAGTGAAGGTAGAAGACATCTCCAGGTACTAGGGCTCCCGGTATCATCCCTCGTATATCTGTACGCGAACCTATGCAGACTGGTATCAAGGCTGTAGATTCTCTTGTACCAATTGGTCGTCGTCAGCGTGAGTTGATCATCGGTGATCGTCAAACCGGTAAAACCACCTTGACATCGACGCCATCATCAACCAAAAGCGTTTCAACGATGCCGATGAAGAGAAGAAGAGGTTGTACTGTATTTACGTTGCTAGTGGTCAGAAGAGATCCACCGTCACTCAAAACCTTAAGCGTTTGACCGACTCTGGTGCCAGCGTAAGCTTAATGACCTGGTGGACGACGCAACAGCAAAGACATTTGACGGTAAGCAACAGCTTGTTTGGATAAATCGTCGTAGATGATGAGGGCGTGTTTTTTATTGTCACGGAAGAATTCTCCCATGGCGCATCCAGAATATGGAGCCAAGTATTGCAATGGAGCGGCATCAAAAGCGGTGGCAGACACAATGATGTGTATTTCATGGCACCAGAGTCGGTCAAACGCTTAAGGATTTGAGCGACGGTGGATCTCTTCTGACCACTAGCAACGTAAATACAGTACAACTTCTTCTCTTCATCGGCATCGTTGAAACGCTTTTGGCTGATGTAGGCGTCGATGGCAAGGGCGGTTTTACCTGTTTGACGATCACCGATGATCAACTCACGCTGACCACGACCAATTGGTACAAGATAATCTACAGGCTTGATACCAGTCTGCATAGGTTTGCGTACAGATACACGGGGGATGATACCGGGAGCCTTAGTACCGATACGGAAACTTGTTTTTGTATCAAATGGGCTTTTACCGTCAATTGGATTACCAAGAGCATCTACTACACGGCCCAAGATTTGTTCACCTACTGAGACATCCACAATAGCACCAGTACGTTTAACGACATCTTCTTCCGAAATGAGCTTGTCGTTACCGAATACTACAACACCGACAATGTCAGCTTCCAAATTCAAGGCCATACCTTTGAGACAAGAGGAGAATTCCACCATCTCATTAGCTTGGATGTTCTTCAAGCCATAGACACGGGCGATACCGTCACCAATGCTGAGCACACGACCGGTTTCATCACCGCTCCTCGAGGATGGAGCTGATTTCAACTCCACGATTGTTAGCGGTGACATGGATCTTACGGGCAGCTACAGCGGCAGTTGGAATGGCAGCAGCAACAACCTTTGAGGCAGCGCTGGGGAGGTTCCTGGCCACAGAGGCAGCCAAACGTGCGGATAGAAGAGACATTTTCGCAGTTATCAGCCAGAAAGACGGAGAACTTGTAGTGGAACGAGTTTCAGATTGAACGGACTGTGCGCAACTGCGACTCCGTCGGCCACTACCCTAGTCAAGCGAGTTACTTACAGTTATATAACAGATTCTGAATGTGTAATAAGACACATTTGGTAAATTGAATTATACTAGGAAGTCAGCTTAAATATATTAGGTAAAGGACGAGCTACTTTCAGGTGAAAGACAATCTATTTGCTTTCAGGTATAATACGAGCAATTGCCTCATATATAAATTGAGAATTAAAATATTAAAGTGATTATAAGAATATTATAATATTTGATAAAAATGTAATATATTTTATCTACGACCACTATTGTAATGCCCATTATTATACAGTTCGTGGACTATGTAAATACATCATAACACACACGTATGTAGCAGCCCGGGATTAATGATAAGTTATGATTGATAACACGCACGTGCGTTTGGTTAACGATTCGTTGATTAGTTGAGAGCTACTATTACGTGCTGATACGTTCAGCGCCCCCGTACCACAATTCAAACTAACGGAAACTGACATTAAGTACATTGGGTTGCCTATATCTATGAGAACTTTTATTCCAGTTGAACCCAAATAAGCACTAAATAATAAGGCATGTAACCATTAGGAATGTATTTCTTTTCTTTTATTTCAAGTTAAATAATGTCGAGTAACAGTTATATAATACAACTGTTTGTTTATTATAATGTTAAATAATTATAATTAACTAAACATGACTTAATAAAAAATAAATTGGTTACATTAAACATGTATTAAACAAAAACAATTTAGTGTGGTCGTAGATAAAGTATAGTACATAACTCGAGTTGTAAAGCAATTACATACTCGCGGAATTACGCATTCCCCACTACGCGGGTCGTGCGTAATTGTTCCTCTCGTACGTAAAATGCTTCTTACAACTCTCGTTACGTAATATACCAATGTTATAATAAATTAATCTATAAATGTTAATATGCAGAAGCATGATTTGTGCATTTTTAACGAGAAAATAAACGAATCATCTATATTGCAATTGCAACAAAATGTTGCTGTATCCAACAAAATTATTTAATGAAATATAGACGTCCAGTACATCGGAGTAATTTAATGCATCCATACGTATCCATTACTTTTTATAAAATAAAACTGTAATGGACGTTTGCAATACTATTGGACAGTACTTGTCGTATTATGTACATAAAATAAGTTATCGGTATGCATGGGACATAAATAGTTACTCGCTCCTATGGTCCATTTTCTCCGTACAATAAATTAGCAATTTGTCAGCAGATATAGGCAGGCGTGTGTATAAATGTAAACGTAAATTCGTAATGCACGCGTTAACGGGGGGAAATAATACAGGAACAAATGTACACTCTCGCATACACACACATTTGCGGGGCCTTTAATACAAAGCTTATGTATGTGTTGAACATCGCCCGCGTTTAATTTGCGAACGGCGTCGCGACGCCAACATCCCCGTTCTGATTACTGGCGATGAATTAATAAACGTCCGCATCTTACACCGCCGCTCGTCTTTTACTCCAATTTGCATCTTAAACTACTAGGAGTCATAATACATATTGTTTTAGAGATTCACTATTCACACATAATGTCTACCACATTTTAATCATTGATTCAATCTTCTGATTTCTATCTACATCAATATTTTAAATTTATTCACTTAACAATGTACAAATTACATAATGCATTTGTCGGTAAAAGTATCATTAAGGACACTTCTCTTCTTCTTGTTTCGAATAGGCCTACTTTGTACCACGCTTGTTCAACTGTTTGGCTTTGATCTTTGCCCAGTATTGTCGCATCTTCTGCCGGTGTAACTCCTTCCTCTCTTCTGTCCAGGGGGTACCTTTCCTTCGGGTTTTTTCTGAAATCCACGGACTTCCTTCCGGATGTCTCACGGACTGTCTGTTTTGGAGCTCTGTTATTCCCATTTCTTTAATGTCCTTCTTGGTTTCTGTCAACCAAGTGGTACGAACCTTCTTGTTTTGCCAGAAGGTGAACAGACGGTTGGTTAGTCGGTTTGGAGGCAATCTTGCAACGTGGCCGTAGAAAGCTACCCTTCTTTCCCTTGCACATGTTCGTAGAGCTCAGAGTTATGTCGCCTTCGGAATTCTCCATCTTCCTTTACCGGGCCTAGGATCTTCCTGAGGATTATCCTCTCTGTGAGTTCCAATTTCTCTAACAGACCTATTCGGTCCAAGGAAAGACACTCCATTGCATACATGGCTTATTAAATGAGAAAACTTTTTATAATGAGAACGGGTGAGATCAAAACATGCATGAAGGCGTATGTAGCTGAAGTATTGACTAAGACTATGCCCATTACAAAACTAGTCTATTTTGTCGTCTAATATTTACTAGTCCTGCAGGATAAGATGAGAGTTATGTTCAATTTTTCAAGAATGTTAAGTTCAATAACATATCATTGGAAGAGATAAAACTAGATTTCATTAGGCAAGAAGAAACCTGGACTAAACAAAATGGACTGGACTAAACTAAAAGTTTTGTTTTAAATTGATGTTAGCATAGCGGTTTGGATTAGGCAAAATTAGACAATGCTATACTAGGCAGTATTAAGCAGCAACGATGAAGCTTTATGATGTTGCTTAAGACTTGTGATTCGGCTTGTTAGTGTAATCGACAAGACTAGATGAGACGCAACAAGGATATGTAGCAGAGGAGAGAGGACGAGACTATATATCCTTGTGAAAATGAAATGAAGTCGATGTGTCTGAAAGAAGTAAGCGAAGTGTCTTTAGGAACACTGAAATTTGAACAAGAAGTTTTGCTGAACTGATTTCTTGTGAAGTGTCGTCGTACAACGTATATTATGTCGTTGTTCGGCCACTATATTCTGCCACATATTTATTCATCTTCCGACTTTTTGGCTTACCTGCGGAACTAATTATGTGGCCAGTTAGAGTTTATCGATAGTTCTGGCGACCTTTTCAAAAAATATTATTGGAAGTTCAATTCAATTTATTTTTTGACCACAAGATGTAATAAAAACAGATACTTATGGGTACGTCCAAAAGACACAATATATACAGAAAAAGATCTATATGGAATTCAGAGAATTTCTCATTGTAGTCGGGACACAATAAGTAATTCTCTCATTAGGCTTCTGAACCTCTTGTATAAGATCTCATCAGTGAGGCTCGTTGGGAGCTTATTGTACATATTAATGCTTTTGACATCCGGTGCTTTGCCACAGATATCCAGCATTACTTTGGTAGGGTACAGGGTACTATGGTTACATAGGGTAGATAGGGTACTTTGGTTAGGTGTCCTCGAGTGCAGTAGCCGCGCCTTTCACTGTTTTTAGGAATCCTTACTTTCATTTTGTGGATGTAGTACGTATTGTTAAGGATATAAAGGCCGGTAACTGTTAGAAGATGTAGGTGTATAAAGTGCGACCTGCATGATGCATATGTGGGAATGCCGAGTAAGGCACGAATAATCCTTTTTTGAGCCTTTAAAATTTGAGGTATTTCGGGTGACGATCCCCAAACAACCTACAATACTTCAATACAGAAATCCTAAGAAATTTTCTTAGGAACCGAATGCAATATGCTTTCTGATTCAGTACGTTGGATATGCTCTGAGTTGTAGTATTCCAAGTTAAATGTTCTTCAATTATACAGAATAATCTCGATAATCCGACACATATGCGACCAGACAATCGCCAGATTATCAGAAAGAGTGGTGGGAGGAAAGAGCGCGAGCAGTCTCCAGACCGCCGAATTACTGAACGTGTCGTCCGATTAACCAACGGCCGAATTACCGAGTATACTGTACATATTCCAAGAAATTTCGATTTCGATTAATTACCGAGTTTCCGGATTTTATTTGGATATTTCCGACGTGTTTGCTTCTGTTGGCTTCGAAACCATGAATTCCAGTTTTTTCCATGTTAAGAAACAGTTTGTTGGAGGAAAACCATTCCGTTACAGATTCCATGATTGTGATAGATTTTTGAATTGAGGATTGCAAATTGTTTTCTGATATTAAAAAACTGGTGTCATCAGCATATAAGGTTGAATCACATTCGTGTATATATGCCAATAAATCCGCCAAAAATACGATAAATAGTGTAGATGAGAGCACACTACCCTGAGAGACCCTTGTTTTTGTCGCATTGTTGGTGACATGCCTACCTTGTCTCAAGAGTGTATTTCTACTTGGGTTTCTGAATATCCGCACTTTTTAAAAACCGCGGTTTTCGGTTTTTGAAAATTAAAAGCCGCGGTTTCGGGTTCGGGTTCGGTTTTTAAGAACTTTTGGTAGTAGTGCCTGATATTTAATCGATATCTTAGTTTTGTACAAAAGTTGCCGCTAAGGGAAAATGATCTTTCGGAGTAGGTGGATGTATCTTTAATTGTAGAGAGTACTTGAAACAAAATATTTAATCTTTTTGTTCTCTCAGAAGATCTTTTATATTCTAATTAGGATAACGATTTGTTTGCATATAAGTATTTAATTCTTTATTTAAGTCTTTAATTTTTCTTGAATAGCTTTTTGTACTTCGTCTTGCAAGGAATAATTTGGATTGGTCACTTCTTCTAATTCTTCTGAATTTGCAGAACATTCATCTTCGACTTCAACCTTATTCTTCTTCTTCCCTTGGCTCTACAACCCTTTATGGGTTTTGGCCTCCTCTACTATTTTATGCCATTCTCCACGATCTTCTGCTGACCTTTTCCAATCCCTTACTCCTAGTGCTTTTATGTCTTCTTTCACGCTTGCCTTCCATCTTTTACGTGGTCTTCCTCTTGGTCGGCTATTGGTGGGTTTCCATTCCATGATAAGCTTGGTGTTTCGATCTTTTTCCATTCTTTGCACATGGCCTATCCACCTCAGTCTTTATCCACCTCACTTCAACCTTATTGTTGTCTGGATAAAGTCGTTCAAAAAGATTTTCCGCCAATATTAAAAGAGACTTTATTGGTTCAATAGAAATCCACCTTGCCTTGTTGTCCATTGCTAATTAAATTTCCTTTTCAAAAAGAGCTTTTACGTTTCGTTGTAGGAAACTGTTTTTGTCGGAGATAAACGAAAATAATTTACAAGTTTTCTTACCATTTGTAAAGTACTTTTAATTTCAGTATCTTCTTCGGCGTAATATTCATTATCCACATCTTCTTCGACGTAATATTCATTATCCACATCTTTTTCGTGCGATTTTTCAGGAAATAAATCTTCATCTTCACTGCTGCAGATGTTTTCTACTTGAGATGATTTCTTGTAAAAAGTATCGCACACAGCGAGATGAATTGTATGCTTAATGCAAATTTTTGGTACAGCAGGACAATCTGTATCATTTTTTCAATTACCCGGGCATCGTCATGTGTAGTATCTTACTCAATAATATTCCTACGGCAATAAATCTCAGACTCAATCAAACTTTGAGGTTTTTGCGACCAGAAATTTGAAACCGCGTTGAAATTGCTAACCTAGAGTTAGATCTACAGAAGATTGGTTGCATTTGTTTTTTCGAAATTTCACAGCTGCCGCAACAAATGTTTTGTTAGAGCAAAACGGGGTCGGAAAGCGGGGCTGAAAACCACGTTGCGTAATCTTTGACAGCGGCGTCGCGACGCCACCGCAAAGTTTAATCTTAAAAAGAGTTTCTTCAAAGTTTAATCTCTTAATGCGGCTGCTGGTTTTTCAGCCGTCGTTTTCGTAATTTTCAATTTAGCGAAACAAGTATAACGTTTTGTTGAAGGGCAGGCTTGTCAGGAAGCGGTAGTGAAAACCGCGTTGCAAAATCTTTGATAACGGCTTAGCGACGTCGCCGCATAGTTCAACTTGTTAATCTACGTCGAATTTCGGGAACTCGCGGTGATTTTTCCGCTGTAGTCTTCGCAATTTTGCAGATGGCGAAACAAATTTGATGTTTTGGTGAAGGGACAGCTTCTGGTAAACCGCGACTAAAAACCGCATTGCAAAATTTTTGACAACGGCGTCGCGACGTCACCGCGAACTTTTACTTGCTAATCCAAGTCACCCACAATATCATTTCTGATACTGATACTAAATGAATCTAAATGTTTTTTAACACTTATTACGATATTATTTGCAGAACAAGTTCCTGCAATTCCCAGAAAGCCTAAATTGTAATAAATATTGTTTTCTCCATGAATATTAATGTTTAAGTATCTTCGGCGTTTCAAACTAGTCCACTAATCTAGCGTAGTACTATTTTTTGTCCATTTGCTATTAATTATTGAAACTAAAATCATTGCTTTCTTTCTTTCTTCGTATTTCTCTTTATTCCTCGAATTCCTATTTAGATACATGTCTCTGGTATTCATTTTGAATTAAGGTCATAACACCTGAAGAACATTTTGGCAAGATTTGGTTGAGAAACTCGCCAGCTTTTGCTTTCCGAATAAATGCAGATTTCGAAATTGCTCACATATACCGTCGATGGTTGCCATTTTTGCAACAACAGTTTTTTATGACGGTTATGCGGTTTCGGTTTTTTCACAGAAAACCGCGGTTTTGCGTTTCGGATATATCCGTACCAAAAACCCTAATTTCTACATATTGGGTCAAGTTAAGTCGAATAGGATGGTTGTGACCGTTACTGAGCAATCCATACTTACACTGAATTAAAAAATCGACTATGGTTTAACCAGATTTAATATGTATAAATATTATATAACTTACTCACAGTTATATAAATTTGAACACTTAACACAACTCGAGTTTCGACTGGTAAAGGTCATTTTCAAGTGGATTAGAAATTGATAATGATTTTCATATTCATATTCATATTTTTATTTTAGCATTAAATTTAATGCTAAGGCTAAATACATTTCCTCACATTTTCCGCATATTTCACGATCGCACATCTTTTGAACGGCTTATTATAAAGACTTCTAGTTTGTTTTAGTTTGGTTTGGTCTAGTTTAGTAGAAAACTTTTTATTAGAAAATACTATATAACCAGCCACCGATCTGCTGGAGGACTCTTACATTTTAATTCACTTCTCGGGCAATTTTCAACCGATTTCCATTAATTGGGTCTCGAGAGATGCCTAATGAATTCTGCTACATTATTCTGTAGAACAAACTTGTAATAAGTTAGAGAAAATGGCTAAATATTCCAAAATAGCCTATATCTTGAAAAATTTGAACATTTGAACCGAATAAAATGGAAAATTATGTTTAGCACATCCATTTCCTTTCGATAAATTCAAACAAAGGTCCTAAAATTTTCCGAAAAAATTGGCAAAAATTCCATTTAAAAATCACTTTGCTCAGAAAAAGTGCGTTTTCGGTTTTTTACGAACCTCTCTGAAACTACAAATCCCAGTTTTTCCACACTTAAAATAGACGACAAGACGAGCAAATCGATTTGTAAATTGTTTGGAAAGATTAAATTTTTTAATGCGAAATTCTGAATTTAAATTTTTCAGAATTTCGACTTGATAAGTCTATATCTCGCGAACGGTTGCAGATAATTTAGAAAGGATATGCATCGTTTTCAGGCGACCATTTCCCTGCGGATGCACTCAGATTTCCGTACAAATACTAATTCGATTTCCAGTTCTCTGCTGGAGCGATTAAATTTCGCTCGATTTTGCCCAATATATCAAGTCATATAGCGCGAGCGGAAGCAACTAGCAAAATGAAATTTGTATATTTACAACCAGCATGGAAAACACTTTCAGACACACTTTGAAATTTTACATTCACTTCATAAATAATTATTTTAAGGAAATTCATTTTCTCCTATTTTCCGCAGATTTCACAACTTTTGAACGGCTTACCACATCTTATTTATTTATTATGTAAGAGAAAAATACATTGCCGCCTATCCGCTCTCGCACTGAGCCGGTTATCTTAAGCTAATTTGATCGGTACTTACGTATTAACGCCACCACCGCTACATTTTTAAATGCCGCCAATCTACACCTAACATTTTTATGATAAATCATAAAACATTTTATTTAAAATTGAAACATTTTTGAAACTCAAAATACTTTATTTTTTAACACCGGTTAGATTAGGTTGCCCGCCGCGAAGCGGACAGATAAATCCAGACAACATAAGCGCGGAAGCGCGAACTCTCGATCCAATATATAGCGGTGGTGGCGTTAATACGTAAGTACCATTTTTCTAATGGCTAACATAACTAAACATGAATTTATCTAGTGCTAAATGGTAGGTAATAACTAAGCTATGCTAAGGAGAACTAAGCTAAGGTAATCAAGGTAGAACTTACCTAAATTATGCTAGAATAGAATAATAAAAATGGTAGGATAGTATGTAGGATGGGATAATATAGGGTAATAAATGGGGTAGGTAATGCAGAGTACTGGTGACAGATTATAAACATTAATAAGCACATTTGGTGCTGACCCAGAAGAAATTGGGAAGGTAAAATAAATTGACGCCAGTGTTAAGTTTTATTTAGTTTACAATCTCGGTGAGCTCAGGGGGTTGGAGTCTGAAATGGTTTGCTTCTGGGAGCGAGGGGTATCAGGGCAGGTCGTGTCCAGTCGATTGAGGCGTCGGGCGCAGGTGTCGAACTAGTCGGTCTAGTTCACTAGGTCTTGTGTAGCTCTGAGTCCTTGATTTCTTTTTCTCGGCCAAGTGCATCCGGCGTTGAACAGGGCGATCTCGGTCCGGTCTCTCCATTTTCTGGTCATAGAGCAGCTGAATAATACGTGGGCAACGGAGTCCACCTCATCACTGTCGCAGTCCGGCGATTCCCTCCTTCCAATCCGATGGAGGTAGGAATTGAAGTTCCCGTGTCCCGTGATGAGTTAGACCGCTTGGTGTGATAGCACTCTTTGATCGATTGGATGAAATTCCTGGTCCAGCACGGCTCACCACAGCTACTTCTAGTTTTTACCAATCGATTCAACATCCCATAATTAATCGGAAAATATGACTCATTTATAATGGTAGCAAACGTACCTGTCCTTGTCAGCGATTTATTTTCACTTTCATTTCGTCATCGTTCTCCTCTAAAGAAGTTTTAACAATATGCGTTTCCTCATTCCACTCATACCACTCTACTTATGCTGCTAATAAAAATATGTTGTTATTATGAATATCCTCACTCTGTTCATTTGAATATCCCCATGCTGCTCTTCTGAATATTCTATTGCTGTTCATTTAAATGCTCTCATTCTATTCGTCTGAATATGTCTGTATGAATCTGATTTTATTCTGAGTATGCTCACTCTGTTTCGTTCGTTATTCTGTTCGTTTGAATATTATCATTCTATTCCTTTGAATATTCCCATACTAATCGTCTGAATATGTTCATTCTATTGCTTTGAATATTCCCATGAAAATCGTCTGAAAATGATCGCTCTTTGTGAACATGCTCATGTTGTTGTGTACAAATCTGAAAATAGAAATTTCGAAATTGTTCTTGATTTCTTTGATAATTCTATAGAACAAATCTACAGAAAATTACACAATCAAGAAAATTTAAGGAAATATTAGCTAACATATTTGAAACTTGAAATTATGGAGTTGTTCCAAACAATACTCAATTACTTCTTTTTACATAAAAAAACGCAGATGGATAAATTACAGAATTGATATCTTTTGATATCCTTTTTGGAAGACAAAGGAAAATATTTGAAAGAAAATCTTTGAATCCCGAAAATTGAATGTCGTCATTAGTCCTAAAATACGGATAGGCGGGAAGTAATTTCCAAAAAAATCGTTCATTATTTATAGACCGACTCATTTACTGATCCGTAAATTATTTACAGCCGGTTCGTTTCCTGATCCGTTCCTTTACAAAGTATGGTTTAAGCATTCATTCTCGAGACAAAACTAATTTTTACAATTTAACTTTTCAAAAACTTTTCTATACCATACTTTTCAAGTGATATCATTTAGATGGTACTACATTATATTTATTTCCAATAGAGTTTTTATTTTTGGAGTGTAAGGAATGCGATCAGCAATGTATATCTGTTTGCTGTAGATAAGGGAGGTTTCGGGTTGCCTCTAAATATGCTCATACTCTACGCTTCTCTATTCATTTAGTTCTTTTTGTCTAATATTGTTAAGTTTCTCTTCACCTATTTGTAGCACTGTATTAATTATCGAGCTCATCTATGGATTAATATCAGAACTTGGAACTGTGATATTGAGAGTTACAATAGGCGTCTCTGCACAAATTCTTCTAACATGCTGTTACCGATGTTATGTGCTGTTACCGACCTGTTATGATTTCAATTTGTCCATGCTACCATAAACCCTGCCAAAAAAGAATAACGCAAAGAAATGCGAAGAACACAAGGCTTGTCAGTCTTATGAGTCACTCCTTAAAACTATTTCTCAAAATAATACATCAGAGAATATTTAGAAAATGTGAACAAAACATCAGTGACACACAATTCGGATTTAGACAAGGCCTGGGAGTCGAGAAGCACTAGCGGCGACACAAGTACTGTTACAAAACTGCAACGATCTGCGGAAGGATGTGTGCACATGTTTCATAGATTTCGAGAAGGCCCTTGATAGAGTACAACACTACTATAAATTACTAACAGTACTCATATCAATGGATATAGACGGCAAAGATATCCGCTGCATCGAAAATCTCTATCTGAATCAATCTACTCATATAAAAATCAATGGAGAAAAAAGTAGTAATGTTGGAATCTACAGAAGGGATGGAAGTCCGACAGGGATGTGTTCTTTCGCCACTGCTGTTCAATTTGTACTCCGAGAATATGTTCCAGGAACCACCTGATGAGATTGAAAAGGGTATTAAAAACAATGGAACATGGATTAACAACATTCGCTATGCGGAACAGCGGATCTCAAATGACAATGGGCAGGACACGTGGTCAGAAAGGATACAGAAGAATAGAGCCACAAGATTACCTTCTGGAGACCCCGGGAAACAAAAAGAAGCACGGGAAGACCCCAAACAAGATGGAAAGATTATATAAAGACGATAGCAGGAAAACATGGATGAGAACAGCAAATGACAAAGAAGCATGGAAAAAATTGAAAGAGACCTATATCCAACAATGGAAGTATGAAGAAAAAGAAGAAGCTATGCGGATGACATGGTCTTGATTGCTGACAATATGTGCGACCTCCAACATCTTGCCAACGCAGTAATAAAATGGCCCTAAACCAGACGTCAACCAGACATGTTAAGAAATGTGGGATTAACTTCGAACGGATCATCAATTGAGCGGGTGAACAAATTTAAATACCATGTAGTATGGCTCACTAACGAATAGACATCTGACCTGGAAATAATTTGTCGTATAGAGAGCGTCCGCAACACATTCATGAATTTCAAATGCATCTTCACAAACACCAACTTTGATCTAAACCTAAAAATTGGATTCATAAAATGTTATATTTGTCGGTGTTACTGTATGGCACGGAGAGTTGTACATTGAAGGTGACTACAATGCATAAAATATAGGCCTTCGGGATGTGGGTATACTGATGAAAATGCTGAAAATCCCATGGACGGCCCAAGTAATCAACGAAAATTTTCTACGAAGAATAAACAAAGAACTATTGCTAATGATCCAAGAAAGAAAAACCGCATACCTTGGGCACAAAATGCGAAATACGTAAATAAGTACCAGCTCTTACAACTGATCAACGAGGGGAAGATGAAGAAGGAGGAAGATGCGAATGGGAAGGAAAAAGATGTCGTGGCTGCATAACGTAAGATAGTGGACTGGCTTAGGAACAGTGGAAAGCATAATACATACGTCCAGAGACGGAATACAAATGAGTCATGTGGTCGCAAACATTCATTAGTGAATATGCATCAAAAGAAGAAAAAGAATGCTACCATAATGAATACAATTACGTATGACTTCCAGCATTCCATGACTCCAACGTTAGAAGAATATCTTACTCAAGAAGTTGACAGGATCAGGTCCTGTTGGTTGGGAAGAATACCGCTTGGATATTTTCTGTCTAACAATAAGAAGTCGATGCCCTAAACTTTGAAAGGCCATTATTTCCAAAGGCCTCCAAATGTTTCAATAAATACTTCCTTAAATATCGAAGGTATTTTTGACTGGAGAATTGCTTTCGCGATTATATAATGGGAGAGACAGTCATTACATATACAAAAATAGTTTGGCACGCCTTCCCGGGAGGGGCGGCAGAAATGCGTCAAATCGGGTTTGGAGAATGAAAACGCACGTTTTGAATGATTTTCGAAAGAAAATTTGCCGGGAGAAAGTGGTAAAATGTTTAAAAAACTCCAGAAAATTGACTAATCTTTGAGAAATTGTGGTGCCGCTGGAGGCGGCGGGGGTGCGAAAACAAAATTTCCCTTCCTCGGCCGTCGAGCGGCCGTATTTGGACCGATCGCGACCCGAATGGGTCGCCGATTTTTTACGCACAAAACTGTAATCTCAAATTTTCGTGTCTTCGCGGAAAATTTGGAGAAAAGTGCGAAACACCGAAAAAAAAATATATATCGCAAAAAACGATCTTTTTGATGTTCTATTGCGAGCCGACCGCTGAACTGAACGCCTTCAAGTTTGCGGGTCCGGTTTCATAGTTTCTTTCTCTCTGGGTCTTCGAAGAGGCCATGCGATTTTTAGCAAAAATGGCCGCGCGGTACATGTTCTTGCAAAACCGGACGTTATCGGCTGCCGAACCGGAAGTGGGTGGAATTTTGCAATTTCTTCTAAACCGTTCGATGGAGGTCGACGGTATCTTGCGTACGATGTGCCGATTTGTTTTTCGATTCGCAGAAACCACGAGGTCGCCACGGCCGATAGTAGCAAACCGGTAGGATGTCAATCCGCAATCGAGATCTACAAAAGTACAAATGGCACAACTTCCTGCCCTACAGTGGCAGATACAGAATAGACTGGAACCGTTTTGGTGGAAGAGAAAACCCATGTAAATTAAAAAACTAAATTCAGAGAAGGGGTACCCCCTTCGATAAATTTTAGGATTTACAAAATGGTTTGTACAAAATTTGCAAAGAATACTTTTTTGTAGATATCGACATCCTACATAGGTATATCCCGGTTATAATTATATATTTTTAGGCGTTGACGAGATATTTGCAAAATCCATTTAAAGACACATTCATATGCCACGCCGTCCTCATTGGAGCGTTCAAATTTGGCCCGAGGTTACTTCATTTGGCCACCCACATTCGGTAAAAGTTTCGTTGAAATCCTTACAGTGTTAATATATTTTTTCGCAATTTTTGAATATTTTGAAATTTTCGTGTTCGTTTTTGGTTGAATTCGTGTTTGACTGTCTGGATTTGTTTAATAAATTATTTTAGTAAGTTTCACACAACGTGGAACAATAAAATTTCACACATTTGTAGAGAATTAGTCAGTCTATGATATCACTTAGTTAGTTTTGCAAGATATTTTATCTGGCAGCGGCCGCCGCCCCTCAAACTCGAACATAACAGGAATTAATAAATTCAAATAACTATAAAATGAAAACTGCAAGAGATATATTGAAATTTCTTTCAGATCTATATAGATTATACATTGTTCTATTGAAACGTTTTGGTATTTTCATGACCGATAGCTTGGACACATAATTTTTTCTAATAATGAAATACTTATTGAAAATTTACAAATATATATTTTTTCCAAGTCTCCGAAGTCCACAAACATGCTTTTAGCACTGTTTTATAGAGCAGATTTTCATCTAAAAATTGTGTAATTTTCATCTTTCCAAAGCGAACCGTTTGGCCGATTTTTTTTTACAAACTAAAAAATTTAAAAACGAAATGCAGAGAAAAGTATACGCGCTTCAGCGCGTAAGTGGTTTTTTTATCTGATCAAGACCACATACACGCGGCAGCGCGTATATGGTCTTGATTTATCTGGGCTTGATTTATCTGAACAAGACCACATACGCGCGGCAGATAAATGATCAGATGAATCAAAACCTAAAAGTCTAAGGTAATGTGGCAGTATATATTTTTTATAGAAATTTTAAAAGAATCTACCGCCTCCATTCATTTGCACAGAATTGCGTAAAATTTAAAAATAAAGCGGTTTATTAATAAGCAACTATAGTCTACTACATGTCGTACCAGATGGCGATGAAAACGCCAGTGGCGTGCACCTTTAAATTTTCCAAACAGGGTTGCATACCGCCAAGCGGCAGAACAATTGCCAAATACAATACCATATGGTTCCTTCATCGTCACCAGTGGCGTGCACCTCTAAATTCTCCACATTATTCCATCCTCATCAACTTTTTCACCCTCAACAACTATTCCACCCTACAACCACTATTCCACCCTTAACAACTATTCCATCTTCATCACTATTTCACTTAAAAAAATAAAACCATTAATATGTACTAGTGTTAAATAAAATATCTTTGGCCCCCTTTGGCCATTTTCATAACACACCCAGTGTATTTATATATGTTCCTAATTCAGCATTACAACCTCGTCTCTTACTGGGATATTCAAGACCTTACAGTATATTACCAATGGCTTCTTCTCTATGACTAATAAGTTGATGAGAAATTCCGGCGCAAAGGTTTCCACGCTAGAGCCTTGCAAGAAACTTTCTTTTTACTTACCAATAGCAGTTTCTAAAGGCCAAATTAAAGCAAAGGTTTCAATATTGTTTGCTACAATATTTTAGCCTTACTCATTATACTATGGCTGTTCATTATGGACATTCTCCATTTCTTATTTTTGATAATTTTGATATATTTTGCACATTTTTTTTCTTTGGCGTTACAACCCTGGGTGAGGTTTAGCCTGCTTGCCGATCTTTTTCCATTCCGCTCTAACATTTGTCGTTTCTTTCAAATTTCTCATTCCGAGTGTTTTGAGATCTTCCTTCACTCCATCTATCCATCATTTTGTAGGTCTTCCTCTTACTCTGCTTATATTTTGGACATTAGGTTCAGAATATATCACAAACAAAGGGAACCATGCTAAGTTTCACTGTAAATCTGGCTTGTAAATTGGTATTGATCTTTATTGCTGAGCTTATTGAACAATATGTATAAGACATGCTGACAATGTTTCTTGATTTAGCATCAACTCCTCAAGAATTTGGATTCAATAACATTTGAACTACCGAAAAATGAGGAGGAAGAAGTACTGCATTTTTGATAGATGTAAAATTGTAAATCCTATAGAAAAATATTTGTTTTGTTACATTAACGCAAATTAATAGTGACTAGTTATGTAAAGTATTTTCCTTTATACATTAATATTGATGCAGCGATAAGCGTATGAGTTATGCAAGGGTCATTTTTTATCATTCCGTGCTCGGTATGAGCGTTTCCATCGAACGCGTTGAAAAAACTTTATAATTATTCATTAGTATAATTTGATAAGAATTGCAAAGGCGGAATTGTAATTAATGCGTCGTTGTCGGGACTTTCCAGGTGGAAATCTTTTGTGCATCGATTACGTGCATTTCCCGTCGGTAAGTTTTCCAATATCGCATGCCGCCAGGCCATAATACGACATGTTTCTAGGAATGAAACCCTTTTGTACGTATATAATATAGATACGCTGAAAGGGCAAATGGGTTGATGTTAGCAGATATATAGTGGAGCCCCGACGGTGGCGTGACTGTCGGAGTTCAACTCGACTATATTTACCTGTCGACAGTCTCATAAAGGTAACAAGCAGATATTAAATATTGCCACTCACACTAATATGCTGTTTTTGCCACAAAATATTATGAATTGTTGAATTTATAAAGTAATTAATTAAGTTCAAGGTATTTTTTATATCTTGCATTTACAATCATACAGTTAGATTTAAAGAATCTGTAGAATACATTTTTAAATGAAACGAAATTAAGACATTTATATTTCATGTGTGTTGTGGAAATACAATAGCCGCTCGAAAGTAGTCAGCTCCGCAATCTATAAACTAATATTTTCCCTAACGCGACGCGAGTTCCCGCAGAAACGAATTTATTGCGCCTTTCAACGCAACAATAACGTAATTTTTTCCCGCACATTACATTATATATTCCTATAAAAACAATTGCCATGTTTGCAGAACGTTTCGCGCGGCGCGCAATGAATTACATTAACTGCCCGCTCGACGAACACTAGGGGTAAAAAACGTCGTATCAAATGCACCACACACACACACAAACTACAGAATTCCAAACGTTGCAACATGCAATTATTAATAAATTCGAATAATATTTAATAATATAATTTCCATACCACGCTAGCTATTAGTTTTACAGCGTTCTCCAGGGGGTTTGTCGCGGGTGGTAGGAATGTATCAACTATGGGTGACCGTGGAACGCATATCTGCGGCGTGTAATGGAATAAATGCATATTTATATGCGACCGTCGACCACGCGAATTCGTTTCCGTAAACTTAATGGAAATTATCGCCGCTGTGTTGCACCCTTAAGTGAATTGCGATATAATTAATTTGTTACTAAACCACGCTTCATGTAAATTATTCGTATTGAAGAGTAATAGAATACCATCCATTTTAGAATATCTGGAACAATGTAGACGTTCAGAGGATTTGATTCCAGTCCGGTTCATTTCTACATTGCATTCAGATAATTGCTCTATAGGGACGCTAAGTAAATTTGCTTTGTAGTTAGCAGCGAACTTTAGTTGCCAAAATCACGCCATGTTACAAGTTACGACCTAACAACTCAAGTATTTCCACTTAGGATTATGTTGTAATGTTTATCTTCATATTTTTTTTTTGAAGTAAAACTTCTTAATGCGCGACTTGGGAGTAACTCAGATGCATTTTTCAATCGGAAATGACGATGACGATAAGGTTAAAATGACTATAAGGTTAGGCTAAGACGTATCTACATAGATAAATAAGAACTTTTGCATGAAAACATAATAAAGTCGGAATAAAGCCTGAATATATAAATATATAGAACCTTTCCGGAGCTCTATAATATTTTTGAGTTCTTTTTAGAAAAAACCTAAAACAAATTTCATGTGATATTTGCCAGTTATTTACTAGTTTTTAGTCCACTTTCGTGGCACTCAACAAAAACCAGAAAAATAACATTATTTTTTTAAGATCATGTCTTTTTATTAAGTGAATATCCATCTGCAGATGCGTTTCGAGATTTATCTATCATCAGTGCAGCTTGGCTTTAATGAACAGTAATTTGTAAAACACTTACTTGAAACCCACGTGGATGACTAGGGGTTAGACATGAGATTTGTTTTGGTAGTCCTAAAAAGACTCAAAAATATTATGGAGCTCCTGAAAGGTTGAATATATTTATATATTCAGAATAATCCCATGTCATATTTGCCAGTTATTTACTAGTTTTCAGTCCACCTTCGTGGCACTTAAAAAAAACAGAAAAATAACATTCTTTTTAAGATCATGTCTTTCTATTAACTTAAGTTAACAGCCATCTGCAGACGCGTTTCGAGATTTATCTCTCATCAGTGCAGCTTTGCTTTAATGAATAATAATTTGTAAAACACGTACTTGAAACCTACGTGGATGACTAAGGGTTAAACATGCGATTTGTTTTGGTAGTCCTAAAACGACTCAAACATATTATAGATTTTGCTAGCTGCCAAAATTTTCGCCAAATTTTACTTGATTTTGCCAACTTTATTGTTGTGTTTCGTGATGTATAAGTCGTGTCTCGTGATCGAAAGCATTTACCAGAATGCACCTAGCATATTTGTAATCATCAGGAAAAACACTTTTAAAGGCTCCTTCAGACCGACGCGGAGCGTTTGCGTCGCGAAATTTACGCAGCGAAAAATTGGCTAGCGGCGCGGCAGCGAAATGGTCATGCGCACACCAAAACGCGATTTTTAGGTGTATAGTCATGAGTTACTCAAAGGAAGAAGCTCTGCTAATATTAGTTTTGCAAACTGTACAGTTTTGCAAACAAAAATTGATGCCAAAACAGTCTTTACATTTTTGGTTGTAACATCAAAACGAAAAAAGCTACAAAAATGGTTTTAACAGATTATTAAAGCCTAATAAAGCTACAAAAATCTGATATATAACTTTCTGCTTCTTCTCTCTGCAAAAGTAACTTACTTCTTTTTCTCTCTGCAAAAACAAACGAATTACAAGTTTTGCCAAGAATATAGATTCTAAAACTGTCCTTATATTTTTGGTTGTAACTGCAAAACTGAAAAAGCTACAAAAATGGTTTCAACAGAATATTAAAGCTTAATAAATTTCCAAAAATTGATATATAACTTCTTAGTCTCACTGCAAAAACAAATGAATTACAGTTTTGCCAAAATAAAATTAATTTCAAAACTGTCCTTACATTTTTGGCTGTAACTGCAAAATCACAAAAGCTACAAAAATGGTTTTAACAGATTATTAAAGCTTAATAAATTTGCAAAAATCTGATATATAAAATCTTTGTCTCGCTGCAAAAACAAATGAATTACAGTTTTGCCAAAAAAACAATGAATTCCAAAACTGTTCTTACATTTTTGGCTGTAACTGCAAAACCAAAAAAGCTATAAAAATGGTTTTAGCAAATTATTAAAGCTTAATAGATTTGCGAAAATCTTATATATAACCTCTTTGTCTCGCTGCAAAGACAAATGAATTACAGTTTTGCCAAAAAAACAATAGATTCCAAAACTGTCTTTACATTTTTGGTTGTTACTTCAAAACCAAAAAAGCTACAAGAATGTATGTAATAAATTTACAAAAATTTGATATATAACTTCTTTGTCTCACTGCAAAAACAAATGAATTACAGTTTTGCAAAAAAATGGGTGGGTTCATAAAATCAACAAACTTAGTTTTCAACATTTTCAAATCTCGGCATTTTCTTGAAATTCTAATGTTATCTGCTTACAAATTTTGCGTTTTCTCGTTATATTTTTATAGTTTTCATCATCCAGGTCATACAATATAGGATATTTTCTAAAATTATGATGAATTTTTGTGTAATCGCCATTTCAAAACACGGCGACAGCGAAACTGACCGCGCATGCAGCGTTCTTGTCGTGCAACGCTGCACTACCGCGGCTATGGCGGAAATCGCGCCTGTTGATCTGAACATTTGCATAAGCCGTCACGTCAATCGGTCCGCCGCGATAACGCACCGGTCGCGTCAACGAAACTTTCGCACCGGTCTGTGAGATCCTTAAATTTTGCAATAGTTTTATAAATAGCAATTTTAGCGAAATATATTTTATCGCGTTTTTCGACAATTTCACAATGTTTTACTTCAACCACGCGTAAAGATTACACAGTCATGGGCAGTTGCCTGTGGAAGTAGAACCATGCTGGTCTCTGCCATGTCTCAACCATGTGAAGAAGCAATTTGTGGGGATTCAAGGACTGTCATGTATCTGCTTGGCGGTGGCGATGGGGTCATGCCTGACATCGGCAATGGAACTGATGCTGGGTTTGATTCCATTACACCTTATTGTGGAGGGGACCGCCAGATCTGCGATTCTAAGTTTCAGCAATGAAGGAATAGGCAGAATAGACAAAGTTACCAAGATTCTCTGACTGGTAATACTAAAAGACGAAATGGTATTCAAATACCATTTCGAGAAAAGCTACGCAATGTGTAGCAGTCGAGGCCTCTATTAGAGGTGGTGACGCCTACAAACCTGAGTAACATGTCTGAGATTCGGTAGTCAACCCATATGAAAAACTAGGTCAGGGGCAACGATACCGAAAGATATTGTCCTTCGATCATTAGGGGGTTGAACGTAAGGCCTTGCCTTGACCTTAATAATCTGGAGCAAAGAGCGAAGCAGCCTCGCTGCCAAGATCCTCTGACTGGAAGTACTAAAAGACGATATGGTATTCAAATACTATTTCGAGAAAAACTACACTGCAATGTGTTGCATTCGAAGTCTCTATTAGAGGTGGTGAAACCTGAAAACCTGAAACCCTTGGACAGCCGAAACATTGCTAAGAACCAATGACATGAGAGGAAGACCATTGAGAAGAAAGAAAGAAAATATATTTGAGGACTGATAATTATTATTATTACGCCGCAATAACCCAGGACCGGAGAAGATGAACGGAAGTGGTACTATATACATGAGAAGTGTTTCCTGTTCAGACCTTATCAATAAAGTTTATAATTCAAAGTTTATTGCTTGTCTACCATAATCTATTTCTTCCGAGGTAAATCTGGGCCGAAGGATGACATCTCCGAAAGATGACATTTATTACATCATATTATCCACTGGTGTATGCTGAAGCTGCGTAGATAATTGTGTCTCTGGATGCTTGGCTATCACAGATTCCACCATGCTTCTCTAAAATTCATCATTTTTTTTTCATCATTGTTCATCATTTCATCTCTATCTTCGTGTTTATTTGTTGAATGAAATGCTAAATTTTCTAAGAAATGAGAAATTCCACTTGGATATGCAACCTTACATATCTGCAACATATCTTACTGTGCAAAACTCTCCGAATCTTTTTCTGAAGCGACAGTTAATCCGTTCGATAAAACTGTAATCTGTGTCTTTTGATCAGATTTTGTGAAAGAAACATAAACTGGTGTTGGAAGTCCATCAACAGGTTGAACCATAGGGGGCATGCTATTTACAACTTTATTAATTAGCTCATTACGAGTATACTCGCTATTTGGGTGATCTTTGGTGTAATCTTTTATGCTTTTCCATAACGGGTAGTTATTTTTTATAAGCCGGTGACGAGTTCAAATATCCTCTTACCAATATTTTTGTGCGATTGTTTTTGTGGATTCAAAGAAATTTATGAGTAATTTTGACATTTCCAAAAATGTTATAATAGTTTTATAAGGTAGAGCAGGCCAAGACCCACACACGGTAGTAGTGCCACAGGAAGAAGAAGAATGTGTTACAGTAAAGTCGAATGGAGCGACGAATTCTTAGCATACCACATTGAGCAAAGTGCCATCAAGTGGTATACACGTCGTTCGAAGACGAAGGAAGGTACTGGTACAAGAGTATTTGTACCTCGTAACAAGTACTTTAGTATCTTCCAAGCAGAAGTTCATGCAATGGAAAGATGTGGACAATTTAACCTCGACAAGAACTATCGCAAAGAACGATTTGTTTTCCTGTCAAATAGTCAAGCGGCCATCAATGCTATTAACGCATACATCATCAGAGTGAAACTGGTATGGGATTAAATAAATTTAAAACAAAACAAAGGATCGAGTAATCCCTCTGCTGGTCTGGAACCTTTTTTTGCGGTTATCGCTTCTCTGTCACCTTTATAAGCTATACGAAAGACTAATCCTCCATAGAATAGAGAAGGTTGTTGACTCAAAAATTATCCCATAACAGGCGGGGTTTTGGACCTGGGACGTCTTGCACCAGCCAGATTCTAGCATTAACGGAACACATCGATGATGAATTCGAGAACTAACAGGCATATCCCTCGTCGATCTTAGCCCTGCGTACCACACCGTCAATCACAGAAGCTTGCTGTGTAAAGTCTATAACACACTGAAAGACTCCAACGCGTTTAAATTATGGAATCCTTGCTACAGAAAAGAAAATTCTACGTAAATCTTGAATGGAAAAAAAGCCGATGGCGAACCCAAAAGAATGGCTTGGCTCAGGTTAGTGTACTGGCAATTCACTTCAAACTTCCAGCCCACACCAGCTTGGAATCACAGCTCAGATGACCTTGGTATCACATCTCAAGACTCAAGTTTTGAAGAAGTAGAACAAAAACTAGAATCTTCCCTGAGCACGGTGTCTACCTACTATCAAAGCAACTCCTTCAAGCCAACTCCGTCTAAGACTGAAGTCAGCGCCTTCCAACTCCACTCCCGTTAGGCAAACAGAAAGCTCAACTTTACTGGAATAACACCACTCTAGAACACACTGAAAAACATGCATACCTCGGAGTTATACTGGATCGCTCCTTAACACACAGGTTCCATTGCGAAAAAAACCGGAAGAAAGTGGAAGAGCGAAACAGCCTTCTGGGAAGACTCAGCAACAGCTAGTGGGGAGCCGACAGTGAGCCTGCATGAGAACGTCAGCGAAGGCGTTATGTTTTTCAACTACGGAGTATGCCGAAAAGATCCAGCCACGCCAAAAAAGTAAACACTGGACTGAACTGGGTGCATGAAGGCAACTCCACTGGACAAACTGTATATAGCCTCAGGTCTATCAGACCCTGTCTCACGTATAACAGCGCATGAATTCACAGAAAGAACCAGACAAAGCCCAGACGAGCGCCATCCACTGTTCGGCCATGAAGCCCTAGACAGGCTTAAATCAAGAAAGTGCTTCATGAACACTCCACCAGACGATCCTCCCGCCGATCCTATCAGCCTCGTCAGGTGGGGCCTGTTGTATAGAAATGACGATACGTGCGACTGTGGAGCCATACAAGACATGCAACACTTGTTTTCCTGCCTTAACTGCCCATATTGTTGTACTCTCGACGATTTATGGACAAACAACCAGCAAATATTAGACGCATCCCAACACTGGGCTCAGAAATTATAGTTTCCGGACGCGAAAAAGTAAAGTAAGTTTGCGGTGTGAGTGGAACAATGGATGAAGATCTGGATAGAACTTCCAGGGATAAGTTCACCCAAAGAAATGCTGGGATCGTAAGCTTATCTGAAACTAAACATAAACAAGTATAGAATTCTGAAAGGAATCCTGACGGGGCACTGCGAACTTAGAAATCAAATCAAGACTCTATAACTAGAGGAAGATGACAATTTCAGATACCTCAGCTCAGCAGAGGAAATCGCTACAAAAGGACTGCGTAGCACTGCTCCATAAAATACAGATATACCTTAGGGCCCACTGCTTGAAGGGAAAGAAGTTACAATCCTTGGGTCCCACCCAGATCCTAGAGGACATGCTCTAAATGGGTAGGGTACAATGAATCTACAAAGATCGCAGTAGAAGTTACCACCGAAATCTATAATCTGCAATATTGAGGCATATTTCCTCAATTATTAGAACAATAAATCATTTATAACATAAATATAATAGTATATTGTGCAACTAGGGCGGCAAGTTGTCAATTGCTCACGAGACCGAAATTCGCTCGAGTGGGCAATTGACAATACCGCACGAGTTGCAGATAATATTTTTTATTACTCATGTGAGGGGACGTATCTTACAAGTTTGGGGCCTAGGGGCCATATAAAAAAGAAGTAAAAATGAAGAATTGACTTTTTCAATAGTTTCCGGTGGTGTGGATTTGTCATAAGAACTCTCTTCAGTCTCTGCTATCACCAAGTTATGTGGTAATACAGCCAAAAACAGCCATTTTTCGCACCAAAAAACGGGCACTAAGATAGTACTTATCCCGCATGAGTAATAAAAAATAAAATACAATCGCAAATGCATAATTTTCTGAAAGGTAGGAACATTAATTCGATAGATCGATTCATTAACATTAATTACCTTTTGAAATATGCTGGTCTATTTTCTATAAACCTAGTATTTTTATTCATATTTATTTACGAACTAATTGTAAATTAAAAGAAATTGACCAAAACATTACATAATCCGTTTAATTTTCATTAAAATGCCTTTGAAACCTATCCATAACATTTCATATTTTGAAAAAAAAAGACTGTTGTATTTGGTTAGGCTAATAACCGGGTTCACCATATATCTTCATTTCAGCTCGCTAATATTTTCACACGAGCTCGCTAATATTTTCCTTTTTTGATTTAGTGAAAACCCCACACAAACAATGTTTCCATATCCCATTATTTAATTAAAACGGACTAGTCAAGTACATTTCCTAATTCAATCTCAATTATCATTTTGAATTAAACCGAATTACAAAAATGCCCGAAACAGAAATAAATTCATTTTTAATTGATTGAAGCAATTAAATAGTTTATATTCAATGCAAATATAAAATAGGTGTTGTTTATAACGTTTTATACGTAAGCGCCACTTGAATAAAATTTACGGGGTGAAATCTAAATTTTTGCGGTGAAAATTATTTCATTAAACGACTGTTATTTTTATTTCAACGTTTTTCCGTGCGTTTTCATTAATTATTACATTGTTTATATTTCAAAAGCGCTATTTAACAACAACAAAAATCGCATCACCGATAGTAAAACGGCCGTTAGTTTCAATTTCAGCGTACCAGCCTTTTAATAATGTATCCTCTCGTTTTGCTATTCACGTGTGTACTTCAAATGTTAATTTTCGGCATTTAATTTTAGTTTTACGCCGAATCGGACGCTATAAAATCATATTATTAGTGCGCTCGCGAAGAGTTTTAATATCATAAAATGAAATAATCAAGCTGTTAATGCGTGCAATTTTAATTGTAATTGTTGCAATAAATCGGGTACATGTTGCGACAGCCGTTGCTCTAACTGCTAAACAAAACCAGAAAGCAATAAATCTAAATATTGTTTAACTCCATTATTGCACTGCGTGTACAGATAAATAGTACATGGGTTTCGAATTAAAATTCACACATTTATAAATTATCGTTAAAAACGATATAAAAACAAACACATAATTCGTACGAAAATATTCTCTTAAAACATAGTAATGATGTTTCCGTTCCGTTGTTTATGCACCTTTTATCTCTACAATATAAGGAAAACCTTGTACCCATACGAACACGGAAAGATAACAAAACTAATTAGATATTCTTAGCATTGACTAATTGTAATAGGTTTTCTTCGCTTGTTTGAAATGAAACGAAAACACCCTTAGTTTTATCTCGTAGTTTATTTTTAGTATCATCTATCAACATCTCTTGAATTTAAATTTATTATAATACCTTATTCCTCAATTTATTCTAACCTTACTGTCTTATAATTTTTTTTCAATGTAATATTATTCGATTTGACTGTAATTATTTTCAAGTGAAATGAGTTGTTCGAAATATGTTGTTAAAATAAATACAATGAGAATATGGTCGTAGGAGACGGAGGGTTAGGCAAAAGTAGAAACATTAATTATTAACATAAGTAAATTGAAAATGAGAAAAGGAGTGGAGATAAATTACAATAACTAGGCAGAATAGAGTGCGAGGCGAAATGAGAAGATTTATTAAATCGATAGCCAAAACGGTAATTGCTATTTGACGGCCGTAATAATTTACGGAAACGGATTTTTTTGTGTTGAAATGTGTGTGATATTTTAAAATGATTATTACTTAAAACAAAACTGTAATAATTCATGAATACCGTAATAAATCGTGTATATTATTAAAATTTATCTTGAAAATAGGTATTTAACAAGTTTTTTTTTGCAATCATTCCTCTTGTAGTTGCTTTTTAACATTAGAAACAATGGAATAATAGGTGATTAAACTCGCCATTACACGATATGCAATGCAATAAAACTGTTTGCCACAAAAAGTTTCATTCTCGTTGAAATCGACAATTATTTATAAAATCAATAAAGGTGTTATTAATAATAGCTAGAGTGGAAGCAAACTGGAAGGTACAGATATACTGTTTTAATGTACCTTAGTAGAGAAGATTAAGACTATGTTAATATCTTGCACATAAACTTTAATTACCCTTCTTTAGGTTTAAGGCCCAAATCGTAGACTATAATCTGTCAATATTCTTTATCTACGACCACTATTGTAAATGCCCATTATTGTAAAGTTCGTGCACTATGTAAATACATCATAACACACACGTATGTAACAGTACGCGATTATTGATAAGTTATAATTGATAACATACACGTGCGTTTGGATTACAATTCGTTGATTGGTTGAGAGCTGCTACTACGTGCTAATACGTTCAGCGCCCCCCGTGCCACAATTCAAACGAACGGAATTTGATGCATGCATGCATTGAGTTGCCTATATCTATGAGCAAACTTATTTCAGTTTAATCCAAATAAGTACTAAATAAGAAAGTATGTAACCATTAAGAATGTATTTCTTTTCATTTCTTTCGAGTTAAATAATGTCGAGTAACAGTTATATATGAAAATACAAGTGTTTGTTTATTATAATGTTAAATAATGATAATTAAATAAACAGAACCTAATAAGAAATAAATTGGTTACATCAAATATATTTTTCTTTTTAAATAGAAACAAATTTGTGTGGTCGTAGATAAACTATAGCACATAACTCGAGTTGTAAGGCAAGTACGTACTCGCGGAATTATAACATTCCATTTTTAACTGTTAACTGTCGCATGTAATATTCTTCTAACAACTCTCGTTACGTAATATACTAATTTCAAACTGTCTGCCACAAAAAGTTTCATCCTCGTTGAAATCGTTGATTATTTACAAAATCAAGAAAGGCATTATTAATAATATCTAGAATGAAAGCAAACTGGAACGTACAGATATAATGTTTTAATTTACCTTAGTAGAGAAGATATGGACTATGTTAAAGTCTACCACTTAAACTATAACTACCCTTCTTTAGGTTTACGGCCTAAATTGCAGATCTTTCAGTTGCGTATTCTATAGAAAAGTTTTGCTCGAATTTATATAATTAAAACAGGATAAGTCACCCGGTTTAGATCATCACCCTCTATTGTTTAAAATCACTTGAACTCTCTATTTAATGCTCAATTGTTAGTGAAGCTTAAAGTTTAAAAAGACCCTAGTGGTAGTCAAAAAGTAATGATCAAGACAATCGTAAATACCTAGACTAGTCCATCCATCGATGGCTCTATAACCCGGGGTGGGTCTTGGCCGCCTCAAAAATTCTCCTCCATTCTCTCCGATCCTGAGTGGCTTCTTCCCAGTTGAGCACCCCAGGGTTTGAAGGTCCTTGCGGATATTATCGAAGCTTTGGGCGCCTCAGTGGTCTTTTGTTGTTAGGGGTTTCTTCCCAGACCATTTTAACTAGCCTTGAGTCATTACTCCTCTGGACATGTCCCAGGCATCTTAACCTGTTGTTTGTTGTTTGACTTGATTTCTTGTACTATACTTGGGCTATTATATAGTTCATATACCTCGTTGTTCGTGCGCATCCTATACCGCAACGTTTGTTGATCCCAGACTGCTCCAAATATTTTCCTCAAACGATTGAGTAGTAACGTGTCTTGTACGCTCATGGTCCATGTTTCGCTAGCGTAAGTTACCAGTGGTCTTATAATATTTGAATAGTTTAATAGTTTAATAGTTTTACAAAATTTTACCATGGATGAGTACAACTTCGAGCACGTACAGTTTTCTCGATACCTAGGGGCATTAATAACATCAGATAACAACGTTAAAGTAGAAATAGGACAGCACATTCTACAAGGAAATAAATGCTACTACGCAACCCAGCAATTATTACGATCAAGAATCCTGACCAGACAAACAAAAATAAATATGCTATTTCCTTGTAGAATGCGCTGTCCTATTTCTACTTTAACGTTGTTATCTGATGTTATTAATGCCCCTAGGTATCGAGAAAACTGTACGTGCTCGAAGTTGTACTCACCCATGGTAACATTTTGTCGAATTCGATCTCGTCTTGTGTTTCGTGTCATATGCATATACATCGTTTTCTCCTCGTTGACTTTCAATCCCATCTTTTTTGCCCCTTTTTCGAGTTTTATAAAGGTTTCCTTCACGCTAATTGTGTTTCTTCCCATAACATCTAGATCATCTGCATACACTAGAATTACTTTGGGTCCGCTATTTTCGGAGATGCTCATACTTAGTTCGTTTTGTCTTATCACCTTCTCCAAGGCTAGGTGACAGTGCATCCCCTTGTTTAAGGCCAACCTTCTATTTTAATTGTACCATATGATCCTTCAACGCATCCTTTAATCATTTTCGTGAGTTTGCTAGGTATTCCAAACTCTTCTAGTGCTGACCATAAGCTTGCTCTGAAGATACTATTATACGCCTATTTAAAGTCTACTAATAGATTGTGCAAATCTCTATCGAATTCCCAGCAAAGTTGTCACAGTTGTCTTAACGTAATAGTTGTTCTGTTGTTGAACGTTTCCTTTTAAATCCACTTTGGTATTCTCCAGCTATTTCTTCTGCATACGGTGTTATTCGGTTCCTAATTATGTTGGACAGAACTTTATATGATGTGTTAAGGAGTGTGATACCTCTATAGTTGTTGCATGACATGCTATTTCCCTTCTTATGTATTGGTATAATAACTCCTTCTTTCCAGTTCTTTGGAATCGATTTCTGTTCCCATATTTTTTGTATCAGCTGGTGTATGGTATCTCATAGTTTCTGTCCACCCTCCTTCAGGCATTCCGCTGGGATGCCATCTCCTCCTGCTGCTTTATTATTTTTTAGCTCTTTAATGGCTTGATCTGTTTCTTCTCTAGATGGTGGATCAACCCAGGCTTCAGCGGTATGTCGTTTATCCTCTTTTTGATATGTCAGGTCTTCTATATTGAGTAGGTTGTGAAAGTATTCTTTCCAGGTATTGAGGATCTCCTGTTTGCTAGTCATAAGTTCGCCATCATCATTCTTAATCTTTGTAGGGGTTCTTGGGCGAAATCCTTTTTTATGTATGTCCACTTGCTTATAGAATTTTCTTGTGTTTTCATGTGTTCTAGCTCTTTACAGTCCATGTAGCTGTTCATTATGCCATTCTCTTTTCTTTTTTTCTCATAAGTTTTCGCATTTTGTTTCTTAGGTTATGGAACTTATTTCTATTTTCATCTGATGGATTTTGCAACACCTTGATTCTTGCTTCATATTTTTCCCCATTAAGTCTGTGACAATCTGCATCGAACCACATCTTCTTTTTTGTATTTTGTTTCGCAGCAAGGATTTCTTTGTTGGCTTCTTGAATTACTTCCTTTATTGTCTTCCAAGTATCCTCTACTCCTAGGCTCTGTACATGTATTTCTCTGTATGCCTGTTCTATTCTTTGTTGGTACTGATCCTTAACATCTGGTTGTTTTAGCTTTTCGATGTTCCACTGTACTTCTTTCTTGTGGCTTTTCTCTTTCCTTGCAGCTAGTCACAGTCTAGTTTTGGCCCTAACCAAAATATGATCCGTATCTCCATCAGCTCCCCTGCAACTTCTAACGTCTATTATGTTTGATCCGTGTCTAGTGTCTACCAATACGTGATCTATCTGATTTCTCCTTATACCGTCGTTAGATATCCCAGTATGTTTGTGTATATCTTTATGAGGGAACATTGTTGATTTTATCAGCAGGTTATTCGAGACTGCAAAGTCGATCAGCCTGGTTCCATTGTCATTAGAAGAAGCATGTAAGCTGTGTCTTCCAAATTTTAGTTGTGATGTTTCTTCTCTTTCTACTTTGGCGATATAATCTTCTAAAACCAGCAGCATATCTTCCTTGGGTATTTCATTTAGTGTTTGTTCCAGTATTTCATAAAAAGTGTCTTTGTTCCTTTCATCGGCTACTTCAGTTGGTGCGTGTATTGCTACTAGTGATATGTTGTACCATTTTTCACGTAACCGGATCGAGCATATTCTCTCATTTATGGGTTTAAAGTATATTAGTTCACTTATCAGTTCTTCCTTGATCACAAAACCTGTCCCAAATTCGTGCGTGTCCTCTTTTCTGCTATATAGTACTACCGATTTGCTAATCTTAATATTGCTGGAATTTAGCCACCTGATTTCTTGCACTGCTGTTATGTCCATTTTACATTTTTTCGAAAGTAAGACTTTGCCGCTGGTCTATACCAGCTCAAAACGTTCCAAGTACCTATATTCAAATCCATATTTCGTTGCCGTTTCCGTTGATCGGTCCCTTTCCGAGGCTCTTGTTGAGGTTTCATAACAAATAGGTTTTTACGAGATAGATTGTTAGCCTTATGCTCAACCCTTCTCCTTTATCCAGGCTTGGGACTGGCAACATGGCGGTGGAGCTACTCAATCCACCCCACCACTGCATGCTGGCAGTTACCTAGACTAGTAAAATAAAAAAAAAACTAAACAGATAAGACCAGGCTAAGCAAACGGGATTGACAAGTACAGCTGACAAAATCAACGACAATAGAACAGCCTAGACAGACACAACTAGACAAACTAAACTAGAGAAACAAAACTAGTCAGATAATACTATTTTATTTTATGATCTTTTATTGGCATATATACTAGAGATGCCGCGCATAGTGATTTTGCTGAATAGCGAATATCCGGCCACGGTCTTGAAGCGCCCAATATTCGGCTTCCGAATATTCGTCGCGGCTTTTGCGTAAACTGCGCAATATTCAAAAAAAAGCGTGGCAGTGAGTGCGCGGCAGCACTGCCGCGCAACTGCGTAACATACATTTAGCAAACATACAGAAATTCTTTTTTTATAAAAATATACATTTACTTGTTCACGACAGTGGAGCCAATATGATAAAAGGTGTACTAGACACAGACAATAATTCTGACATGTATTTTATTCATTCACTACAATGAGCTATAGTGCAATCGCTAAAATCTCAAACCGAAATAACGCAGATGATAGCTGCTACAAGACGAATTGTTACACATTTTAACAACTCAGGTATAACAGAAGAAAAGCTCAAATCTATTCGCCAAGAACTTGACTTGCCAAACCACCAATGTGTGCAAGATATAAGCACACGTTTGAATTCTACATATTATTTAATGGAGAGATTATTAGAACAAATGCCAGCTATTTCTTTATACATAACTAATCACTAGTTATTATACAATCTTACACCTTTCTCAGTGGTTTTTACTGGAACAAGGTATCAAAGGTATCTCATCACACCATTTCAAGAGATAACAAAAAATAACTAGCTCGGTTATTTCTTGCATTTTCGAAGTGATTACACACATTGTTACATTGTTGAACAACCTGGGAAAGAAAGAGATATCACATAGGACACCAAATTTATTGAGAATGAGATCTCCACTACAACCCGAGCTAGAAACAGGGTTCAACTTTGATGAAAATGACAAATACTTGTTTGCCACTTTTCTTGACCTTCGTTTCAAAACCAGTTTCCTGGGATTAGTTCAAACACAAAGACCAAAACAAAAAATTCTTTTACAAGCTCTGACAATGAGTTGTGATGAGTCTAGTAGTCCATCCATCCATCAATGGCGCTACAGCCCAAATCGGGCCTTGGCCTCCTCTATTTTCTTCCTCTGGCCATCCCTGTCCTCCGCCGCCTTTCTCCAGTTTGGAGTTCCGAGCATGGATCGAGCGTTCCCCTGGATTTTGTCTGCCCATCTCGCCCCTGGTCTTCCAACCGGTCTTTTACCTTCCGCTTTTTGGTTGAAAATCCTCTTGACTACTCTTGACTCTTCCATCCTTTGCTAATGCCCGGTCCATTTAAGTCTTTGTAATCTTATTGTTGTTGCTAGGTCTGCTTCTGCGTAGACCTAGTAGATCTCGTGGTTGTATCTTATTCTCGATTTTTCGTTTTCTTGGACCGGTCCATATATTCTGCGTAAGATCTTTCTTTCGAATACGTTCACCATTGTTTCCGCTCTTTGTAAGAGCGTCCAGGTCTATCTTCCATATCATAAGACTGGGCGTATTATTGTTTAATAAAGTTTTAGTTTTGTTTTCCTGTGGACGTTCCCTGATATGATTATGGCCGAGATGTGGTAGTATATTTTATTGGCATTCCTGATCCTTCGTTGGATTTCCTTCATCTCGTCTCGTTTGCTGGATATGTTACAGCCTTGGTAGGTAAAGCCATTGACCACTTCAAAGTTTTGGTCGCCTATTGTCATGCTCTGGCCTCTCCTCCTATTGCTTCGGGTCTGTATTAAAACTTTGGTCTTATCTTCATTCACTTTTAGGCCCACTTCTTCAACCGTGCCTTCTAGTTGTATGTAGGTTCCTTTCATTGATATAAGGTTTCTTCCTGTCGGCATGAGTGGTGTAGTGGTGACGCTCGTGGCCTCATGTTAGAGCGCTAACTAATAAGTAAAGAGGTCCCGAGTTCTATCCTCAGTGCCGGCCGCATTTGTACCAGAAGACAAATGTGAAAAATTAATTATCGCAATTTATAATAAAAACTAGGTGTCTGGGCCTATAAGTGAATGTGGGCAAAATACAATAGGCCACTAGTAGGCCGCAGTGTTTGAAGGGTTAATACCCGGCATCCACATTGGATCAAACTTTAAAATGAAGAAGAAAGTAGGTTTCTTCCAAGTATGTTTATGTCATCTGCATATCCTGCTAGTTGGGTGGATTTGTGTAGCAGCGATGCGCTGGTGTCTACCGTGGTTTTACTTACTGCGTATTCTAATGCTAGATTAAGGAGCATTGGGGCGAGTCCATCTCCCTGCTTGATGCCTTGGTTTATCTTAAATAGGTCTGTTAGGTTTCCTTGTATTGTATCCGGCTTTCAGAGTTCTCGATTGTTAGGTTAGGTTTTCTCCAGAACTGGTTTTACTGCGCATAATTGGTCTGTTGTCGATCTTTCTGGTCTAAAACCCGCTTGGTATTCGCCAACGATGTTTTCGGCTAGTGGTTCTAGTTTTTTTCGGAGGATGGTTGTGAAGACTTTATATGTGCTTAGTAGGGATATTCCCCTAAAATTTTTACATTCTAGCTTGTCTCCTTTTTTGTGGATTTGACAGATGATGCTTGTTCTCCATTCGTTCGTCATTTTTGGGTTCTCCATATTTCTTTAATTAGGTCCGTTGCCGCTTTCGCTAGTTGTGGTCCTCCATATTTTATTAATTCTGACGGAATGTTGTCCTTACCTGGTGATTTGTTGTTATTTAGCGACTTGATTGCTTTTCTCACCTCTTCTTCAGTCGGGCGGTCGTTGTTCTCCTCTCGTTCGTCTGCTGTCAGTTCGAGTACTCTCTGGTCTTTGTTGGTTGGATTCTGGTTGCTGTTTGGGCTGCTTGAATTCCTCGAAATATTGTTTCCACCTAGTCTAGTAGTACCGATAATGATTCTTCTCCACTTCCTAAGAAAATGCATATCAATGAAAATGACAAAACCATTGAAATACACAACAGTTTCCGGAATTGTATCTGGAATTTGTTTTTTTTCTGGAATTATTTTGTTTGGTATTCAGTATTCGGCCGAATAGCTATATTCGGCGGGAGACCGAATATTAAAAAAGTGGCCAAATAAGCCGAATACCAAGTAGATACCGAATATTCGTGGCATATCTAATACATACCATACATTTTAAATAAATACTTTAGAATACGAGCCATAATATATTACAAATTACACATTAAGGGAATGGGTTCTTCCTTAGTACCTATTTGCTCTTCTTCACACTCCTTAACAATTCCAATCCATTTGCCCTTTAATCCATACACTCTTTCCATTCTGATCCTAGCCTTTTCTTTTGTTCCTTCCATTCGTTCCTTGTATATTCGTCCATCCAATGTTTCCATCTATCCTCTCCTGACCCACATACTCTACACTTCCTACATTCTTCACTCATCCAATATTTCTTACCACGTTCTTCACTTCAACACCTAAACCTTGCTAGTATGACCTGAGCGTCTGACTCTTTACTTGTGTTTAAATAGGTTGGTACACGACCATGCACCTGAGTCTTTGCCCACTCAGATGTCACCCACTCAACGAATTCATCTAGTGTCAATGGATCTTCAATTTCCAAAAACGCCTTGAAGCAATTGCAAATCAATATTTGCAGAGTTATATCGGAACTAAAAGATTCAGATGTAGACGCAGAATTCTCCCGAGATGTTAAAATAATGAAGGTTTTTAATTCATTGGCGGCGTATGAGCAACACATGTTGAAGCGCAGCTGTGTAATTGGAGAGTAGTTTTCCAGAGAAATGCTGATCTATGTCATGAACACAATTGACTCGAGTCTATTGTGTCAAACTATTCCTTGTCCATTGATTTTTTTAATTGGAGAATTCCAAAGTATGCACCAGCTAGTTTTTTACACACATAATCGATATGGAGTGGCCAAGTAAGTGTGGACTCTATCCGCAGCCTCAGAAAATTGGTTGATGTTGAAAAGTTAAGTTGTTTCTGATCAACTGTCGAATGAATCGGAAATCTGTTGGAATTCTTCTAAGTTTTGTAAAATATAGGCATATCGTCTTATCCGAATTATGGATCAGATTATTAGCTCTACACCATGCACTAACTTGTCCAACAACCATTGCAACTTCAACTCTTCCATATTGATTCCCGAGACTGCCAAACTCATATCCTCTGCGAATAGTATGGATTCCGTATTTACATAACACATAATCGATATGGATTGACCAATACACAATGTGGCAAATCGTTAACAAACAACAGAAACAAAAGTGGTCCCAAAAGAGTTCCTTGTGGCACACCCATATTTATATCTCTGCAGCTAGACTTACTGTTATTGACATAAACAATTAGCTTTCTTCCCATAAGAAATGATATTATTAAACTTAAGAAGGTACTTTGAAAACTTGCATTCAGTTTTGCTAAAATAAAATCAATATTGACAGTGTCAAATGTCTTGAAAAGATCGAAAAATAATCCTAGTACATATTTCCCAGTATCCAGCTCATGCATGATAAATTTTGTTAAGCTTTCTATGGCTATCTCTACTGATCTATGTGATCTAAACCCATGTTGGAGTTACTGAACAAGTTATATTTCTCAGTTATTCTACTATAGATCAGCCTTTCATAGATTTTTGAGTTTCAAGATTTTAGATATTTCAACTTTTTTTTGAAAAGGTTGAAACTATCGAAATTGGTCGGTAGCTTGAAATGTCATACATGTCGGATTTTTATACAAGGGAATTACGAGAGCTGACTTCACGGACAATGGATATACTCCATCTTCAATAGATTTAATGAATAGTTTCAACAGTGCACCCTCTAACACACCTATCACGGATTTTATTGTTTTCAATGAAAGCCATCAATGTCTGATGCCTGACTAGACAGGCAAGACTAGACAGACAAGACTAGCCACACAAGACTAGACAGACAAGACTAGACAGAGAAGACTAGACAGGCAAGACTAGACAGACAGGACTAGACAGACAGGACTGGACAGACAAGACAATACTAGACAGACAAGACTAGCCACACAAAACTAGACAGACAAGACTTTTTTTTCTAGCCTTTTAGTATGCGGCACCCCGGTATCGCATATTTTGCATTCATTCAGGGTGGGCAGCCCGGACGGTTAGTGAAAACCGCCCTAGTTGTTGTCTCCCCGACCAGGATTCGAACGGGGGTCTCCTGCATTGAAAGGCGGGTATGTTATCAACTACACCACCGACAAGGACAGACAGACAAGACTAGCCACTCAAGACTAGACAGGCAGGACTAGACAGACAGGACTAGACAGACAAGACTAGACAGACAAAACTAGACAGACAAGATAAGACAGAAAATACTAGACAGACAAGAATAGATAGTAATTACTATACAGACGAGATTAGAGAGACAAGAACAGACAGTCAAGACAGTAAGTTGTTAATTAACTTTAGTAAAGATGTTTTTTATTATTCCAAAAACGTTTTTGAATGTCTTGTTCGAATTAATGAGAAGAGTTGCAACAATTAGTTGAAAAAGCCACATGCGGTTTAGGAGCCGCGTGTTGCCGACAACTGGTGTAGACTCCAGAGGACGAGTAGATAGACATTACAATGTTAGAAGAATAATTGCCATATAGATACAGTTGTTCAAATGAGAGTCAGCTTTACCGTGCTCATATAGTATCCCTCACTATAACAAATGGTTTGCTTTTAAATGTTTAAAGTGAAATATAATGTTTGAAAACAAAAATATTTTTATCAATTTCATTTATTAATCTTTCATAGGCATTTGAAGAGTAATATGTTTAAATATCAATTCTTTTATAATATACCAATTATTTATTAATGTAAACCTAATTGAAACCTTGTGGTAGTAGCCCTTGGAAGTAGCCCTTGGTTGTAGCCCTTTGTATAAAGTATACAATAAATATATTCTCTCTATCTCTGTAAATGTTGAAACTTCTCAAAAGTTATTTTAGCTACAGCCTGTTACCTATTGGCATAATCCAGGGGTGGACAACCTTTTTAGGTGATGGGCCAGTAAGAATTCGTACTAGCTGAACGGGCCAGAATTTATTTTTCTGCACGCACCTACGATGCAAGCGTGCGCATTCACGTGTTTGAGCGCATTAGTGTTTGCGTCAAACCTCCACCCTTTACGAAAGTCAGCAATTTTACAAATCCTCAAAAGTCGTTGAAATACCGCTAATGCTGAAAATCAAACATTTTAACTTTTTCGAATATTTTTAAGAATTTGCCAAATTGTGTCAAGAATCGATACCAAATTTAAAAGTTATATTGAGTTCTGCAATTTGCGGGCCAATTCTTATGTATTTAAAACAGATTTTCGCGGGCCGAATTAAGCACCTTCTCGGGCCGCAGTTTGCCCGCGGGCCGCAGGTTGCCCATCCCGGACATAAACTATTCAACAAAAATCAATTTGCACAGCTCGTTTTGTCTAGACTTGTCAGGTCTTGTATGGTCTGGACAGGTATTGTCTTGTTTTGTTTGGTCTTGGTATTGTCTGGTCTTGTATGGTATTGTTTGATTTTGTCTGTTCTTGCCTGATCTTGTCTGTCATTGTCTGGTTTCTCCAGTCTTCTCTTGTCTCTCTCTGTCTCTCTCTGTCTAGTCTTGTCTGTCTAAGACCAGACAATACTAGACAGACAAGCCTAGACAGACTGCTCTTTTCTGGTCTTATCTGATCTTATTTGATCTTAGTTTTATTTGATATTATCTTATGTTTTCTAGTTCTATTTGGTATTGGCTGATCTGGAATGTTGTTAGTGTAGCCTAATTTATTGTAGAAGATAGTCTAAATATAATTTGTATATGTCATGATTAAAACAACATAATTATTTTGAACTTGAGTTATTTTGAGCCGTGTTTATCTTATATAATTCTTAATAGGCCATTTATAACTGTTAAAAATAATAGCAAAATTGACGAAAAAGCAGTTAGATGAAATTAATGGTCGTTTTTATTCGGCAATGTATTATTAGTGCTATTTATTATTATTTGTAAATAGCGATTTAAGGAACAAAGCCTGCAAGAACAAAGTTTCAATAGAAAATTGAGAAACAGTTTTTTTCGGTGAATGTTGTAATCACTTTTCTAGTTTTTTTTTTTTTAGAAAACATGTATGAAATCACGATTCTTGACATTCTTTACAATTTTTAATTGCGCTGTTAGCTTTGTTATTTTTCGACAAACTTATTTACTCTAAATATGATTATTGATTAATAATAATAATCTTTATTGCCTCCAAGAGTAACAAATGGTTATTGACCACAAGGTCTTTCTGCCAATGAGTAAGTACAATTCGTTTGTTATACATAATTAAAAAAATAATAGTGGAATGATATGGGATGATTAGTCGTCCTATTGTTCATGGTCGTCATATAGTGTTTCGTATGCATTCTTTGAGGGATGTCTGCGAGTGTGTTGTCTTAGTTCGCTTTTTATACAAAGTGAGTCAATGATTGTCCGATGAATGTCTCTGTATTTAAATCTATTGTTAGATTTAAATACATAGATTATTGTTAATCTATGTTATTTAACATTTTGCACATTTTTCCAAAGATTTTACCAAAAAAAGCAGCCAAGTTGGTGTTGGGCCACGCGCAATATAGGGTTCCGTAGTTGCTATTCTTACTCTTATTATTGTACCAATCTACTTCTTACTCTACCAATAACTTAATTAGCTGACATTGATGTTGTCGAGTTTGACGTTAAATATAACAAATAATATATTGTTTAAATGAAGCGGATGACGCTCGATTTGTTACATGTTATAAGTTGGTTGACTATTACTCGTAAACTAATAAAGACAACATAGCTGTGATACTTTTCCTTTTAACTTGTTAGTATATACTACTATTGTGATTTTCACATATCCAGAAACAGCCATGTAGCTGTCAGTGTGGTGGAGGTCGGGGTATACTTGACTCTAACAAAAATTAGCATTTTAAAGCTTAATATTTCACAAACGGATCCCTTATTCGAAATATTTATTCCACAAACCTAAATATTAATATTTTTGAAAGATCTATCCAATGACATCCCATAACATGGGGTAGACGAGAAAAAATAAGATTTTATTTTACCACTCTGTCGGCGTGGCTAATCTGTATATCCATTCCAAATTACAGCTTTATATTTCTAATAGTCTCTCAGCTAAACTGCGGACAGAGAGACGGACATATCGAAACTATAACGAAACCCTAAAAAACGGAACCCTAAAAACTTCTTAATATTGAATTGAAGTAATACATTGTATATATTGCGGTAGTTGGCAAATATAAATTTTGGGATAAATGTTCAATATCGATTCGCAATAAGTAAAACGTGCTGAAACTATTATAAATTAACTCCAGAACTATACAGCATTTCTAGAATCATTAAATGCAGGCGTTCCTTCACGAATGCTTCTTGCGAAGAAACTAAAAGCCAAATCAAACTTACAATTAGTTAAACGTAGGACGAGTTGTGTCGAGCAGCACCCTAACAACAGCGTGAACAAAGAGGCATCTAACTTAGGGATGCAAGACGTGAAAAATATAATTAAATAAATAAATATGGCATTATATTTATCGGTAGCTCTTGGTATGGCAAGTATACAATAAATATATTTCTACTTCTTTAGCAGGATATACCGAGTGACTATGAATGATTGAGAATTATTTTGTTAAGTTGGTTATATACAGATTGGTGTTTGTTAATGTGAACATGGAGAGACAAATGCATACACGCTTTGCATGTACCGACACCTTGATTACGCATTATTTTTTAAATTTTGTTCTTTCAGTTGTTGTCATTGCTGTATAATATTTGCATTTGAAAGAGAAAGTATTGGTTAGATGGATAAATGCAAGGTAACTGAAAAAGTACAAGTCGTAAAATATATAAACAAATAAAACAAAATTAAACAAATAAAAAAAAAATACCATGCATGCGCATAACTAACTATTTGTCTCTCTATGTTCACATTAACGGACACCAATCTGTATATGAATTTTTTAGTTGGCAATGTTGTTGGTATGGCACGCTCAATTTTCAAAATACAAAACATACGTCAAAAAATATTAAAATTGACCTTGTAGTTTTTTCTTGGGAAGGGGATTTTTTTTCGGTCTTTTTTCTGACATTCTTCATTGTTATGGTATAGTTAGTATATATTATTATCATTATTATCAAGCCATTGCCATCTAGCCATGGACAATTGACAAAATTTTTGTCAATTGTCAAAGGGATATAAACATCATTTTATCCTAATGTTCAGACCTTACCTTTAATAGTTCATATTTTTATGCTTTTGCCATTGATAATATATACATACAGTCGAACTTCCCTAAGTCGAATTGCCATATTTCACGAAAAAAAATTCGAGTTATGGAAAATTGGACTTTATATGGACTTATAGAATTCATATATACAAAATGAGTAAAATACACTTTACAGAATTTATTCAAAGTAAATATGTACATAAGTACATCTTTATAAACAAATAAAAATGAATGTATACATTATTAATATAATGTTCTATAATTAAATTTTTCTAATTAAATTAAGCAAAAATTTGCTCGTGGAAATTGTGTATTTTGAGTGGTGTAAAGTTCATAGGGAGAGAAGTTTATAGTGAAAAACAATTAGCTAACATTGGATTGGTGTTAGTGTATAAAAATTGTGTAAAAACAAAACAAAGTGAATTAGTGATTTCTATTTTGAAATGAATTTCTAAATTTGACGTTTAATTAATTTGACATTTGATAAAAAAAACCTACTAGAAATTATGAATAAACAAACAAATCTAAAACAGATCTGGACCTAGTAGTATAATAATACATACCCCTTGAACCTCTTTGGTAAACAATGGCACGGAGCCTAGCACCTGGGAAGAGTGGGGTGGACAGGACTCCTTAGCCGTAGTGAAGGCGACCTGTCTAGGGGTGACAACCCCGAATAATAAGCGTCCCAAGCTAAAAACTTGGGTAGTATCTTGGACAGTGGCTCGCCACTGTCCCATGAAGAATATTCTTTAACTGAGCATGAAGGAAAATTTCGCTAAATGCACTTGGTAATCCACCATCACCTATGGTGACGTTAGCGGTCCTTCGGATTCTGGGGAGTCCGCACCAACATGCTTTAAGGATGAGTCGGAGCATCCTGAAATCACCGGACGTGAAAAGCTTCTTCGCAACATTTAATGCCAACTCACTGCTAAAAGAGGGCAATCTGAAACATTTGACTGATTCACTAACACGACACAAGATAATAGTGACAGCAGTACAGGAAACCAGATTTACGGACGAACATGCCTTCGAGTCCCAAGGCTACAGAATCCTCAAAGGAAAAGTGGGTCAGCGGGTAATCAAGAACGTACCCCACTTAGGTACAGGATTTATAATCAATCACAGGATACTGGATTCAGTCACCGATTTTACCTCCCCGAGTAGTCGTATATCCATCCTCTCTCTCAAATGCGAAAACAAGGGCTACAGTATAGTCAATGTACATGCCCCAACCAACCAGGACAACAGACGGAATCCAGACAGAACTGATAAATTCTGGGAAGACTTAGAAGATATTAACTCTAAACTTCCAGAGAGGCACACCGTCATACTGCTTGGTGACTTCAATGCTCAATTGGGAAGAGAGAAAAAATACAGAAACATAGTGGGCAATTATCCGGCGCATAAGCGAACCAACCGCAACGGAGAACGATTGGTGGATCTGTATAGGACTTTTGGGTTGATTATGAAGTCTACAGCCTTCAAACACTTGCCAAGGAAGCAGAAGACTTGGATTTCACCTAATACCCACCTGGGTGAATTTCAGATAGATCATGTGGCCATTTCACGCAAATCTTAAAAGGAAATTCAAAATGTGAAGGTACAGAAGCGCCAATCTGGACTTAGACCACTACCTCTCAAAGATCAAAATAAGACTCCAGCCTAGAAACACTAGATTACACAGAACCTCCAAAATGGTAAAATTTGACGTCGAGCGACTCAAGAACAATCAAGAACTAAGTCAGAGACTGAACATCACAGACCTAAACAACTGGGACCAACTGATGGAGACTCTTGTCAAGGCGGCCAATGAACTCGCCCCTGTCGCTAGAAGAGGGAAGCATCCGTGGTGGACTGAAGACTGTGACAATGCAATAGCCCAAAGACAGATAGCCTGGCTGAAGTGAAATTCTAAAAAGACCAAGGAAAATTGGCATAAATTTTTGGAACAAAGAAAGGTTACAGCCAAGATAATTCGAGGAACCAAAGGAACCTTCACACAAAACCAACTAACCCAAATCAAAGAGAGGTTTGTTAAGAATAATTCCAGAGATTTCTTTGCAACCTTTAAGCAGGTACTCATAAAATGCGCTCCGCCAAGCCTCCACTTCAGAGACTCTCAAGGCAAACTGGCTTATAACGACAAGGACAACTGCCACCTTTTGGCTCAGTACTTTAAAAATCTACTCAACTGTGACCCACCCAGCGAAGACTTCGACTATAAACAAACCACACCAAACCCGGACTCGCTTGCCCCTTCATTGGAAGAAGTTGGCCAGATCATTCAACTTCTTAAAAATTATAAGGCAGCTGGAGAGGACTCCATCGTTGTTGAACTGTGGAAAGGTGCTGGAAACAATGACGTGCGCAAACTAACTGAGATCATCCAGGACATCTGGGAAACAGAGAAACTACCACCCGATTGGAAATCTGCTCTGATCCATTCGCTTCACAAAAAGGGAGATTTTACGGATCTAAACAACTAACGTGGAATTTCTCGTCCCGGTAACATACAAGATTCTCTCGAAGGCGTTACAAACAAGGGCAGAAAATCAGCTGGATAGTTAACTGGGAGAATACCAGGGGGGCTTCAGGAAGACCCGATCCTGTCTTGAACAGATCCTCAATCTTAAAACTGTACTTGCATACTCCAAGTTGAGAAACCGCAAGGTGGTCGTCACCTTTGTTGATTTTAGGAAGGCCTACGATTCCATCGATAGAGAAACGTTTAACAAAGTACTCCAGGAACTAGAACTAGACAACAAAATCCGCAGACTAAACCTAGAAACTTTGACCAACACCCATTCCAAGGTTAAATTTAGAGGCGAAATTTCAGAAAGCTTCGAAATAAAAACTGGAATGAGACAAGGAGATGGACTTTCCCCACTTCTCTTCAACAGTGTCCTTGAAAAATTATGAGAGAATGGCGCAAAGAACTGAACAATTTGGGTGCTCAGAGTGGTATCTACCTGGGACGTAAGAACGATGGACTGGTTGTAGATTGCCTGGCCTTTGCAGATGACATGACACTGTTTGCTGATTCTCTTGAAATGGCAACAATGCAGGTAAACTGTCTCAGAGAACAGTCTACCAAAGTGGGTCTTCAAGTGTCGCTGGAGAAAACAGGGTTCTTCACCAACATTAGAGAAGCAAACAGAGAGATGTTACTAGAACAGGGAAACAATTCAAGAGGACTGTGAAATTTAAGTATCTCGGCGAATGGATTGAACCCAACTTATCAGAAAGAGCATAATTTTCCAAGAGAGTCAGCAAGTTAGAACTAGCCTATCGGCTGACTAAGAACACTTACAATAAGAAATGCCTGTCACGCAACCTGAAACTTAAGCACTACACAACAGTCTTACGACCAGAAGCTCTATATGCCATGAAGTGTCTCTCCTTGAACCGAAGGGGTCTAATAGAGAAATTAGAAATCAGAGAGAGGAGAATCCTCAGGAAGATCCTAGGCCCGGCAAAGGAAGATGGGGAATTCCGAAGACGGCATAACTCTGAGCTCTACGAACATATTGAGATGCTCTCTGACTGTGCAATCAAAAGAAGGGTAGCTTTCTATGGCCACATTGCAAGATTGCCTCCAAACCGACTAACCAACCGTCTGTTTACCTTCTGGCAAAACAAGAAGCTTCGTACCACTTGGCTGACAGAGACCAAAAAGGATATTAAAGAACTGGTAATAACAGATCTCAAAAGCAGACAGTCTGTGAGACGCACCCTAGAGGAAGTCCGAGGATTTCAGGAAAAACCGCGATGGAACGGAACCCCCTGGACAGAAGAGAGTAAGGAGTTACACCGGCAGAGGATGCGACAATACTGGGCAAAGTTCAAAGCCCAACAGTTGAACAAGCGTGGTCCAAAGTAGGCTTATTCGAAGGAAGATGAAGAAGAAGAAGTTCTATAATTAAAAATAATTATAATTAATATAAATTATTATTACTTTTTTGGAAAGGTCAGTAATTTTTGATTGTTTTCCATTAAAATTCTCAATTGTCAAAGTTCTCCCAAGTAGATAATGCCCGGTACACTTCGTCTGGAAGATCTTGGTCTTCGTCTGTCTTTAGAATACACATATTCGCTACACTTTTTTAAATAATTAAGCATTTCTTTATTCGTGGGCGGAATTGGCACTCTTTCGTTGCTAGATAAGACATCTTTATCTTCATATTCTCGTTTTGTAATCTTGTTTAAAATATCGGCATCTGTTGGATAGTCCACTATAACCACATCTTCATCTACAGATAAATAATCATTAAGAGACACTGTATTATCCACGTTATGCTGATTATATGTGTCATAAGCGGGCTTCAATTCTGACAGAAGAGTTATCTTCTTCACTCCAGTTTGGTTCGCCTTGTTTTTTTATAGCCAGTCCTTCTGAAACAATTTTGTATGGTTGCTTGCTGAAAATGCATGGTTCCACGCTTTTGTCAAGTTTGTAACAGCATCTCAGAAAGTAATAAGTTCGGGTTGATTCTTTTCTAGGGCAACTATAGGTTTTCTTCTTCTATAGTGCAATTTTATATTGTTAATAATTCCTTGGTCCATAAGTTTATATATATATATATATATATATATATATATATATATATATATATATTTATATATATATATATATATATATATGTATATATATATATATATATATATATATTTATATATATATATATATATATATATATATATATATATATATATATATATATATATATATAAGTAACTTTGACGTTATGTTTAGCGGGAGAAAAACAACGAATCGAATTAAGCTGCTTTTTAATTTTTGGGTATGAAGGACAGTTATCCACAAAAAAACAAGATTTTACGTTTTTCGGCATTGAATTTCTTGTCTAAACTAGAAAGCCATTCTTCATAAATTGCGCTTGACATCTAAGCTTGTCATTTATTGCTCCTGTATGTCGCAGGTAAAAAAGGTTTACCTTGTATTGCGGATTTTTTGATTTTCCAATCAACAACGATTTTCAGTACCGCACATATCTATCTTTGCTGTGTTTTCCACCGAAGCACTTGTCGTGTTTAAATGTTTTATTAGGCAAACATCTAATAAATAAGCCCGTCTTTTTCATGATAAGATGATAAAAGTTCCGGCAAGATTTTTTTGCACCACTCTTCACAGTCATGTTTATTAACGTCTACACTTTCACCACACATAACCTTTTGAATATTATTATGCCTTTTCTTAAACTTTTCTAGCCAACCTACACTAGCGAGGAAATCGATGTGTCCCAGACTCTCAGCAAAATAAAGAGCCTAAATTTTCTCTAATAAGTGGTCCACATTGGCACATTTTCATCCCGCGTTATTTTGAACCATTCCAAAGTAGTGTTATCAATGTATTAGTAGGTACACTTTTTCAAACGTTTGCGATCACGAGTTGCACCATTTTCGGCTTTGTGCAGAATTTCTTCGCGGTTTCTTATAATTGAAGAAAATGTACTTGGAGGAATTCCAAAGGCTTCAGCAATAACTTTTTTCTTTTCAATACCTTTGTCAAGTTTACTTATCAACCTCACTTTGTCAGATATCGACATCGTATTGAGTTTTCTTTTGTGGCCAGTCATATTTGCAATTGTATCTAACGGCAAAGGTAAGAAAAAAGAATGAGTTTAAACTCTAAAATTTCTTTAATATATAGCACCTTTACTATAAGAAACAGGATACAGTTTATGATAGGCAATATCCGGCGCCATACATTTTGGAAAGTACTCAGCGGTTAAAAAAATGGAGTTATAGAGATTATTTTGTTGTATGTAAAGTTTTACCATTGTACAAATTTTTACTAGGAGTTATGGAAAAAATTGAGTTAAGGAAAATTCGAGTTATGGAAGTTAATTTATATGTAAAATGCTATCCAAACGTATGAATTTTTAAAAATATTCGATTTATAGAAAAATTTATAGAGTTATAGAAGTTCGAGTTATGGAAGTTCGACTGTACTAAGTAGATATAAACCCTGAAGAAGGTCAGAGTAAAAGACCGATACGTTGGTAAAATATCAATTATAGTTGTTTTATAAAAAAATCCTTTTCCCAAGAAAAAACTACATTTATAATAAAAGGGTAAGATACAGAAAAACTGATAAAGACTGATCAAAGTCAACCCTAGCTAATATATTCGGGAGGGCCCCGGAATATCTTCTGTTTCTCCTTGGCACACGTTGCTCAAGACGCGTTTTGTGGGCCGTTGTGTGAGCCGTTGTGTGAGCTGTTGTGTGAGCCGTTGTGTGAGCCGTTGTGTGAGCACGTTGTGTGAGCAACGTGTGCCAAGGAGTAGCAGAAGATATTCCGGAGCCTTCCCGAATATATTAGCTAGTGTGTAGGGTTGACTTTGATCAGTCTTTGATCAGTTTTTAAATTGAATTTCATCCTATTTTGAGTTTTTGGATTTTTTATTGTAAAGGATGAGATCTTAAGATACATATTAAAATTGTCAGTTTCAAACTTTATTAAATAAAATTTGTTTTTACAACAGAGCACATATTTTCCTATTTTCGCAGTGGATTGCAAAATGAAAATGACTATGAATACAGCTGTGAATAATAAAGCTGTTAATACAGCCAATATTCACACCATTCAATTTACGAACAATTTGTTTGACATAACCTAAATAAAGACGATTGATAACTGACAGGTTACACAACGGACACAGAAAACTACTACCGACCTGCTCAGTGTGGCCAATGTATTATTTTGCTTCAATCATTTATAGTCACTCGGTATTTAGTTAGATTATGTCGTATTTATTTCGGCTGATTAAAACAGATTCTGCAAGACAGCGGAATTCTTACTAAATTTTAGTACTTAATATTTCTCTCGAGGCGAAAACTAAGGCTACAGGCTAGGATAAGCATTGTAGCAACGAGCATGATAGAAACATTGTACCTAGGACTAAGACTCAAGGCGCCTAATATCACAAATTGGACCATTTTAACAAAACATTTCCACTTTGCAATCGTTTTGGTTTTTGTTGTCTCAAGAACTATTCCATCGCACTTTTGTGGGTTTGTTTTTACCATTTTCAGATTTGTTTCGCTGCCAACATCCTTAGAAGCGTCCATGCTCTGCACGAAACATTTCAGTTTTAAAATTTCATTAATACTAACATTTCAGTCAAATGGATTTAGGTCAGCTATGTTTATCAAATATTGATTATATTGTGAGTAATATGAAGACTAATATTAAGATATACGCAACTTATTTTCTCCAATGTAATCGTATGGATTTTATTTAAACTTTGCATACCTATCACTTATAAACCAAGCTGAAAATATAGTTAAGTTTGAAAGCAATCGAGTGCTTGGTTTTAAAGTTGTTGCTTGTTGCAGACCAATTTTCTAAATTTTGACGTCGCTTTTAAACATTCTACCTAATATTATTATTTGCAACAATATTAATAAATTATACATAAAAATGTTAAGGCTTTTTTAAACTTTCAGATAATCTAAAAGTCATGCCGGTGCTTTTATCCCTTTTTAAGATATCCCCGTAAATATAACAAGATGTTTTTAGTTAGTTGAAAATTGTGAAGTTTTGTTGAAATTAAGATGTGTGTTGAGAAACTTTGATATAAGAATTGAAAAGATGTTTAATAATAATATTTATAATACTTATGGTACTTACGTATTAAAGCCGCCGAGCGATATGAAGTCTAGATTTATCAGCTCTAATATAACCTAATCTAAATCCAATATTTTGTCTTATTTCAGATCGAGAGGTCGGGCTACCGCGCGATATGTGGTCTGGATGTGGATGTGGTCGCGATACGTTAGTACGTAAGTACCAAATTTATGATATATGTTAATATTTAATAATAATATGTTATATATTTTCAAATTAAAATCCTAAAAACAATCCTTTAGACAATAGATTAATTATTTAAAATACAAATAATTATATATTTCGATTTATAGACAACTGATTTTAATTAGTGTATCAAATACTGCTTTTAAAGAATTAATTGTTATAGCCTTAACTACAGCGCCGCCCCTAGCAAGTGCGGGGCCCAGGGCAATAAAAATAATTTTGGGCCCCCTTAAACAATTAGTTTAAAATCTGCAAAGTAATATTGGATTTTGAAATTTAATTATAATGACAAAACATGAATAATAAATGCTGTTTGTTTGTTTTGCACAATAAAAATAAAACAAGGTGAAATAAACATCTATCTTTAATTAGTAGTAAAGCAAAAAATAATAAAAAACAATGTAAAATGAAAACAAATACAAGATTAAAAATTCAAAATTTTAACAAAAACTAAAACAAAATATGTATATCCAAAACTTAACATAAATTTGATCAATACAATCATAAAAAATAAAATTAAATATAATTTTTTAATTATATGACAATATATTTCTTAATTATTTCTAAAATTATTAGCCTATAATAACTAAACTAAACGAAATAAATTTTTCGTGCTTTCGTTTTCGTTTTATTTCTGAAAATACATTAATGATTTCATGAAAATTTAAACTTTCACACAACTCGTGCTCAATCGACAGTAATGTTAAATTATTTAGTCTTTCCTGGCTCATACTTGTTTGCGGTATAATACAGCTAATTTAGCTTCTAGAGGATAATACTAGTTCTCAAATAATTTTCGACCAATTTTAACTTTGAGAATTAAGATATTTTGCGTAATTTTCTGCAAAATTTTCTTCTTTCCTTTGCCTTTTCGATGTTACGGGAGTTGTCAAAATTATTCTTTAAACTGTAAACAAATTTGGAAAGGATTCTCGAATTTGTTATATTTTTTTAAACACTCTAAGGGTGACATTTTCATGGTGTCTTTGCAGAAAATTCGCAAAATCTTAAGTTCTTCAAATAATTCGCTTTTCACGGTTTTCGCCGTCACATAGGATTAGATCTAGGTCACGTTTCTTTTTATTTCATCATCGCTTATTGGTTTTATTTCGGGGATGTTATATAAAAATCCAAAATTTATTTCATGACTTTTTATACGACACAGAGGAAATAGTCTCTTAAAATTTTAATTCAGGGTCTCTGGTTCTCGAATCTTGTTCTTCGTATTCATATAGACTTTTTCTCTGATGTCTTCGGGTTTCTTTAAACATTATTTCAATGTCATTTGCACTACATATTTCACTTTTCACTTACTACATATTTCAACCAGTCTCTCTGAATTGAATTAGAAATGTTTTCAAAACGTTTTGTAGCGCTACAGCCAAACTTAAATCCGCTTCGGTTTTGTGTTTTGCTAACCTTATGTATGGCAAGCAGGTCGTATCATATAATTAAGGATGGAATAAATTCTTATTTTATTCCATTTTCTGATAGACACTGTGCTTCGTTTTTAATTTTTGGGTCTTTTGTAGTTTGACTAACTTTTTCCAGGGCGTCGCGTAACTCAAATATGTGAGACCTTACTGACTTAACGGATTCATGTCGGCATTCCCACCTGGTGTCAGATAGGGGCTTTAATGTCGAATCTGGTATGTGCTTACAAAATATGGCCCATCTTTCAGCAGAGGCTAAGCATAAGGTAGAAAACCGTTGAATTGTTCAAAAAAATGTCATAGCCATTGCAACACTGCCAGCCATGTCGCCTAACGTAAAATTTAAGCAATGTGCCGTGAAAAGTACTAAAAACGCCCTAGGATTTTGTTGCTAAATTCTAGACAGTACACCTTTGTTTTTGCCAATCATATTGGCGGCATTGTTATACGATTGCCCACGACATCATTTAAATTAATATTCATAACTAGTAATTCTGTTTGAAGTTCGTCGAATAAATTGAGACCAGTACTTTTTAGAACTGTTGTAAAACCTATAAAAGTTCACTCAAGTAATTTACTGATTTTTACTTCGACACAAGAAACAGTAATAGCAATATACTCTTAATATTTTGAGTACACTAGCCACTTTCGACATTTTTTCGCCATTTGGTAAACATCTTAAGTACTGGGATTCGATAATCCTTTTACCATAGTCGTCAACTAGAAAGTTAAAATCAATTGCGTTGGATTATTTTTTACTAGAAACATCCTCATAGTATCAGTAACACTTAGTGGGCAATTGCCTGGATTTTCAAGACAGAAAATTCTTGTCGTGGTTTTACTTTCATCATTAATTTCATCATGTTTTTCTTCACACATTTCATTCTCTGCGTTTCTAGATGTAGTAGACACACATTCAAGATTTGACGACTGTTTTTCCTTTTCAGTTTCATATTTCTCATTATCAAATTCATTATGTGCTTTTTTGCTTTTATGCGAGTCACTCTCATATTTTCTACCACGATCACGGTCTCTACTCGCTTCGGAATTCATTATACTGCCCTAAAAATAATTTTGATTTCAAGCAAAAAAATTGTCTAAAAACTGCATAAACTTATTAAACGTTTTCAAATGAAAATTAGAAAGTTGGAAAATTAATTTTGCAAACTTTTCTGAATCGCCGATACAACTAGACTCAGAAAAGCTTGCAAAATTCATTTTCCAACTTTGTAATTTTCATATAAAAACGTTTATTTTTAGTTTTTTCTGTAGCGATAAATTATGGCAAATTATATAATTATAGTATATAATTACCAAAATATTATCTATTTAAGGTACTGAAAAAAATACATACATGTGAGAAATTGATAGTTTATAAATTTGTTTATAGTTTATTTGTTTTTAAAAACGGAGCGCCGCCTAAATGTTTGGTGCAGGTTCACGTTCCTGCCTGCTCATTCGCTTTAGACTGCGGGCCCCCAAAGCCCGGGGCCCAGGGCCTGGGCCCCGCTCGCCCCGGTCTAAGGACGGCTTTGCTTAACTATATCAAACGAAATTTTTTTTTAAATATTTCGATACTTCGAAATTAAAACATTGTAACTGCCAAATGCTAAACTTTATCATTACAGGAGAAATGTTTGAAAAATTCTGTTTCATTTCTCAATATCATTCGACAGAACTAAAAATATATTGCTAATATGATTTACGGAGCTAATATGATGATATCAATGTTGCTTTGTGTCGTTTTATTTACTTTGTGTCGTAATGTCTTTTAATTTCCTTTATTAGGGTTCCGTACCGTAAACGGAACCCTTATAGGATCACTTTTTAGTCCGTCTGTCTGTCTGTCTGTCCGTCCGTCCGTCTGTCTGTCTGTCAAGACTATTTATCTCAGGAACGCGTAGAGGTAACAAGTTAAAATTTGTATCAAATACTCGGGTGTGCGGTCTCTTTCAGCTTTGAAAAAATCATACTTGTAAGTCAACGCGAGCAAAAGATATAACCGTTTATGTCGCATATTTTGCGATTTCACAAGAGAATCAAAACCTATAGGGTACTTCCCGTTGACTTAGAATCATGAAATTTGGTAAGAAGCGGTGTCTTACAGCACATGTAAAGGAAAAAATCTGAAAACCGTAAATATGTAGTTTAATTACAAAGAAAATGCGAATTTACTATTAGAAACTTATGAAAATACACTAATGTGTTTCGTGGTATTGTCAGGCACCAGAAGCATATGGGTTGCATACAGTTAGGTCCTCCTCGGTTAGGTCCGAAGGTTAAAAAGTATGTGTCGGCACCAAGCTGTTTATTCGGAATTTTCTTTGTTTATATTCGTTACGCATTTCATCACGTACGCTCTATATACATAATATATACAGGGTATATACAATCTCTAAATTTTGCTTGTTTATAACCGACATGCGACATACTCAAGTCCCGTAACATCCTGTATATATTATATTTCGTCTAATTTTTGTTTATAATCTACATCTACTTAAATCACGTACGCCCTATATTTTTTGGTAGTCAATTGCCCAAAAGCAGTCAATTGAACAACTGAATGTTAAGAGTATCGAAATAGATCTAGAAATAGTTAATATATTAGTTTATATTAGATCTAGAAATAGTTAGATCTTAATATAAGTTAGTAATTAAGTGTAATACTAAAATAAAGTTTTCTTTTTATAAGTTTAAAAATATTCGCGTTATTTAAAAAAAAATATCCTGTATACCTTTATACAGGGTATATAGGTATACAGGCAAAATTGAGCAGTAAAAACAAATAGTGAGGTTCCAGAACCCCTAAACACTCATAGTGAATGTGGGATGTATGGTAATAAAATATAGGGTAGAATTCCATCGTACGACAGCGACATCTTGAAGTTATGCAAAGTACAAAGTACAAAGTACAAAGCACAAAGTACAAGCTTGCAGCTGTACAAAGATGGCCGTGATTTCAGGAAGGCCACTTGTCAAGTTAACTCAAGAATGTGCTTGCTACGTCCTCCACAAAAAAAAAGATACCTTACTTACAAGTTTGTACGGAACCCTCGGTGCGTGAGTCACAACTCGCACTTGGCCGGTTTTTTCTTTTTTACCCCGTTTGTGTTCTTATTGAAATTCTTAAAACTATTGATGCTAATTTTTTTTAAATGAAAAATATCGTCCTGGCTTAGTTCTTTAAAGTGATATAGTTTTCCATCTACTTATTCCATTTTAATGCGCATGATGAATTGATCTGTTGTGAATAAAATCGCATGACGTTGATCGCATGACGTTTCTTGTTTCATTGAGAGCATGAACACTGTCATTTTCGTTCTGCGTGTGTCTTTGTTCAAGCTATCTATCCACATTAGGAATGTGGACAGCGTTCTAAAAAATTGAAATAGAAAATAGATATTCAGACGTTTAGTGATATATGCTGACCAAAGCTTTGTTTTTATTTTGCCCAACGCAATTATCTGAGCAAAATACAAAATTCTTTTTACTCCTCTTGATCATTCCTGTTAAATAAAGATACAAACAGTTTGAAATTTCGTTGGCACCTCTCTTTCCAATAGCTTGGTGCCATATATGACAAAATACTTATTTGTTTGCTAAAATTGTAAAGTTTGAAACTGATAATTTAGATTTATAGCAAAATCTTGGCAGGTATATAACTTTTCATAAGTCAAGGCATGAAACATTTAAACTATTGTCGCTCTTTGGTTGATTCCTATCTTCTTCCTTTTTCTTCCTCACTATCTTCTTCCTAGCAATATGTTTGTTTTGCTTCTCAACCATTTGTTGCGTCTTTTCTTCTGTTATTTCAAATAAATTGCAAAAGTCACATTTATCATTTTTTGAGGTATGGAAACCAATATTGAACTCCTTATTGAAAATATCTCTGTATTGGCTCTCAGTAGCCATTATAACATTGCCATTTTCAGTAGCCCAAATTGTACATAAGACAATAAATAAATACATAGTACACAAGTTTTATACAAATTGGACATTTTTGCTATGGTTAAACCTTCCTCAACATACAATTTGTGTGTTCGCTCCCGGCAATAATCCAGGAAATAGCTCAATATGTTGACAAACACTTCGTGCGTCCCTCTTTTATCAGGTGAAACGGGGCCGATAGCAGAGTTAAGGTAGAGACACACTGGTCCCACGTACGCAACGTGGGAGAATTGGTGTGCACACTCGTCCCGCTGATGAAACGTAAATTTTGCATCAGGCGCTGTTGTAATTTCTCAGAAGGTGCACTAGTACATTTGTAAGTCATGTTTTCTGATTCTGATAGCGAGTTTGAGGATGATTTATTGAGTTTACTATTTTTAAATGAATATTTCCGCGCCACAAAAACAAAAACTAAAGTTAAGAGGGGAAGATATCGGGTTCATGACATAAATAAACAAAGAGAAAAATTTGGAGAATACCATACATTTTTGCTGAAACTGGAATCTGATGAAAAACGATCCTTTATGTACTTTCGCATGTCTAAAATACAGTTTGAGCATGTCTAAAATACAGTTTTGCATGTCTAAAATACAGTATAAATCTATCAGCTATTCATCTCCCATTTTAACTATTTTGACAACAGAACGCTTGCATCAAAAGTCTATTTGTTTATGACGTGCTGCGCATAAGTTCTAGAAACACACTGATCACACGCGTGGATATCGTACGAAAATTCCCTCCACCTTCCCACGCCGATCTGGACAACACAGATCGACGTTGCGTGTAAGGCGTGTGATTGCGTTGCATACGATAAGTGTGTTTCTATGGCATAGTTTTTCATCTAAAAACAAGAGTCCAGATATCATAATGCGTTGCATATGTTGCGTACGTGGGACCAGTGTGTCTCTACCTTTATCCATCTTTTTCAATGCAGTCCCACATATCAGTTAAGCTTAATGTATTTAGAAACATTGTTTTGCGCACCCCTACTTTTTCTAAAGCGCTCATTGGTAAAGTGTAAGACAAACTTGAACTTCTTCGAGGCACTTCTTCATTTTCTTTAATAGCAATTCTGCTGTTAAAAATCAGAGATTTCGATTAACGTAAGAGCTCTTACAATTTGAGTAGCGTCTTATATTATCAGCGCATTATCATCGCAACATACCATACAATAGTTTTTATAGAGAACACGAGCAATATGTCCATTATAAAGTATTATGCAATTAAAAAGAAACGTTTTTTACATTCAAAGGCATAAGGTTTGTACAGTATAATCTTGATAATCCATTATAAAGTATTATACAATTAAAAAGAAATCAAATGTGGGATTGTATAGTACTTTTCCGTGTTTTTTTCGTTCAAAGGTATAAGGTTTGTACAGTATAACCTTGATAAGCCGGCGGTTGGTTAATCCGGCGCTCTGGGGAAACACGTGTCTTTTCTTTTCGCTGCCGCGCGCCGGATATAAACCTCGCGCACAGAGGAAATAAAGTCAAAAACAACGCCATCCAGTGTTCTAGGTAAAAGGCCTGACCAACACACCCTGCTTTTAACTCTGAAAACTTGATTGACGATTCTGACCAAGCTAACTTCACTCTACAATTGTCATACTATCTATTCTAAGTACATATTTTTTATATGTACACGTTTACCTATATAGATACATATTTTATTCTTTCTGAAATACATTTGTACATAAAATATGATTTTAAATGGTATTGCTTTCCTATAATCCTGATAATCTGGAATTTTTTGATAATCCGGCGGTTATCTGGTCCCATATGTCTCGGATTAAAAGATTATACTGCATTTACAATTACAAAATATTTTGATTTTTATACCATTAAGATAAGAAAACTAAGCAATTCGATTAATTTGAATTAAACATTACTATCTACTAATTCTGATCATTAAAAAATTAAAATAGCTAAAATGGCAGTTACAATATTTTAATTTGCAAGTATCGATTTGATATAAAACTACTTAATAAACCTTTTCATATTTGAATTTTTTTGTGCGCATGTGTCAATTTCCACCATGTTATAAGTCAAAAAGTGGCCGAACTTTTTCACGTGTAACTAAATATGTGCCCGAAACTTTCATATTTCTGCCTTTCAAACATGGTGGATGCGCATGCGCTTAACTATCCGTAAAAAGGTCTATTGACTTGTTTCATGAGATCGTTTGCTAATGACAATAGTTTCACCTTCACAGTGGCATCGTCAGATCTACTACAAACATGTTATAATTACCGATATTTACACAATTTTAAGATTGGGTTTGCCTTATTTTTAAGAGTCGTGATTGGTGGATTTGTTCATGGAGGCAATTTCTCAAACTTTTTCAATGGTTTTCCCGATTTCTAAAGATTCCAGCAGGTCCAGTTTTAATCCTTCTTCTTAGAGGTGTAATATTGTCGGCTGGTAGTGTGTCGAAATTTGATATCCTGTTGTTAATCGATGATTAGCAAAGATTTGAAAAACGACGGTTTCTCAAACTTTGCTACCGGCACAGTCTCACCTGATAAAAGAGGGACGCGCGAAGTGTTTGCCAACATATTGAGCTATTTCCCAAAGTAGCGTCTCACTATTGCCGGGAGCGAACAAACAAATTGTATGTTGAGGAAAATTCAACCATAGCAAAAATATACAAATTGTATAAAACTTGGGCTACTGAAAATTGGAATGTTATAATTCATTGTTTTCCATGTGTGTTCTTTAAACCGGGTTTAGAAGTTCCTTCCTTGTTTGGCCTATGTAGATGCCGTTACTGCATTTAACATTTTTTTGTTAAAACTTTTGTCATTTTTGGGTTACAGGCAAGGTAACTGGCCACAGGCACTTTACACCCTCCTTGTGGACCTGTTGAAAGTTTGTTGAGAATTTTGAAACTTTGCTTTGAGTTTTGCAGAAAATAATAATTTTTCTGTTTATAGGAAAGGGCTAGATAAAATCAAGTATAAATTATTTGGTTTACATTTTGTGATCAAATAAATATGATCGTACGCTATGTTTGAAATTAATATAAAATTCGTTTGTTTTTATTACCCAAAATTCATTTGAATCAATTACCATTCGGTAGAATTGATAATAAAAAAAAGGCGAACGCGAACGCAACTTTTTTGATTAAACGCAAATGAAATGAAAACAAAACGAAATATTTTAACGCAATATTTTACATATATAAAACCGGAGGCCAAGAGTGCCTGAATTTATATTTCGTAAATTATTTTAATTGCCCCGCGTTTTCAAGTTGTAAGCCTAAGCTTAAAACTTTTAAGCTTTACGACCGATAAAATATCGACAATATTACCAAACGAAAGATGATGGACTAAACTTCATGGAGAAAACTTGATAGATTAGATTAACCTTGATAGATTACACTTACAGTAGATAAATATTGATGTACTAAACAAGACTGTTTATTTAACAAGACTAATTATTTAATAAAGATTAAATAATTAGTCTTGTTTTATTATTATTTAAAAAATATTGCTTGTTTAAGAAGACTGCTTATTTGTCATTGCTCTTTCAACCTTCTTCGGCTTTGAGAACGGTCACAACGATTTTCTGCTCTTCCAGAAGGATAGCACTGACTAGGGTTTGACGGTTTTTCAAACCCGCGGTTTGAAAAAAATCGGTTTTTAAAATAAATTTGTGACATTTGAAAACCGGTTTTTAAGTTAAGAAAACCGGTTTTTTAAATTAAGAAAACCGCTTTCAAAGAATTCAGACTACGTAAAAATTATGCCAATTTATTAGCAAGTATTTGTATTTTATTTCTCTTAAATGATATAAAAAAATTTAAAACTTAAATAAGTTAGAAACTATTACATGCTTTGGAAGAACGAATTCACGAGACAAGTAGAATTAGCAACTTTTTTTGAGTATTTACAAAATTCACAACACATTTCCAGGTCAGCAAAGAAATCTAGTGAATCCATTGGCATTAAAAATCGAAATTATTAAGTTATCTGGAATTATATTGTCTAGAATATTTATAAACAGATTCTGATGAAGAGCAAATCAATGAAACTACTCATTAGTGTAATGTTTTTTAAAAGAAGTCATGGAAAAATTAATTAATTAATTTCTTAAAGACTTACGGATCCAAAGACACCGAAAGCTGAATTTTCATTATTTGAGGCAACGAATAAAAGAACCAGAAACTTTTCAATCTCTTATTTGATGTCCTGAAAATTATAAAACAAAGCTAGTGAACATGCAAGTAGCTACTGAACGAGTATTTTCATTTTTTCCTTTTATTTTGACTTTGATATTGATATCGTTTTTTGTTTAAATTAAATTAAATAAAAATTAAATAAAACATTTTTCCTAATTCTATTTTTTTGACCAAAATTTGAAAATCGACTAAAACCGGTAAATAAGTAAAACCGGAAATCTTGTATTCGAAAACCGGTTTTAAAAATTTCGTTTTTTGTATAAACCCTAGCCCTCACAATCTTTTCCTTTACACACTTGTGGCAAGGGACATCTCCATAGGTACCTTTCACAGTCTGCTTAAGCCTAGATATGCGAGATCTTTCTTGTGGCCTTGCATGTATAAGGAACCTCAATTTGTCTTTGCGTTATCCACATCTTGGTACCTTCTTGGGTTTCTTAAGGAGTTGGTATACTAATTTACCTTAAGAAACCCAAGAAGGTAGCAAGATGTGAACAATGCAATGCAAAAAAAAACTTAAACTTAATAGATTAATAGAATTGAAAGTAGGAGTTTATCACTACGATATCTTCAAATCTGTCAGTAGCTAGAATTACACGGAAATCTTCTGTTATTCTTTGGCACACCCCGCTGAAGAAGCGTGGTGTGAGCCGTTCGCTGCGTCAAAGCAAGTAACGGGAACGGTCAAAACCGATTTTTGTCAGGTGCTGATGGCCAACAGATGTTATGAAAGAGTAAATAAAATAAAAGTTTGAATTTGTGTAATTACAGCGAACGGCTCACATCACGCTTCTTCAGCGGGGTGTGCCAAAGAGTAACAGAAGATTTCCGTGTAATTCTAGCTACTGACAGATTTTAAGATATCGTAGTGATAAAACTCCTACTTTCAATTCTAATAATAATTTGGTTCAAACCATGACATCTCATTTTAAACCTTAATAGATTAACTTTGATGGATCAAACTTAGTAGATAAACCTTGATTAAGCTAAATTGATAGATGATCCTGGACGGGCTAATCTTGGGAAATAAACCTTGATGGACTAAACTTATTTGTTTAACCTTGATGGACTACACTCTTAGTCTTCTTACAGTCTTCTTACGCGTAGACATGCGAGACCTTTCTTGTGGCCTTGCAGGTATCTTCTTCTTCTTCTCTCCCTTTTCTTATATCACGTAGGGTCGGGTCGGCGTTACTTTGTTGGAATCTTCTTCTCCATAAATGTTTAATGTCCAATGCGTCCTTACTCTTCCAACGTTTTTCTCTCAAATCCCCTGCTGCCTCGCCTTTAAATCTCATTTTCGGTCTTCCTTTCTTCCTTGACCCTCCAATTTCCAGCTTTTCAACTCTTTTACCCACGTAGTCCTCCTCTATTCTCTGCACATGTCCAAACCACCTTAGCATGCTTTCTCGAACCTTCTTTCCTATGGGTCCCGCTTTCACTGTTCCTCTGATGTGATCATTCCTTATTCTATCCTTTCTTGTTACCACACTCATCCACCTCAACATTCTCATTTCTGCCCCTTCCATCTTTCTCTCATGTGCTTTTGTAATCAGCCATATTTCCACACTATGGAGCATAGCAGGCCTGACAACAGATTTGTAGAGTTTTCCTCATGTAGCTAATCTTCTTCTCACACAGTACTCCGCTCAATTTCTTCCAGTTCATCCATCCGCTATTTACCCTGTGTTGTATTTCAGACTCCAGACCTCGATCACTCTAAATATATGACCCCCGATATTTAAACTTCTTGGTCGGTGGCAGTTCTTCTTCCTGCAGGTTAATACATAGGTCTTGAGCTTCCTTCATATACATATATTCAGTTTTCGACCTGCTGATCCTCATTCTCCTTTCTTCTAGGGCTTTCGTCCACTCTTCGAGCCTCTCTTGAAGTTTCTCTCGAGTCAGTTCACAGAGTACAACGTCGCCCGCGAACATCTTGGCCTTCCTCACATCCTTGACTAGCACATCGATTACCAGAGCAAAGAGACATGGGCTGAGAGCAGATCTCTGGTGTAGCCCTACTCTCACTGGGAATTCCGTTGTTGTCCCACTGCTCTTGACTTGTTGTCATGACACCTTTGCACATTTCTTGCACCAGTCCTATATTCTTTTCTGGTACACCTTTACTTTTCATACATCTCCATATCTCTTGCCTGGGCACCCTGTCATACGCTCTCTCCAGATCCATGAAGGCCATGTGTAAATCAACCTGCACCTCCCTTTCTCTCAATCAGTTTCCCTGTGTCTCTCCATCAGTTCCCTTAGTGCAAATGTTGCGTCAGTTGTTCCTCTTCCTTGAATAAATCCAAACTGTTCTTCCCCTGCTTCAGTTTCCCGAAGCAACTTTGTCCCAATGATCCTTTCCCATGTCTTCATTGTGCGATACATCAGCTTTATACCTCTATAATTGCCACAATTTTGAATATCATCTTTCCCTTTATATATGGGGACAAGAATACTACTTCTACACGCACGTAGCATTCTTTCTCCGTTGCAAATCTTCTCCATTAAATCCCAGAGGATATAAATACCCCGGTCTCCCAGGCTTCTCCAGCCTTCTGTTGGGATTTGGTCTGGACCTACTGCTTTCCCATTTTTCATTTTCTTTAGCGCATATTCTACTGCTTCCTTACTTCATGCTCTGGTCACTCCTTCGGTTACCTCTCCATCCTCGTACTTTTCTCTCAGAATTTCTTCATTCAATAGTCTTTCAAAGTACTCCAGCCATCTTTCCAGTATTTTCTCTTGATCGTGTAACACTACACCTGACTCATCCTTCATGTGCTTCATTGATGTTATGTCTTTGGACGCTTTATCTCTTGCTTTTGCAAATCTTATGAGTCGTCTGCCATCCTGGTTTCTCTCCAGCTCTTCATATGCCTCCTCCACTGCCTCAGTCTTCGCTTTTGCCACAGCTCGTTTTGCTTTCTTCTTTGTAATCTAATAGGCTTCTCTTTCCTCTTGTTAAATCGCATTGCATCTTAGCATCTTTCTTCACTTTTACCTCTTTTTGGGCCTCCTTATTCCACCACCATGTCTCCTTATGTTCTGGCGGTTCCTTTCCTGATGTTACACCGAGCACGTCTTCACCAGGTTTCTTTATAACACTGCTATTGATTCTCCACTTTACGTCCTCCGGTAATCTCAGGTCCCTTAGCACTTTTTCCTTGAATTCTTCTCGCAGCCCTTCTTCTTTCAGTGTCCACCACTTATTCTTTGTTCTCTCTGTATGATACATTTACGTCTTTTTCCCATAACTATCTAATAATCAGTCAACACGAGTTTGTGTGTATCATACCACTCAATTTGTCTTTGCATTGTCCACATCTTCGTACTTTCTTGGGTTTCTTAAGTTATTGGTATACTAATTTAGTTTAGGAGGCCCAAGAAAGTACCAACATGTAGACAACGCAAAGACAAAAAAATTTAAACTCCATAGATTAACCTTGATGGACGAAAAGTATATAAACCTTGATCAAGTAAAATTTATAGATGAACTTTGATGGACTAATCTTGGTAAGTATACCTTGATGGACTAAACTTTTTAGATTAACCTTGATGGACTACACTCATAGTCTTCTTACAGCCTTCTCTACAGTCTTCTATACAGTCTTCTGTGCAATATTACGCGTAGACATGCGAGACCTTTCTTGTGGCCTTGCGGGTATGATGCCCCTCAATTTGTCTTTCCATTATCCACATCTAGATACCTTCTTGGGTTTCTTAAAATATTGGTATACTAATTTACCTTAAGTAACCCAAGAAAGTACCAAGAAGTGGACAATGCAAATACCCCTCAATTTCTCTTTGCATTATCCACATCTTGGTACCTTCTTGGGTTTCTTAAGTTATTGGCATATTTCTTAATTATTATTTATTAAGTTATTGGTATATTATTTTATCTAAACCCATTCGAGAACGATTGCTCACCGTGTATGCAATTGATTTCACCGTGTGTGCAAGAACAGTAATTTGCAATTATTAATTATTCTGAGTAAACTAGTCGTCAAAATAAGATTTTTCTTGAACAAATGAAATCTGTAAAGTACAGGAAAACAAAATTTGTCATTGGTTTTACTATGTACCAAAAAATATAAAAATTATCTAAAGCTTTTAAATAAGCATGCAGCGCAGGCCTAAGGCAGGAACATTAGGCATGCAGGAAGCAACCAGTAATAATAAAAGTGATGATTTCTTGTTTGCAAGAAATATAAAAAAGAATCGAAATTTTGTTATCTCTGGATAGTGCTATTGATTTAGAAAATGAGGAAAACATGAATGTGGATATTAAACTATTAGATGAGGATCAGGATGAGGTTTTTGAAGAAAATGATTGGGACAATTGTACTGACATTGAAAGTGAAATTGAACAGCATAAAAGTGAGCTTACTGAAGATACAGAAACGAGGGAAGATGATGGTTCTCTTACAAAAATTCCTTTTGTTGGTAAACCAGGTCTCCAAAAGTTACCAAACGGAGGTAGTCCTTCCGTACGATTTTTTGAACTTTTATTTGATTATACCTTTTTCTCTTTGATTGTCAAAGAAACAAACAAGTACGAAGTACTTAACCATTTCAATTCAAGGTGTTTTTAAGTTTATTATTACATATGCGAAATGTCAAATGTACAAGAATTGATAATTATTGGAATAAAAGCGGACAATTTGGTTTAAATTATTTTTCCCAACACATGACTAGACAAAGATTTCAATATGTCTTACGATCGCTTCATTTCTTGTCTGATAATGACATTGATCGTCTATGGAAAATAATTCCAATTGTAAATTATTTTGATAATGAAATGAAAGAAATATATTATCCTCACAGAGAGTTATCAATAGATGAATCTCTATTTCTTTGAAGAAGAAGGTTAATATTTAAACAATATATTGCCGGCAAAAAACACAAACCTGCTAATGCTAAAACATGCTAAACAAGTTCTGGTACTGCGTTACGAATGAAAGTATATTGGTTTTTAATTCCTGCAATTTTCATTTTACCTTACGTTGCATAAATGGTGTTTAATCCGCTCCTCGCATTAAAAATTTTCCTAGGAGCGAGCTGCACACCCGGTGTGCAATGCTCATGGGGATTGTTTTCGAAAAAAATCGTCGTCTCGAATGTGTTAAGAAACCCAAGCAGGTACCAAGATGTGGACAATTCAAAGACAAAAAAACTTAATAGATAACCTTGACGGACCAAACTTAGTAGATAAACCTTGATCAAGCAAAATTGATAGATGAACCTTGATGGACTAATCTTGTTAGGTAAACCTTGATGGACTAAACTTATTAGATTTACCTTGATGGACTACACTTTTAGTCATCTTACAGGCTTCTTTCGCGTAGGCATTCGACACCTTTCTTATGGCCTTGTAGGTATGATACCCATCAATTGGTCTTTGCATTGTTTACATCTTGATAAATTCTTGGGTTTCTTAACGTATTAGGATGCTAATTTACATTAAGAAACCCAAGTAGGTACCAAGATGTGGACAATGCAAAGACAAAAAAAAATCTTAAAAAAATATCTTAAACTTGATTGATTAACCTTGATGGACCAAACGTAGTAGATAAACCTTGATGAAGCAAAATTGATAGATTATCCTGGACGGACTAATCTTGGGAGATAAACCTTGAAGGACTAAACTTAATGCATTAATCTTGATGCACTAAACATGATAGATAAGCCGTGATAGAATAAACTTAATAGATAAATCTTGATGGACCCAACTTGTTAAATTAGTCCTGTTCATCATTTGTTTTCCAAATTTAAATTTCGGATATACGCGATAATGTTGAGGATCCAAATGTGGGAGCAGCTTGTTAGCAATGAAAGCATTGATGATTATTGCTAATATTTTGATGACCTAATTGCGCTTTTATATAATTCTGAGGCAATTAAAGAAAATTACCAACATTTGCTTCACTTAGTTTCAAAGTTATTGCTAGTTGGGAGACAAATTTTCCAAATTCGAACTCGCTTTTAAACAGTCTCCCGTGTCTTATATTTCACAACAATATTAATCGATCATATATCAAAATTTTAAGCGTTTTCTAAGCTTTCATAAAATGGAAAACTAATTCCGCTACTTCTACTCCTTTTAGGGCTTCACACGAGTCGAGACGAGAGTTCGTCTCGCTTTTTGACACGAGACGAGACGAGAAAAATATCGTTCTCGTGTTAAACCCTAAGTCCTTCTTAAGATATCGCTTTAAATATAACACGCTGTTTTTAAGTGGTCATTTTTTTTAGTTTTTATATATATCTGGACATATTGTCAACTAAATTGCATAATTTTTAATATTTACGTAATCTGTATAAAATTTTGCGTGTTTTGATATATAACTTGTAAAAATTGGAGGAATTCGCGAATTTTGACATGTTATAGATATTTGCATATAATACATCAAAGGACACGAAATTTGTTATAGAATAAACAAGTGATAAATAATCCTTTTCTATTTTGGTGAAACATAGCCTGAAAATTGCGAATATAAAAACGCGGAAAATCTTGTACTTTCAGATAATTCGCACAAATTGGCCAATTTGTTACTGGCGCTTTTCTTATAAATACCGCGTTATCTAAATTATTACCATCGGAAACGCCGTGCTTCGAACCCAACCAATTCCCTATACACACACTCGGATAAAATCTCGCCCCAACATGTCGTGAGTGAAATCGCAGTGGGTGACATCGTCGTGCGCGAATGTTTATAAGTTAAACAACATTTATAATATAATAACCACTTAGGCCTCAGGCTCATGAACACGTATTACATTATAAGAATTCCCTCGGGGGGGCTTAGTTTTCCACTGGTCATTGGCAGACACTCGCACGCGTTTCCTTCTCGCTCCAACCCTTCGTCCCATTTACTACTTACCTCTCCTCCGGCTCACGCTAAATATATGATCAAATAAGACCGGGTCACGTGATGCAATATGTAATAGTTTCCTAATGGGCTTACGCGGTCGCATGCTAATATCGGTTGAGATAGGACCACGAACACGCTTTTCTTAGCATTCATGTTTACTAACACAAACAAGAATTATTAAAACACAAATATATTAGACGAGGAGAATACGAGACGACTAAACAGACAAGACTAGATAAAGAAGACTAGACAGACAGGACTAGATAAAGAAGACTAGACAGACAAGACTAGATAATGAAGACTAGACAGACAAGACTAGACAGACAAGACTAGACAGACAAGACTAGACAGACAAGACTAGACAGACAAGACTAGACAGACAAGACTAGACAGACAAGACTAGACAGACAAGACTAGACAGACAAGACTAGACAGACAAGACTAGACAGACAAGACTAGACAGACAAGACTAGACAGACAAGACTAGACAGACAAGTCTAGATAGAGAACACTAGACAGACCAGACTACACAGACTAGACAGACAAGACTAGACAGATAAGACTAGACAGACAAGACTAGACAGACAAGACTAAACAGACAAGACTAGACAGACAAGACTAGACAGACAAGACTAGATAGACAAGACTAGACAGACAAGACTAGACAGACAAGACTAGACAAACAAGACTAGACAGACAAGATTAGACAGACAAGACGAGACAGACAAGACTAGACAGACAAGACTAGACAGACAAGACTAGACAGACAAGACTAGACAGACAAGACTAGACAGACAAGACTAGACAGACAAGACTAGACAGACAAGACTAGACAGGCAATAATAGACAGTCCAGACTAGACAGAGAAGTCTAGACAGACAAGACTAGACAGACAAGACTAGAGAGACAAGCTCAGACTAGACTAGATAATATTGCAATATTAAAAAGTTTATTAACCCGTAGTATAACATCAGGTCTATCTAAATTGATATCAAAAGGAATTTTAATAGTACAGAAGATGTTCAGTTTTAATTAAAAAATGTAATTTTTCATTGACTGTATGTAACTCAAATTTCAATTAGTTGATTCTCCCATAGTATGGTAATTCCAGTTTTGATTTATAATTAAAAACGTTTTTTCTGCTCGCGAGACCATTATGATAGGGTATGTAATAAGACGAGCAGCTGTGTACATCCTGATTGAAACTGATTACGGCTATTAATACAGTCAACGACGTGAAATAGGATTGCCACATCTCTCTCTCTTATCAGATAAAGGGGAAGAGTAATTGAAAAATACATCGCCCGGAGTTAATTATTCGTATTATTATTATTTTTCACGTAGGCCACACTAATTACAAGCATTCCGCGCAATAAAAAACGGGAGTGCAATTAATTCACGCCTCGTCTCCTGCCAACTCCCAGATTGTTTCATAAATTACAACTAAAAATAGTGACTTCTATATAGCCCAAAACTACGATATACATAAATTATTCTCAGGACGTTCTTTTGCAAGGTAATGATTATAATATATTGTTATCGTGGCGAGGAAATACAGTAATTGATGGAGCCAGTTGAAACCGTCCTGTCAGTGGTTTGGATTATGCACACCATAATGTATTGGAGTTCCATAGGGATTTCACGAAATCTAGAGGCTAAGTGTCTCGTAATGCATATGTCAAATCTATGCTTCTGCTTTAATTGGCACCAAATGGGTTGTATTCTCTATCAGTTACTGACAATTTGCCCAAAATAAAGAAATCATTAGCGTGTTTGTCTAACTCCTCCTCGGGTTTTAGTTTACAAATATCGCTAATGGTTCTTAGTCTCAGGTAGTGAGGGACAAAGCTAAATAAATATTTATCAGGAATTCAAAGTCAAACAACAAACACTAGTGCATTCAAACTTTTGATTGTTTGGTCTAGGCGCCACAACTATATAAGAGGAGATGAAAAAAAGTCTTCTCATATTTTCGCTTTCAAGTCTCATCCCCCCATTAAACATCTTGCTGGAAATCTCGAATTACTTTAAAAATTTGTAACCTTATAGTTACAGTTTTAATGAAAACATATGTCTTGAAATAATAACAGCTTATTTTTCTCGAAATGCGAACGGCGGAGACGGATCTGTACTGCAAGAGATTATTGTTAGGTTGGAGAGACGGTACGACGCGCCGCAACAAAACTGACTTCACGGAGATCAGAGCAGGAAACGGAACAAAAGCCACCGCTTCCTTCCACTGAGAACGCATAGTTTCAGATAAAATCTACTCATAAACAACAATAAGACGCGCGCGGCTGTTTCGGTTTTTCCGCCTGTCTGCCCGCGAAGCTCATTCAAATCGCGTCCCAAAATTCACGAATATCTTTTATGCATTAACAAATTTCTACAGCAAAACTGAATTATATCTGACGCCGAATAATGTATTACGATTTAATGGTTAACGGAATGTCTACACAGAGAAAATTAAGATTCCAGACAGCCGTTTCGGACTTTGAAGTTCTTGTTACTCAAAGCGTCTGGTATTCCGTGCCACGCTCCTGTCGCCTCATCGAACTACAAGGTGAACGCTTTGATCCGTCCAGCAATTCGGACAATATGCGGTTTCTATATAACCGGAGAGACACAAAAACTAAACAAATATCATACTGTTCCGCACTGCGATCGATACAGTCTTACAATATAAATATAACCGCGTCACGTAGGTGTTAGAATGCACTCGGCTAATGCATGCACATCTTCTGCTGAATCCCTTTGAAGTTTTGTTTTCAAAATAGAAACTCGCCCCCACGTTCGCGACGCCTTTCCGTGTGGAAATCTAATTGTTTATTTATTCCAGGGCTAATTATGCGGGCCAAATAAAACTTCCATAAAACTCTCATAATCTTATCATTTATGGAGAAAATATATTATTTTTCTAGGAATATTTATATACTGGTGCTCAGAGTTGTGTTATCCTTTACATATTAACTTTCTGCACGAACATACCAACCTAGCTCACGAATAGCTAACCCATTATTACCTTATATTTGGATAATAAATTATTTCAAATTTTCTTATAAAACAAAATAAAATTAACATAGTTGTCTATCTAGTTTTATCTGTTTAGTCTTGTCTCTCTAGTTTTATCTGTCTAGTCTTGTCTGCCTAGTTTTGTTTGTCTAGTCTTGTCTGTCTAGTCTTGTCTGTCTAGTCTTGTCTGTCTAGTCTTGTCTGTCTAGTCTTGTCTGTCTAGTCTTGTCTGTCTAGTCTTGTCTGTCTAGTCTTGTCTGTCTAGTCTTGTCTGTCTAGTCTTGTCTGTCTAGTCTTGTCTGTCTAGTCTTGTCTGTCTAGTCTTGTCTGTCTAGTCTTGTCTGTCTAGTCTTGTCTGTCTAGTCTTGTCTGTCTAGTCTTGTCTGTCTAGTCTTGTCTGTCTAGTCTTGTCTGTCTAGTCTTGTCTGTCTAGTCTTGTCTGTCTAGTCTTGTCTGTCTAGTCTTGTCTGTCTAGTCTTGTCTGTCTAGTCTTGTCTGTCTAGTCTTGTCTGTCTAGTCTTGTCTGTCTAGTCTTGTCTGTCTAGTCTTGTCTGTCTAGTCTTGTCTGTCTAGTCTTGTCTGTCTAGTCTTGTCTGTCTAGTCTTGTCTGTCTAGTCTTGTCTGTCTAGTCTTGTCTGTCTAGTCTTGTCTGTCTAGTCTTGTCTGTCTAGTCTTGTCTGTCTAGTCTTGTCTGTCTAGTCTTGTCTGTCTAGTCTTGTCTGTCTAGTCTTGTCTGTCTAGTCTTGTCTGTCTAGTCTTGTCTGTCTAGTCTTGTCTGTCTAGTCTTGTCTGTCTAGTCTTGTCTGTCTAGTCTTGTCTGTCTAGTCTTGTCTGTCTAGTCTTGTCTGTCTAGTCTTGTCTGTCTAGTCTTGTCTGTCTAGTCTTGTCTGTCTAGTCTTGTCTGTCTAGTCTTGTCTGTCTAGTCTTGTCTGTCTAGTCTTGTCTGTCTAGTCTTGTCTGTCTAGTCTTGTCTGTCTAGTCTTGTCTGTCTAGTCTTGTCTGTCTAGTCTTGTCTGTCTAGTCTTGTCTGTCTAGTCTTGTCTGTCTAGTCTTGTCTGTCTAGTCTTGTCTGTCTAGTCTTGTCTGTCTAGTCTTGTCTGTCTAGTCTTGTCTGTCTAGTCTTGTCTGTCTGGTCTTGTCTTTCTGGTCTTGTCTGTCTAGTCTTGTCTATCTAGTCTTGTCTGTCTAGTCTTGTATGTCTAGTCTTGTCTGTCTAGTCTTGTCTGTCTAGTCTTTGCAGCTTCATGCAGGAATTAACTCCTTTTTAGCTTCTTCCTTTCCACCTTGCTCTTTCTTATCATTATATCACTCTTCATTTTCACCTCTGCTTCCTTTTTCTGCGCAACTTTCTTCACCTCAGGAACTTTTTTCTTAATGGTCACTTGAATCTTTGATTTTTTCAAAACTTTTCCAGTGACTTTCTTCTTGACATCCACTGGCTCAGCAACAGTTTTCTTCCTAATTTCAACCTTTTTGGAAATTACTAGAAGTTTTCTTAATAGGAACTTTGATCTCCTTCCCTTTAATATTCTTCATATTTGTTTGGAATTTCAACTTTTGTGATCTCAGCCTTGGGTAATTAGGAGGTAACTTCAACTTATTTTGTGTCCTCAGCAACATCCTCGACTATTGTGCATGTCTTCTGGCAACAACTGACTGGTCAAAACATTCGACCTCGTCATCCTTATTTCTGTTGATTTCTTAGGAAGAACTCCAGAACTTTTCTAGCAACTCTCTCTGGTTTCTCATCACTCCTCCTCATCAAAGGCTCGGCATCATCTAAAGAAAACTTTTCTTCGTCAACTTCTTCCTTTTCTTCCTTGGCACTTTCCTCCTTAAGCTTCTTAACTTTCACAGCCCTTTTTTAGCAGCAGGTTTGTTGACGAGTTCCCTTTGCACAAACCATCCTCGATAACTTGGCAAACACATTTTCTGTTTTATATTTCCTTGCTTGAGCGTGCTAGTTCGTCGAGTAGTAACTTTGACCCGCTTTGTAGCAACTACGGTGATATTCGTTTTCTGAGAAATATTTTTCTTGGTAATCGGACCGTTTTTAGTGACTGATCTTGTGGTTCTAACAACATTTTTGTTGGTTTGAACTTTCTGAGAGAGTTGACTGATTGTGATTGCTCAAATTTTAGCCATTTTCTGTTCTTGATACTTCCTCCTCAGCTTGTCTGTCTAGTCTGGTCTGTCTAGTCTTGTCTGTCTAGTCTTGTCTGTCTAGTCTTGTCTGTCTAGTCTTGTCTGTCTAGTCTTGTCTGTCTAGTCTTGTCTGTCTAGTCTTGTCTGTCTAGTCTTGTCTATTTAGTCTTGTCTGTCTAGTCTTGTCTGTATAGTCTTGTCTTTCTAGTCTTGTCGGTCTAGTATTGTCTGTCTGGTATTGTCTGTTTAGTCTTGTCTGTTTAGTCTTGTCTGTCTAGTCTTGTCTGTCTAGTCTGGCCTGTCTAGTCTTGTCTGTCTAGTCTTGTTTGTCTAGTTTGTCTGTCTAGTTTTGTCTGTCTAATCTTGTCTGTCTAATCTTGTCTGTCTAGTCTTGTATGTCTAGTCTTGTCTGTCTAGTCTTGTCTGTCTATCTTGTCTGTCTAGTGTTGTCTGTCTAGTCTTGTCTGTTTAGTCTGGTCTGTCTAGTTATGTGTGTCTAGTCTTGTCTATTTAGTCTTGTCTGTCTAGTGTTGTCTGTCTAGTCTTGTCTAGTCTTGTCTGTCTAGTCTGGTCTGTCTAGTCTTGTCTGTCTGTCCTCCTCGGTGGTGTAGTTGACAACATACCCGCCTTTCAATGCGGTAGATCCGGGTTCGAATCCTGGTCGGGGAGACAACAACTAGGGCGGTTTTCATTAACCGTCCGGGCTGCCCACCCTGAATGAATGCTAAATATGCGATGCCAGGGTGGCGCATACTTAAAGCCAAGGTGGAAAAAGTCTTGTCTGTCTAATCTTGTCCGTCTAATCTTGTATGTCTAGTCTTGTCTGTCAAGTCTTGTATATCTAGTATCAAAAGAAAGGAAATCATTCAATAACAGCGAGTTCTGTGATGTTATTTCTAGTTTTGTTTTAGATTGTTATTGGCATTGCATGCTCAATATTTCTTGTTTTATAAGATCGTATATTTCTCTTCCTTTATTTTCTTGTTTCCTGTTTGTTAGTTCCCTTATAATTTTTGTTTCCGGATATATAGACCCTTTTCCGTATAAATCTTCCTTGCCATATTCCCATCTTTCTCCTTGAATCCCCTATATTTATTTTCAGTTTTTTCGTATCCAATTTGTACATATACATGGTTATATAACATAACATTCTAATACTTCCAACTATTTCCTAAATAATTTTTTAAATAAACAAAGCTGATAACTATCATTTTCAAATTTCGTTGCGTTTACTACCTAAATCACTTCCTACTTTATCTACTAATTATTTGTTACTATGATTAGTTGTAATCTTCGCACGTTTAAATTTTAATTGCATTAACATGTTTGTACAGTAATCAAAGCAACGTTTCTTAATTCACATTGTCAATCTTGATATTCCAAAGTACCTTTTTTTCTAAATTAACATTCTAACGACACCATAATTGGCCATTGAAAGTGATAATTCATTAACGAATCTTTAAAGTAAATACTTGAGTGGACTACTTTCTATTTTGGTCTTCCAATACTTTATTATAATATGATGCAACCAGTTAATGCTCTATAATGCCCAATCCAACTGTTATATCTTTGTCCAGGAACTGCCTCCAAACTTATGTCAAGTTATTTAAATTCTGTTCATATTTTGGGCTGAGTTACATGCTACATACACTTCTTTATTATTTCATTAGAATCACTTGTTAAAAAAAAGAACATTATTTTGTTGGAACTTCACTTATCAATTTTATTAATAAATCATACCTAGAGGTCCGATGCTGAAATGATGATGAAAAAAAACAATAAATTATCGCTTACAAACTGTGAAATGTACCCAAAATATATATACTAGCAAAAATAAATTGATCATAAATCATACATAAAGTCTTGTTTATGAATTTGTTCTTGAAAATTGAATTTTGTTTACGAATTATACTGTGGATCTCGCACACATTCAGACTTAATGTTCGCAGACTAGAAATCACAATTTAGAGTATATATTTAGAAATTACGACTAGAAATTGAAAGATTGTTGAAAATTGAAATTTAAAGATTAAAAGATTTAAAAGATTAAAGATACGCTATCTCAAGGTTCAGCCTTACATATCTAAAATTAGACTTTAAGAAATGATACCTGAATATTGCTAATGTTAAATGTTTTAAGCTGGTTATTTGGAAATTTGAAGAACAAACTTTTTGGTTTTGTTGTTTGTATCTTCAGCAAAAATTTATTTTAAATTGTTTAAAATGAGATGATTTATAGTTGTGTTACATTGTAGCTTACAACAAGAAAACGTAATAGTAATTGTACAATGTATATTTAAGGAGAACATGAATAACGGCGGGTGTATTCGCTCAAAGATAGAGACTAGGAACTCTGTATAGCCGCAATCTGCTGTATATTATAATTAGTACGAAAAGGCCATTTTCCCTTTCATAAACATTGTTTACACGGTTCCGTTAATAAACAACGCGCGCGCCGAAGAATGGCCCGTAATTATAATAAATTACATATGTACATTTTTTCCCATAACGAGGGTCTCGTTATTATCATAGAAAAATCTCTTAGAAGCAATTCAATTCCAAATTTAATTAATGGCCCACTAATTAGTCGATTATGTTTTCTATTAAAAATTTAGATACCTATCATGATTGACACATTTCATAAATATTTCAACATCAAGTTGGGAACGAGGAGGGAAATGTCTAATTATTTCGCTCATAAATTTGCATTTAAACACTTTTAAAAAATGCCCCGATCTTTATCTGCACACATTTAATAAACCATTTTTTATCATTACCAAAGCGATCTTAATCGCAACAAAATAATATAAGTTAAAATTTCGTTTTTCAATTAGCACCTTTATTTGTGTTGGGAATTTTGGTTCTGAAGTAATTCCTGTAATTTAAATAACTCGGGAAACAGCACAAAGTCCCAGGAAATTGATATTTATTTAAGTGAGTCTAATTAGTTTTTTCTAACAAAAAGAAAGAGCAGTTCACACAAAAAGCAAACTTCCTTCTGCGTTAATTAGTTGTAATTTAATTTAAGTTATTCCGGTTTAAAAAGTTTATTTATAGGTTCGGTGCGTAGTTCGCGACAAATTGTATCATTAGTTTAAACGAGAGTAAAAAAAGAAACCGCAGCAAGTCACACACTCTCTCGGCGACAGACGATCATCGCCGCCAACAAACCGTAAACATGTGCGAAATTATAGGCAGGAGCAGGCAGCAGCAGCATCCTGCACCTGCCGCTCAGCTCAGAGTTATGTGGGTGAATATTCAAATTATTACACAAAACACGCATCTTTTTTTGTCATCTTTAAACAAACCAAAGCCGACCGGTCGTAAATAACCCCTTTTTTCAAACTAATTAACAAACCGAAAACATACGATGACAAATTAAATTTATTGAACGGCCATATCGAAAACAACAACCGAAATAGATTTCTAAATAGACAAAAAGACTAAACATCCGGAGCGAGTACAGTTTTTTTTTCTTCCTGGTTTCTACATTAAATAGCAGCGAGCCGCATCAATTTTTAATTTTACCAGGGTATTGAATTTTTTATTTTCGGAAAAAATGTTTTACTTCATGTTCCTTTTATATTTATAAATATATTACAGCAAATCCAAATAATTCAAGCAATTTTTACTAGCGACATAAAATAGGGTATATAAAATAAATAGAGCAGGGACAAAATTATATCTGGACGTATTACAGTTTCGAGATTTCTTCCTGGCTAGTGCAAAAATAATAAAAAAATAAATATCTATATAAAAATATCATGTAATAGTATTGATTTTGTCTGTCACAAGAGCAGACTGTTCGCATCGGAAATTTGCTACATTTATTTACACAACTGCCGAAAAAATGCTACCGACGCGACTTCCGAGAAGTTCGGGCGATGTAAATATTTGCTGTTTAAGTGATTTTTAAAGGTACAGGACAAAATAAATCATATTGAGCCCAGTGTTTTAGGAATGCGAATATTTGCAAAGTTGTAAATAAATTATGTATTACTAAAATTACATTTGTGATAAGCAAGGCTTGGATTATATACACGAAAAATCTTAAAAATATGCGCATATATTTGCAGGTTTTTCACAAAAATAAGCTAAGGGTATATAAGCTAAGTCATTAAGATAATAAATATAATATCTCTATTCTGGTTTTCCTGATTTTGCGTCGTGTGGAATTGGTATGTTGTCTGGTGTCCGCATTCACTATTCATAATACTCTATTCAATAAACATGCATTTTTGGAATTATATTCACATCGAGTTTTGACAACAATTTGGATCGATTGCTGAATTGACAAGTTTCAGTAAACTCTATAACAAATTGTTTTAAGTAAATTAAAGAAATCACCCGATTCGTATCTGGGCGACTTATCGACTGTGTGACGCACAGGCAACTCCTTAACAAAATTTGCAATCACGATCACGATCTTTTCCCACAAATAGGAAACAATTCGTAAAAGACCGATAACTGGCCAATCAGACTTCAATTGTGTAAACATGGTTGTCCCGCAGGGCACTGCCCTGGTTCCGATTCTATTCCTACTATACACTGCAGACCTGGTCAGCTACATCGGAGATCAACACTTAACCGTATTTGCTGATTACGCTAGTTTTATCGTCTCCAAAAAAATGTATCTAATAGCAATTAATGATTTTCAAATTGGTTTATAATATTCATTAGGTTTCAAACACGTTCGGAGAGATAAGTTATTATTGGAGCCCGAAAATTGCTGAGATGAGAAAGATCTGATTCGCGAAAAGCAGTCAAGAAGGAGGAGAAGTATATAGCGGTGTGCACAGGGCTCGGGTATGGGCCCTACGCAGTGGAACTATACCACGGCGTGTTAAGGCTCCTTTTCCTAGCTGGGGTGGAAATAATAGATTCACCAATGTCCTGGCTATGGCTACAAGGGAAAGGGAAGAGAAATTCATACCCAGACAAAAGTCGGCAAAGAAAAGAAAAGTGGAAAAAATATAATGCCTCGTCATATATATATATATATATATATATATATATATATATATATATATATATATATATATATATATATATATATATATGTGAAATGTTGGTTATCTATGTTCCTTTCGTCGCTGATCACGAATACGTTATCAAGATTTTCAAAAACAAAATGGCGGATTAAATATGGCGGATGTGTCTTCGAATACTCATGCAATTTTTATTACAAAATGGCGTAAAGAGAGATTTTTTACGTCGCTGATTACCAATCTGTTGTCAGAATCTGTATTATTCTTCGCCTAACCGTTACTAATTTGTATTGAAGTGTTTGGTATCAACTCTGCTTAGGGACCGTACCCATACTACGTGACCCATTTTTTACATTTTTTTACCCCCCTCCACCCCATCGATGAGCACCCGTAGTATATGCTTTACTTTTACTTTTTCGAGTCCGAAATCATTCCATTCAAAGTTTTTCTGCCCAGTACCGGGCTACGTCTATACCATTTTCATTTGCAATCCACATCTCATCGATGGAGCACGTTGCAGGGCATAATCTGCATCCCAGCAAATGGCCCATGTTTTATATCTCCGAACAGTTACAGAGACTTTGTTGGTTTTCCTCAATTTTACACTTTAGTTTGTTTGTTTTTACGGGTGCCGGTCGGTTCGTATTTTGTTTAGCGTTCTCCAGGTCTTCCAGTCCAAATTTGACTCTGCACTGGGGCTTTCGTTGATAGGGAAGTTGTCGGGCGGTTCCACGGTGGCACATTTCCTGAATTTGAGCCTTCCATTGCTGTTCTTGGCCATAAAGGACATGGCGATCGTGAAAGGTTTGCTTAAATTTGTCTACGTGCTCTATACCCATTATTCCCTCACTTGGTTCTGCGAAGCCCGCTGCTTTGTACAATTGATTGAAGTTTGGTTAAAGGCGATGTCGAACTGTTTTGCATGACTTGATCTGCACAAGACTGGGCAGGCATGTTCTGCAGTTAAAAGCATATCTAAGCACCGGCTTCAGTGGGATCAAACAAATGGACAGAAGCATAGCAAACGAATGCTAAAAAAATAATCGGTCTCTTTAGCTGCTGAACTCCTGCAACTGAAAAAGAAGCAGATCACAATTGTGGCAGGCCTACTTACAGGCTACTGTCCTCTACCAGAACATCTGCACAAAATGGGGATCTGGAGAGATGAACTACTGTGCAGATTATGCTATGAAGAGGATGAAACTGCCTCTCATATAATCTTGCATTGTGAAGAAATTGCACGTAGGAGACACGAGCTTAGCATTACAGAAAATGAGATGAAAAACTTAGCGCATAGACTCTTATAACTAATACAAGGGCTGGATCTATTCGCATGCACAGAACATTGTGGGGAAATACAATAGGCCAGAAGGGCGCAGTGTTTTTAGGACTTTCAGCCCTTGATCCACATTGGTTGCAAAAAAACTCCTTGCCTGCTATTATTATTCAGTTCGAGTTCGAAAATAAACTGATGGAACCTATTACATATATTAGCAACTGCACTTTCTGTTCTGAAAAGGTACCTGATGCTTTAAAACCTCAACAGTTTCAGTACATATTTCAATACATTTGAAGAAGACATTCCTCTTAAAGTTGGCAAGCTAACTCGCCAAGAAAAAATAAAATTTCTCGCTATTTACCTAGAGGAACACCTGACTTGGATTGCAACTACTGATGCAATAATTCATAAGCTGAACTGAATAAGCTGAATAAGTCGTATCTGTTATGTTGATGTTCTTCTCAGCGTATACCATGCCATACAAAAAAGATACATACATAAATTCATACAAAAAAGTGCCCTAGAACTAAACGGAAATTGACGTACGCGCATAAAAAAAATCCAACTATGAAAAAGTCTATTGGAGTAAGAGATGACTGCCATGGATGTGATACCAGAAATTACTTAAACTTAAAATCGGTAAAGAGTAATCTCATCATTTGCAAAGGTGCACCTAACCTAACCTAACCTAAGCTAACCTAATCGAATAGATATTCAAATCTATAACCAGATATCGTTCACTTTAAGGAGCTAGCCAGTTATAGAAGCTTCCTAATACGCCTTAAAACTTGTCTAGATGATATCTTGGGGATCAAGTCTAGTTCATACAATAAGACTTGATTAATACAAATCTAGTCTACTTGAAACCTTGAAAACCAGGTATAGTTTATAAAATCGGACTAGATTATTAAAAATTCAATTTTAAAGAAACAAACCTTAACCCTTTCACTGCCATGACAATTTTAAGGAATAAAACACAGCGCCAATATTTATAAAAATTCCGGTAATTATGCAACCCCTTTCACATTGATCACCTTTTGATCAAAAGCGGAAAATAGAGCTAGCTCCTTTATAATCCTTCGCTCCTCCATTAAGCCGGGCGCCGCGGCGCCGGTTACACTGCCGCAAAGCCCAAGGTTCAATCTAAAGAACTTCGTCGAAAACTCGCGAGTCCGCCGCGGCACGTTGAACGCAGACGGCGGCAAACTTGAAGGTGCACTTTTACAGTGCACCCTGCACATTTATGAAAATATTTCCGGATCGGGACGGCTTGGATCTCGAAACCATAAATGTAAAAGAGGTGCGGGCGTCCGTTCCGAATCGAAAGCGTGCAATTTCGAGTTGTTGCGCCCAGAAACGGCGAAGCTGTAGCGGGCAGACTGGCCGCACCTTCCAGCGAAGGAGAGCCGATACGTTTCGAATCGTGGCGGGCGACTCCATGATCGCAGCGACGCAGCGCCGGTACCAAAATGCGCGGCTCTGTGGGGCCCACGTGCCGGTCAACTTGTAATTTCAAAAACGCGAGATCCTGGTGCCCGAAATCGACATTCAAGTTTTTCATGTTGTCATTTTGGTACCGGCGCAGCGACGCAGCGCCGGTACCAAAATGCGCGGCTCTGTGGGGCCCACGTGCCGGTCAACTTGTAATTTCAAAAACGCGAGATCCTGGTGCCCCAAATCGACATTCAAGTTTTTCATGTTGTCATTTTGGTACCGGCGCAGCGACGCAGCGCCGGTACCAAAATGCGCGGCTCTGTGGCGCCCACGTGCCGGTCAACTTGGAATTTCAAAAACGCGACATCCTGGTGCCCCAAATCGACATTCAAGTTTTTCTCTATGAAGATTAGCAGTTATAAGTGGGCGTCGCGACGCGATTCCGCGATGTCCAATTATTGGTGCGGAAAGCCGAAACAGCATTAAACAATCCACTGAAAAATCCAGAACATTCACCGGGCGTCTGCAAAAATATGGACGTTTTTCTTTCGTCATTTGTTTCCTGCAATGCGGCGAGTTTCGTCGGGCGTCGCGACGGTTGCAAACGACGCAGCGTGCGACTAAATGCCGCTTACACCAAAAGATAAAACGTTCAATTGTCTGCGAAATCGCGCCAAACCGTTCCCGCATAGCTTTAGTTAACGAGTTTAGTTTGGAGTTTTCCTGGACGTCCAGACGTTTTTCGTTTTTATAGCGTCGCAACGCCATCTTCAAGGCAATCGGGATTAAACTCCCAAATAAACTAATAGGTTCTATGCCCGATCGAATGGCGCAGGTCCCGTTCTTATCCGTCAATTTGTTTGGACATTCTAGGTATCGCCGTAAAACGCCTCTGGTTTTTTTCACTTTTTGCGCACTCTTCTTTTTAACTGCCGCAGATTCGCAAAAAGTCGTCGCAGTTTAAAAATACTTGCCGGAATAGTTGCGGGAAAGTGTTCTGAAGAGAACGAATCCAACCAGCAACCTGGAGCCCTGTAAATAAGCGTAGGGCGTCCGTTGATGTGATTGCAAAATCGGCAAAGAAAAGTTGCATTTTCTCTTGCACCAGGTGAACGGGACGTCGCAGGACGGCGAGCGAGGGCTCTAAAAAACGCGGTGCGGCGGCAGTCAAACGATCCGGAAGAATTTTTGAGATCCGACAAAAAATGCGCCTCAAAGGATCAAAATTCGTAGTTTTAGGTTTCGGTCTGGTGCGTTCGAACCTGGGAACCGGGAGTTGAGTCGCGAAAATGGCACCGCTCTACGGAGCTCTCGGTTCTACACGAGAAAAATGTACAATCCCGTCTTGCGCTGTAGACTCCGCTTCCGTCGGGCCGTTTGCAAAAAACCTCGATTTTCGGTGGGGTTTGACCCTCTGGAGGGGCGCGACAGGACGGAGGACGAAACCTGGGACTGCGCAACGTGCGGTAAAACACCGAAGATCTGCCGCATAAAAAAGCCTAATGTTACCTTTTTAAAAAACCACGTGGTGCGGTACACCAGGTGAAATTCGCGAAACACCACACGTCAGTCGTCTCAAAATTGATAGAAATTTGCGATTCCGTCGAGACCTAGCGATTTAGTCCTAATGATTCCCTACACGGACACCAAAAGTTTGCATTACAAAAATTTCCACTTTTACGGAGGTCATGGCGAAAATACCTAGGAAAAATGAAATTCACGAAATGATTCCGGTAGAAAGCTTTGAGACGCGTGCTCCGACACCATTGTCGTGACTGTGCGACTTTTGTCAGCGACGTTATTCACATTTTCTGCGATTCCAGGTCGCCCGACTAAAACGCCTCCTGCGGCGGTGTGCGCCGCCGGGTGGCAGCCGTGCATCAGATTCTTGTAGCCAAAGAATAGAAGAACGGCCCCACGTGAGATTTTCGATAAGACTTCCGGATCGCGTTATTTAGGCGTCAAAAAATGACGAATATTTTGCAAAGAAAAGTAAGTTTTTCGCATTTTGAAAAAATGTTGATTAAAAATGTCGAAAAATGAGGTGATAGTCCTATGTGTGGCGACGTTCCGGACACACCAACGCCGGAACCACGTCTGCGCGACTAGAACAATCCAAGTTGTGTGCAAAAAAGTGAAAAACCTGGAAAAATTCACCCAGCCGTCCCCGGAGACGGCAGGTCGGTGAAATTATTTTTTTTAAATACCCGATCGGTTAAGGGAGATTTACAATCGTTGCGTAATATTTAAGTTTTTTTTTTTAATTTAGAAATAATTTCTCTTCCCTTTAAAGCACAGTGACGGCTCGTTACTCGTTTAGTAATCCAGCGCAAAACTAGATGGCGCTATTTAAAAAAAAACGGGTTACATCGCCCGGGACGGCGCTGTATAAATTCAGGGCCCAGGTCACATCGCACGGAATGGCGGTGAAAGGGTTATAGATCAAAACAAAGTTTAAAAAATTGCTACACATACCTGCGTACACACCTTTACATTTTCCTTGATAATTTTAAAACTAATTAAAGTATTTTCCAAATATATATAATATTATATATAAGGTATATTTGGTATAAATGATGTTGGTAAATGTATACAAGTTATGTATATGTTACGGTGTACGACATAGTCGGATGATATGCACATTGCTTGGAAAATATATACATTTGCTAAGTAATACTATATTCTTGCAATATATTGAAATAAATAACGAAACTTAGTTTTAATATAATTGATTCAGCTGTGCCGCTTTTGTATCTCTCACTCAAATTCTAAAAAATCTTATTACGACTACCCATATATAGGATATAACTGTATAATAGAACATTTATTTCAAATAAATGTTGAATTCAAACAAAGTAGATAGATGTACATGCTTGCCATATATTCCAGCCCTTAATAAAGCCCTTCGGCTAAAGGGGTGGGAAGTGCTGGTCAACAGTCCGTACGTGTTTTTGTGCCGATAAAAACATCATAATTGCTTCTAAACTTTGCTGTTGTTTGCGATTTTAATCAGATTATTGATTGGTTTACGTTTTTATAACCAACCCTGCCTAAATATACTTTGCAATTCCTCGCACAAACCTAAGTCTCAACCGAATCTACATATAAAAAATGTATTTACAAATAAAACTGAAAATAATATTATTATGCGAGAGATAACAAGGAAAAACAAAGAGGCTCTTTATATCCGCCGAGGACTGCTCACCCTTTACTTTCGAGCATCATTATCCAAGCACAACTTTCAATTTACGCCTCCAATTTAATTTTAATTTTATTTACAGAGCAAACACACTCACAGAATCCCGATTCTAATGAAAACAAACCGAAAAAAAATTGGATTAAAATGCCTCAAATTTCTCGGCCGAGAGAACAATATTTTCTTTGAATTATTCCGGATTTATGTTACCAATCATCTTTATATTCCGAACACGAGACCAGGCCAACTTGTAAATTATATTGATGAAATTACAAAGAGATGTGAACGTCTGTATTTTGAGCATATCGTGATTAGAATTGAATATTTTATCAAAATAAATTTAAGAAAGTTATAACGTAAACCCTTTGAACCAAGATTTAGTGCAATATATATTCGCGTTTTATAATATATTATACCTTGATGTTTTTCCGTTTAGATTAATACATTTCTTATAAAATGCTTGAGAAACATTTAAATGAAGTAAACATCTCGTCTTTCATCCGTTCCTATTCATAACAAAGTTTCTTCTCAACTAAGAAACATTATCACCGAAATCTTTCTTTTGCCACTTGCACAATCCAATCTGAATATTATTTACTGAATCAGTTTTGAGCGCATTCAAATTTAAATGTTTCGTTTAGTGGGCTAGGTAGATAAATAAAGCCGTGAAGTGTTTTGCCCACGTTGGAAACGGAACAGTGAGGATCATTATACGCGAGGAGATCCAGAAAGGATGCAACTCGAACGATTGTATCACACGATGCACCGACGATGGTGGATAGAATTAGGTGTGGCCTGTGGGTAATAACACACTGTCGATAATATTTGTGTTAGAAAACAAAACGGATTGTTCTGGAGCTTTTGATTTATAGACGGAAATTGAGGGTGTACCTACATACAATATATTCTAGCCTCTACATTATTTATTAGAAATATCTTATATTTTATGGAATTAAATTATGATATTATTGACGAATAAGGAGTTTGTTGACAACAAAGGAATGGATGAAATCATAAAAGCAAGCTCTTCGCGTTTATAAAAACGAGTGTATTATTTTTATTTATCTATCGCACTCATCAGAATGTATGTTTTCTTACATCTTCGCTGAAGCATTGTGTCCCATTCAGCTCAACTCTCTTGAATCTGTTTGTTTATTTATACTTCGCCCCCTATAGACAAACAGTAGCCTCTTTATTTCGCCTCGATTATTATCGCATCTCCTACAACCCTTTTCCTCATCAACTTATTTATTTTATACTCGATGCATCCACCCATCGATTTAACTGAGTCATCAGACACTTCCTATCCATTGCCTACATAAAGCTAATGTTATTCTAGCGTCAAGGAGAAAGCAAAAATTAGTAATGTAATTTTACAGAGCTTGGAGGAGTAGTAGATGAGAAATAATCTTAATTCCGAGTAGAATTGAAAAATCTGTATTCGTCCTGAGGGTGTCTGTTGTGTTGGAGTTAGTTGTAAGTAGATAATGTTTGGGTAAAGTTGTAATTAAGAAGTTGTGTGTTAAGGATGAGGACATGGCGGCGATAATGACCGCGTGGAAAACAGTAAGTGATACAAGCGATGCTTCAGGGAGTCGGTGGTCACGTCTTCGGGACATTTTGGGGATGCTGGTTAATTAGTTGCTTATACCTTCGCAGCACGTAAAATTCTGGGGCGCGCTAAGAAGTTCATGATAATGTTTCGTGCGGGCTATCAAAGCAATAGGAAATGGTCCGCATAATCTGAAATGCTGATTAATTTAGCCGCTGTCGGTGGGGCCCGCGGCCACTCCAGTCTTATCTCGTAATGCATATTAATCGACTATTAGCTTAGGAGTTTGTTAGATGCACTCTAGCGCGAAAGACGGAATACAATGGGAATGTTTCTATTTGCTTTGCTGTGTTGTTCTACGCGCCAATTCGTAAACAAACCAATTACCAAGGCACTCACAATTAATTACGAAACATAAGATTCCACATATCGATGTGAACATTAACGGGAATCAACTGGTTTTAATCTTGACAAATGAGGGTCCATTAATAAACTGTATTAAGTGTACGGACGGGCCATAATTTGATAGACAGACAACCGCGTGTATGCATTATAACATTCTGATATAATTAAATAGGCTGCATTTACTCACAGAGATTGAGATCTGTGGCGACGAGACGGATCGCGTGGGCGTCGACGACTTTAAACTTGATGACATGTAACTCTTCCGTTTACCCCGCGACTGAAATTATTACATGGAAACTTTATTACAAAACACACCTTTTTTGAACTGAGTAAAAAAACAGACGCTAATTATGTAAAGGCTAAGTAACTCATGATTATCTAATATCTAATTATTTATACGAACAAAAACGGTTTATATAGTGAAGGCTGTTAATGTAATATCTAAATAATAATTGTCTGCTAATAGGATTTTTTTCTTTAGTGAATGTCGTAAGTAAAAGTCCTTAAGTTTTGAATGTAATAAGTTATAGGAGTTTTTTTTTCAAAAAATTAATGTAAATTATTTGCTCTAATAATATGTTTAAGGACAAGCAATACTTTACGCAACAACAAAAATAATATAGTATATTTTGTAACTAGGGCGGAAAGTTGTCAATTTCACGCGAGAGGGAAAAGAAGTGAGTGCGCACTTTCGCCCGAGAGAGCAATCGACCAAAGGGACCATCCAAAAAAATGGAACCAAAAATTAAGGATTTGCTTTTCAATTGTCTCCGGTGGACTCTCCTTAGTTTCCGCTTTCATCATAGAATTTACACAACGTTTTATTTAATTTGACACTTCACGTCACTTTTTTAATATCGACGTCTTGATTGTGTTCATTTTATTTTTATTTATTTGTTTTTTTAATGTAACCTAGCGATATTGAATATTTGCGTGCGTTACCCAGGTTATGTGGAAAGACAATGCAAAGTGGCATTTCTTGTATTAAAAAACGTGCGTCGGGAAGTACTTAGCACGCATGAGTAATAAAAAACATATTTTTGGTTCTCTTTATGTTTTTATAAAAAACGAATGTTATTACCAGCAAGTATCGACATCTTCAAGGTAAGAAGTCCTTAAGAGGAGCCATTTTCTTCCCTTGATTGTCTACTTGAGTATAACTGAAATATAAATATACAATTAAAGCTATTTGCTTAAATCCTTGCAAAAAATTGATTTTGAAAACTCTAGAAGATCGTGAAAAATATAAAAGTTGTTTGTTACATTAACATAAATTACACGGGAAGCTTGTTAAATTAGCATAAATGAAACAAGACTTATATATACACGACTGCATAATTAAGATTAGATTTTTAAAATTCAACTAAATTTAGATCAAATTCAGTTTAAGTTGACTTCAAATCATGTTCTAATGTCTAATTAGATTATAATAGGATTATTACTATATAAGATAGTTATTAATTATATTATGTAATATAATTAAGACTACACAGAGGTAATTATGACTACAATGAGGTAATTTAGACTACACAGAGATTAGACTAGACTAGGCCTTGGCAAATAGCGGCCCGTGGATTCTATCAGTGTATCGAGGTTTTTGAATTTCTTGTCAAAATCTCGAAATAATGCCTCGAATCTTTGGCATTTCTTGTCAAAATCTTGAATTAATGTCTCGAATATTTATCATTTCTTGTCAAAATCTTTTATTAAGGTCTCGAATTTTTGGCATTTCTTGTCAAAATCTTGAATTAATGTCTCTAATATTTATCATTTCTTGTCAAAATCTTCTATTAAGGTCTCGAATTTTTGGCATTTCTTGTCAAAATCTTGAATTTATGTCTCGAATATTTATCATTTCTTGTCAAAATCTTCTTTAAGGTCTCGAATTTTTGGCATTTCTTGTCAAAATCTTGAATTAATGTCTCGAATATTTATCATTTCATGTCAAAATCTTCTTTAAGGTCTCGAATTTTTGGATTTCTTGTCAAAATCTTGAATTAATGTCTCGAATATTTATCATTTCATGCCAAAATCTTCTTTAAGGTCTCGAATTTTTGGATTTCTTGTCAAAATCTTAAATTAATGTCTCGAATATTTGTCATTTTATGTCAAAATCTTCTTTAAGGTCTCAAATTTTTGGCATTTCTTGTCAAAATCTTGAATTGATGTCTCGAATATTTATCATTTCATGTCAAAATCTTCTTTAAGGTCTCAAATTTTTGGCATTTCTTGTCAAAATCTTGAATTAATGTCTCTAATATTTATCATTTCTTGTCAAAATCTTCTATTAAGGTCTCGAATTTTTGGCATTTCTTGTCAAAATCTTGAATTTATGTCTCGAATATTTATCATTTCTTGTCAAAATCTTCTTTAAGGTCTCGAATTTTTGGCATTTCTTGTCAAAATCTTGAATTAATGTCTCGAATATTTATCATTTCATGTCAAAATCTTCTTTAAGGTCTCGAATTTTTGGATTTCTTGTCAAAATCTTGAATTAATGTCTCGAATATTTATCATTTCATGCCAAAATCGTCTTTAAGGTCTCGAATTTTTGGCATTTCTTGTCAAAATCTTGAATTAATGTCTCGAATATTTATCATTTCATGTCAAAATCTTCTTTAAGGTCTCAAATTTTTGGCATTTCTTGTCAAAATCTTGAATTGATGTCTCGAATATTTATCATTTCATGTCAAAATCTTCTTTAAGGTCTCGAATTTTTGGCATTTCTTGTCAAAATCTTGAATTAATGTCTCGAATATTTATCATTTCATGTCAAAATCTTCTTTAAGGTCTCGAATTTTTGGCATTTCTTGTCAAAGTCTTGAATTAATGTCTCGAATATTTATCATTTCATATCAAAATCTTCTTTAAGGTCTTGAATTTTTGGCATTTCTTGTCAAAATCTTGAATTAATGTCTCGAATATTTATCATTTCATGTCAAAATCTTCTTTAAGGTCTCGAATTTTTGGCATTTTTTGTCAAAATCTTGAATTAATGTCTCGAATATTTATCATTTCATGTCAAAATCTTCTTTAAGGTCTCGAATGTTTGGCATTTCTTGTCAAAATCTTGAATTAATGTCTCGAATATTTATCATTTCATGTCAAAATCTTCTTTAAGGTCTCGAATTTTTTGTATTTCTTGTCAAAATCTTGCATTAATGTCTCGAATATTTATCATTTCATGTCAAAATCTTCTTTAAGGTCTCAAATTTTTGGCATTTCTTGTCAAAATCTTGAATTAATGTCTCGAATATTTATCATTTCATGTCAAAATCTTCTTTAAGGTCTCGAATTTTTGGCATTTCTTGTCAAAATCTTGAATTAATTGTCTAGAATTTTTGGCATTTGTTGTCAAGATTTTTTATTAATGCCTCGTTTTTTGGCATTTCTTGTCAAAATCTTGAATTAATGTCTCGAATATTTGTCATTTCTTGTCAAAATCTTCTATTAAGGTCTCGAATTTTTGGCATTTCTTGTCAAAATCTTGAATTGATGTCTCGAATATTTGTCATTTCTTGTCTAAGTCTTCTATTTATGACTCGAATTTTTGGCATTTCTTGTCAAAATCTTGAATTAATGTCTCGAATATTTATCATTTCATGTCAAAATCTTCTTTAAGGTCTCGAATTTTTGGCATTTCTTGTCAAAATCTTGAATTAATGTCTCGAATATTTATCATTTCATGTCAAAATCTTCTTTAGGGTCTCGAATTTTTGGCATTTCTTGTCAAAATCTTGAATTAGTGTCTCGAATATTTATCATTTCATGTCAAAATCTTCTTTAAGGTCTCGAATTTTTGGCATTTCTTGTCAAAATCTTGAATTAATGTCTCGAATATTTATCATTTTATGTCAAAATCTTCTTTAAGGTCTCGAATTTTTGGCATTTCTTGTCAAAATCTTGAATTAATGTCTCGAATATTTATCATTTCATGTCAAAATCTTCTTTAAGGTCTCGAATTTTTGGCATTTCTTGTCAAAATCTTGAATTAATATCTCGAATATTTATCATTTCATGTCAAAATCTTCTTTAAGGTCTCGAATTTTTGGTATTTTTTTGTCAAAATCTTGAATCAATGTCTCGAATATTTATCATTTCATGTCAAAATCTTCTTTAAGGTCTCGAATTTTTGGCATTTCTTGTCAAAATCTTGAATTAATGTCTCGAATATTTATCATTTCATGTCAAAATCTTCTTTAATGCCTCGTTTTTTGGCATTTCTTGTCAAAATCTTGAATTAATGTCTCGAATATTTGTCATTTCTTGTCAAAATCTTCTATTAAGGTCTCGAATTTTTGGCATTTCTTGTCAAAATCTTGAATTGATGTCTCGAATATTTGTCATTTCTTGTCTAAGTCTTCTATTTATGACTCGAATTTTTGGTATTTCTTGTCAAAACCTTGAATTAATTTGGCATTATTTTGGAATTAAGTTGGCATTTTATGCGGCCCGCAGAACATTTTATAGATCACTTTAATAAACCTTTTCACGATTAGTTAAGCGCATGCGCATCGGCAAAGTTTGAGAGGCGGAAATATGAAAGTTTCGGGCACATATTTAGTTATACGTCAAAAAGTTCGGACACTTTTTGACGTCTAACATGGCGGAAGTTGACATACGCGCAAAAAAGGATTTCAAATATGAAAATATTAAGAAAATATCTATTTCCAATAAAATATTTAAGTTGGTTTTGTAATTCACTTTCTAAAATAAACACAACTATGAAAAATACAGAAAGTTTGTCTATTATATGTTTATTATGTTTATTATTTGTAATTTTGTCTTACTGTGTTCAGTTATGTTTCAACTATAAACAAATGTAACTTAATCTAGTTAGACTAAGTCTACATAGTTGCGAATCCAGAATTTGTAAAACATAACAAAAATATTAAATTTTTTGAAACTAAACGTAAGTTTGAATAGCTATAAATTTGTAACTAGACTAGTTGTTACTAACCAGTATAGCTTTAATTTCTTAAAAAAATAATAATCTAGCAACAGATGGAAACTAAGTTTATTTGTGTAAGTTCGTTTGTCTGTACTAGACTAATTACTAAAGGTTCAATCAAAATGTGCAGTCAAACTAGACTTTGAATGTTTATATCTCTAAAACTAACCTAGCTAGACTAATTTGATTTTGCTGTATTCAATTATCTTTCAGCGATAAACCGAAGTAACTAAATCTAGTTAGACTAAGTCTACATAGTTGCAAACCCAGAATTTGTATAGATTGTGAAACATAACAAAAATATTAAGTTTCTTGAAACTAGACGTAAGTTTTAATTGCTATAAATTAGTAACTAGACTAGTTAGATTAACTAGTATAGCCGTAATTTCTTCAAAAACTAATAATCCGGGAACTAACTTTATTTCTGTAAGTTCGTCTCTCTCTACTGGACTAATTACTAAAGTTTGTCCGATCAATATTTGAGTGTCTATATCTCAAAAACTATTCTAGCTAGACTAACTAATTTTGTCTAGCTGTGTTCAATTTTGTTTGAGCTATAAACATATATAACTAAATCTAGTTAGACGAAGTTCGCATAGTTGCAAATCCAGCATTTGTGAAACTTGTGAAACGTAATAAAAAGATTAAATTTTTTGAAGCTAAACGTAAGTTTGCATAGCTATAAATTTATAACTAGACTAGCTAGACTAGCATGGACAAAAGAGGAAACTTGGTATCGGATTGGGCTGCGGAACTAGATCTATTGGTACAAAACCAGGGAAATGACTACACTTTGGGCGAGGAAACTCTTAGTCCATTATAGATATCACATTCTGCAATAATCGCAAGCAAGCTCCAGGGCTTGAGAGTGCTGGACAAGGAATCCTTGAGTGACCAGCGCTACATCATCTGCAGCATACAAGAAAACAAAAGGTCAAAAGAAATAGCACCCCTATCAAGAACTAGGTGGACAATAAAGAATGCCTAACTCAAGAACTAAGCAATAGCGAAACAAAAAGTGCAGGTATACTGGCTCAGGCGATGCACAAAGCATGTAAAAACCCAATAACTGGGAAAGGACGACCAAAAATAAAAAAGACAACATACTGGTGGACCGAGGAAATTTCGAGCATAAGAGCTGCTTGCACCGCTGCCAGGAGGTACCAACTTCAAAAACACGCCATCCAGAAGTATCAACCAAAAGTTACCAAAGGTGCAAGTCAGGTATATAAGAGCCGAAGGAAGGAGCTGCGCCAGTTAATAAACAAAACTAAGCAGGAGCTATGGAAAAAAACTATGTTCTGAGTTCGAAAATGACACATGGGGGAAATATTCCAAATCATAAGAAGAAATATGAAAATTTGCTCACAAATTCCTGCATTAACAATAAAAGCAGTACGTAGAACGTAGAGTAGCTGCTGTTCTCTTTCCACACAACACTCCTTTCGATTGGCAACAGCCCAAAGTTACCGATATACCTCTCTTCACTGCTGAAGAATTAAGAAGAACAGAGCACCGGGGCAGATGGAATACCATCTGAAGTTGTAAAAATAGCTGTCCACCACCAATCAAGCTTCGTATTGGACACGATCAACACGCTGCTCACAACGGGAAACTTTCCGCCCAGATGGAAAAGGGCAAAGCTGGTTCTCATCAAAAAAGGAGATAAGGAAATAGGGAACCCCAAGTCCTATAGACCTATTTGCCTAGTGGATGTGTCGGGAAAGCTCTTAGCGCAACTTTTGCTAAGCAGAATAAAAGGAGAACTTGAGATTGGGCATGGTTTATCAGAAAAACAATTTGGCTTCAGGCATGGAAAATTCACAATTGTCGCGCTAAGATCTGTCATTGAGATTGCCGAAAAATCTCTATGACAGTGTGCGCTGCTAACTTTCGATGTTAGAAACGCATTTAACAGCGGTAGCTAGAAGCAGATCATGGAAGGCCTAACATCATGAGGTATATAGCCGTATGTACTACGCATGGTGAGGAGCTACCTTAGTGATTGAAAGTTAATACTAAAAGGGGCTCGAAAAACGGAAGAGAGTAGCATCAGCAGCGGTGTTCCACAAGGATCGACATTAGGCCCAACCTTGTGGAACGTCTTGTATGACGATGTGCTGAGATTAAGACTGTCATTGGGGCGACAGTGATTGGCTTTGCAGACGACTTGGCTCTAGTGGAAATAGCCAGAATAGAAGAAGGATTGATGCAGACAGCAAACCACGCTATAGAGCAAATCATTAACTGGATGAAATCCAAAAGCCTCAATCTAGCGTCAGAGAAAATTGTGGCGGTCTTTCGCATAGAACAAAAAAAGTTCGAACCAATAAAATTTAAAATTGGAAAAATGACAATAATCCCAAAGTATCAAATAAAATACCTATTGGGTATAGTAATAGACAAGGCATTATCTTTCACAACGCACATAGCAGAAGCTGCAGCAAAGGGGATGAGGACAACGGCAGCAATATAGCAACTAATGCCCAACATTAGAGGACCCAGTAAACGCCGAATGCTCAGCTACACAGTACAGGCCACTATGATGTACGGAGCAGCAATATGGGCCAGAGAACTGGAAAAACAGAGCAATATCCAAAAGCTCCTTGCAGTGCAAAGAAAAATGGCTCTAAGAATCTGTAGCGCTTACCGCACAATATCAAGTGAGTCATTACCATCACGGGTATCCCGCCAATCGACTTGCTTTTGGAAGAGCAAAGAAAATTGCAAGAGACAGGTCGCAGCAAACTTAAAAAAAATGGCCAGGAAACATCTAGTTGAAGAATGGCAGCAAAGGTGGCAGCAAGGCATTAAAGGAGAGTGGACCAGACTTCTTATCCCTGAACTTGAACCCTGGATAGACAGAGAGCATGGGGCAAATAGCTACTATCTCACCCAAGTATTGTCCGGCCACGGCTGTTTCAAGGACGATCAGTATGAAATTGGCAGAGCCTCAGACGATCAGTGCATATACTGCGGATAGACCGATACTGCGAGCCATACAATCTTTGGCTGTTCTCGATGGGAAATGGAAACGCATAAAATCACAACCAATTTAGAAGTACCAATCAACCCGAAAACAATAACTGGACATATGCTCAAAGCAAAAGAAAACTGGATTAAAACACATCAATATATTCATTATGTTATGGAATCCAAAATAACAGATGAAGCGGAAAAACAAAAGATAGAGAGAAATTAAATTAAAATAAGTCATCCGTAACTCCGAGGCCATGCGACTAGCAGTACCAGAGTTGACGGCAGTCTTTCCAGGAGGGGCACTTGTCTGTTTAGGTTTATAACCGCCAGCGACGTCCCTCAAAAAAAAGACTAGCTAGCCTAACTAGTATAGCCTTAAATTCTTCAAAAATTAATAATCCGGGAAAAGGTGGTAACTAACTTTATTTCTGTAAGTTCGTCTGTCTGTACTAGACTAATTACTAACTAATTACTCCGATCAAACTAGACCTATATTTGAGTGTCTATATCTCAAAAACTATTCTAGCTAAACTAATTTTGTAGTGCTGTCTTCAATTATGTTTCAGCTATAAACATACCCGCTGTGAAATTTTCATCACGTGATGTGGCCCAACAGCTAAAAAATTTACCCACCCCTGGACTTGAATAAATAGTTGGAGCTGAGAGTATATGGGATTGTTAATCAATAATTAATTTTTTACCTTAAGTCAATCAGACGAGAGTAGACTAAACCAGATAAGACCAGACAAAACCAGACAAGACAAGACAAGACCAGACAAGGCCAAGCAAGACCACACTTAAATAGCCTTTTTAAAAAGGATCGCGCTAAGATCTGTCATAGAGATTGCCGAAAAATCTCTATGACAGTGTGCGCTGCTAACTTTCGATGTTAGAAACGCATTTAACTGCGCTTGCTAGAAGCAGATCATGGAAGGTCTAACATCATGAGGTATATAACCGTATGTACTACGCATGGCGAGGAGCTACTTTAGTGATTGACAGTTAATACTAAAAGGGGCTCGAAAAACGGAAGAGAGAAGCATCAGCAGCGGTGTTCCACAAGGATCGACATTAGGCCCAACCTTGTGGAACGTCTTGTATGACGATGTGCTCAGATTAAGACTGTCATTGGGGCGACAGTGATTGGCTTTGCAGACGACTTGGCTCTAGTGGAAATAGCCAGAATAGAAGAAGGATTGATGCAGACAGCAAACCACGCTATAGATCAAATCATTAACTGGATGAAATCCAAAAGCCTCAATCTAGCGTCAGAGAAAATTGTGGTTCCTCTCATAGGACAAAAAAAGTTCGAACCAATAAAATTTTAAATTGTAAAAATGACAATAATCCCAAAGTATCAAATTAAATACCTATTGGGTATAGTAATGGACAAGGCATTATCTTTCACAACGCACATAGCAGAAGCTGCAGCAAAGGGTATGAGGACAACGGCAGCAATATAGCAACTAATGCCCAACATTAGAGGACCCAGTAAACGCCGAATGCTCAGCTACGCAGTACAGGGCACTATGATGTACGGAGCACCAATATGGGCCAGAGCACTGGGAAAACAGAGCAATATCCAAAAGCTCCTTGCAGTGCAAAGAAAAATGGCTCTAAGAATCTGTAGCGCTTACCGCACAATATCAAGTGAGGCAGTCATTACCATCACGGGTATCCCGCCAATCGACTTGCTTTTGGAAGAGCAAAGAAAATTGCAGGAGGCAGGTCGCAGCAAACTTAAAAAAAATGGCCAGGAAACATCTAGTTGAAGAATGGCAGCAAAGGTGGCAGCAAGGCATTAAAGGAGAGTGGACCATGCTTCTTATCCCTGAACTTGAACCCTGGATATACAGAGAGCATGGGGAAAATAGCTACTATTCACCCAAGTATTGTGCGGCCACTGCTGTTTCAAGGACTATCTGCATGAAATTGGCAGAGCCTCAGACGACCAGTGCATATACTGCGGATAGACCGATACTGCGAGCCATACAATCTTTGGCTGTTCTCGATGGGAAATGCAAACGCATAAAATCACAACCAATTTGCAACACAAGTGCCAATCAACCCGATATAAATATATAAACCGATATAAAACGATAACTGGACATATGCGGAACAAAGGATGGGAACAATATAGGAACAAAAGATAGAGAGAAATTAAATTTAAATAAGTCATCCGTAACTCCGAGGCCATGCGACTAGCAGTACCAGAGTTGACGGCAGTCTTTCCAGGAGGGGCACTTGTCTGGTTAGGTTTATAACCGCCAGCGACGTCCCTCGAAAAAAAGACTAGCTAGACTAACTAGTATAGCCTTAATTCCTTCAAAAATTAATAATCCGGGAAAAGGTGGTAACTAACTTTATTTCTGTAAGTTCTTCTGTCTGTACTAGACTAATTACTAACTAATTACTCCGATCAAACTAGACCTATATTTGGGTGTCTATATCTCAAAAACTATTCTAGCTAAACTAATTTTGTCGTGCTGTCTTCAATTATGTTTCAGCTATAAACAAATGTAACTATATCTAGTTAGACTAGGTCTACATAGTTACAAATCCCGAATTTCTAAAACTTGTGAAACATAACAAGAAAATTAAGTTTTTTGAATCTAGACCCGGGATGGGCACCTTACGGCCCGAGAAAGTGCATAATGTGCCCCGCGAAAATCTGTTTTAAATAAATAAGAATTGGCCCGCAGATTGCAGAATTCAATATAACTTTTAATTTTGGTTTCGATTCTTAAGACAAATTGGGAAATTCTTAAAAATATTCGAAAAAGTTAACATGATTTTCAGCATTTGCGGTATTTCAACGACTTTTTGAGGATTTGTAAAATTGCTGACTTAAGGGTCGTTAAGGGTCGAGGCTTCACGCAAACACTGATTGGTTCAAACACGTGAATGCGTACGCTTGCATTGCAGGTGCGTGTAGGAAAAAAAAATTCTGACCCGCGTCAGCTAGTACGAACTCTGACTGGCCCATCACTTAAGAAGATTTCCCACCCCTGATCTAGACGTTAATTTGAATAGCAACCAGGCCTGTTTACTTTATTATCTAGCTGCCACTATTTCATAGACACTGCACATTTATGGGCTTTAAAATTACATCGTTTAACAAGCAGTGTATATCAGGGCTGTCCAAGTGGGCTGTACTTTTTATAATGCGGCCCTCCTTGGGATACTTTCAGTTGGACAACTCTGATATATATTGTTCGCTACTTTGTGAAAAACCCAAGAATATTTTTGTGTCTAGCCTTCTACAGATATAATGATAGTGATGTACAATTAACTAAATAGAAAATTATTTAATGCGGCCCGCTGTGAAATTTTCATCACGTGATGTGGCCCAACAGCTAAAAAATTTACCCACCCCTGGACTAGAATAAATAGTTGGAGCTGAGAGTATATGGGATTGTTAATCAATAATTAATTTTTTACCTTAAGTCAATCAGACGAAAGTAGACTAAACCAGACAAGACCAGACAATACCAGACAAGACCAGACAAGATCAAACAAAACCAGACAAGACAAGACAAGATCAGACATAACCAGACAAGGTCAGGCAAGACCACACTTAAATAGCCTTTTTAGTATATTGGAGATCTTAATTAATTTTGTGTAGTTCTCTACGTGATTTTATTTGTATTTAATTTAATAATATATTTAGTTTAATGTAGTTCTCTACACGATTTTATTAATATATCATATATTTTTTTAACTTTCGTTTTACATGTCAGTTTCCTTTCAAACTGGGGCTGTTTAAATAATTTTTGTTAATGGAAATAACAGATACGGATGTCTACTAAAAACCGCAATATTCAAAGAAGCACGTTCCTGTTCGATCCCGCCCTAGGTGGGCACTATAATTACTCATCCTTAGGGTTAGTTAAAGCAGATTACGTTTTCGGTGCAGCATCGCTGCTTCCTTTTCTTGAGATACGGATAACATTAAGTTTCCTTTTTATAATCCTTTTACCACACTCTTCCGAATATTTTAGAGGTAAAAAAGGATTGAATATTTAAACCCTCGAGATGCAAATCTCTAAATCCATGATTTTTAAAAAAGATAAAATGTTTTTTCACAAAATATTGTAAGTGGCTTTGGCGTTCTGTCTCGCCTTTCTAATGATTATTTTTCTAGTAAATGTTTATTTTATTTATGTACAGTGTATGTGCAATGGGTCAACGAACAAATTGTGTTATAAAAAATGTAAAAACCTACGCAAATTTGAAATGTTTTCGGAAAAATTAGGCCAAATTTCTCGAAATAAATCTAGATTTAATCTTATAAATATAAACGGGCAGATAAACCGTTGAAGATTGCGTATACCCAGCAACTTTATTGTTCAAATAAAACATTATTTTTCTTTCCAAAAATTTACATAAAGTCGTTCTGTGAGCTTTCGAATAAGCAGCAATTGTACTTACACTGTTTTTTATATATTTCTGCACAATGGCAAACAAATGCAGAATTATAGGACAATCCTGATAATCCGACACACATGCGACCAGATAACCGGATTATCAAAACATTCCCGATTATCAGGAGTTATTCGTACCAGCTCTTTTATTTAAAACTTAATGCATTTTGATGCCTTTTGGTGGTAAGTATATGAACTTCTGGTCGTCTGGTCTTGTTTGGTCTTGTCTTGTCTGGCCTTGTCTGGCCTTGTCGGGTCTTATCTGGTCTTGTCTGGTATTTTCTGATCTTATCTGGTCTCGTCTAGCCTTGTCTAGTCTTGTCTGATTTTGTCTGAACTTATGCATTGACTTTTGCATGTTGTTATCGTCTGTTGAGTTGTTTGTTTGGGAACGGCTAAGCTATACAATTGATTTTGGACCTGAAAAGCGCTTTAAATTTCCTTTTTTCATAGATGTTATCGAGTTTCAATTGCGCTGAAAGCCCCTTCCTGATTAAATTGATCTTTCCAGATTTCATCGCGTAAATGCAGTGCGAAACAATTTTAATTAGAAACGGCGTAATATATTAATTAGTTCCTTTCATCTGATTAAATCGTGTGTATTGTGCTCAAATATTTAAACATTTTCGAAGTATTTAAATCCACTTCATGTAATTAATGGAAACCATTTAATTATGCGAGGAAATGGATAAAGAAATAACTTTATATAACATTCTAATAACATTGTATAACATTCTAATCTGATAAATTGAAAATATAAAGCTTTTCTTATTATTGTTCCGAGTGATGACTTGTTTTAAACCAGAATTTATTAAGTAAATAAAAATGTTGTTCACCTGTAGCTTCTTTATAAGCTGTCAGTACTGTCAATCTTTTAATTCATTACGAGTAGGGTGTTTTAAAAAGATCAATATTGCACCCATTCTTTGTGAGATAAGTTTGACAATAAAATATATTTTTGTGGTAAGAAGTATTCTTTAGAAGGAGACACACATGACAAAATAACAAAACGGGACGTGATGCATACGAAATGTTTATGTAGAAGGAAGTGACAAAGCTAATAAATCAAAATCACGACGCGTCGTGATCTCGCAGCCGCATATGGAGGCCATTGCACGGTGTAACTATCGAAACCAAAAATCAATGAGCCAAGCCTCGGCGAGGAAAAAAACTGAGAAGAAGACAACCGACCATTTATCTTTCTAACGCGACGATAGCATCTTCAGTAGGGAAAAAATCAGTTGTCCCCTTAAATGCGCTTATGATTCCTTTTCAGTTAGCGTCATTAATTTACAGTCGCCGTCCATTGTTGAAAGGGTTTTGTCCCTAAGCATCATTAGATCATATCTTTCCTATATACCTGCTTAAATCCGGTGAATATTATTTTTGTAAAAACCTTTTAGCTCCGTTGCTTAATTAAGGCCAACGGGGGTGTCTCTGCTTGTATATTTCCTCTGTATCTGAGAAACAGAATTTGAATAGAAAGCGGGGTTGCGAAATAAATGTAGCGGTTTGTGGACATAACCACTTCCACGATTAACTTTTCAAATTTCCCCCCAAACTGTTATGCACACCCATATACGTTTACGTAAATAGAGCTCGATCTACTGCTATCCCGGGCCATTTGATTCAATCTAAATTATACACACAAAACATTTTAATAAATAACTACGCGCGAAAAGATTTTTTTTTAAATTGAATTACTTTTAAGAGATTTCAGTTTAGATTTTACGAGCGCGTTTTATTAAACAATGCACACAGACATATGGGCGATTTAAATTATGACATGCCATTTCAATTAGCTCTCGGAATTGCTACGGTCAATTTGATTAACTCTGTATTTCTGTTTCAAGTTTAGTAACGTTTTATTAAGATTGTGATCCGGCTTTGTTGCGCTGCGGCCCACACACTTCAATGAGAAAATCTAATGTTTCTGTTGGGTAACTATCTAATTTTATATACATACGGAAATAGGACAGGCAATTTCTCGCTTGTCGTAAAACTTTACTTGTATTAAAAAAAACCTTACGAAACAAGGAAACTAATTTAATCATAAAGGGAAAATCGTTTTCCGGCTGCATTACACACCGTCGGGTATGAATTGCCATGCTGAATATTAACAAACAAAAATGAACGTTTTCCACGAACTTCTTAATCACTGCACTTGCAGCATTACATGCATAATATATTTAAACTAGTTTTTCTTATGTCGGACAATTCGTGATATTATCAATTTGCTTTATGCAATCACACATATTTTTTTAAAACATTTAAAATAATATTTTATTCCAATTATTTTATTAAAATAACAGGTAAGACTAGTCAAGGACAGGCAAAACCAGATAACAGCAAACAAGACCAAAATAAGACCAAACAAATCCATGTAATGCCAGATAAGACCAGACAAGATCAGAAACAGGAATAAGTAAAGCAAGGCAAAGACAGATAAGATCAAACATGACCTTATAATACCATTCATAATTTGAATTTTGTTAATATGTTGAAATTACAGCATGTATATATTTTACTCATATTTCACAATCAAAATAAATGTATTCTTCTATATAACAAATTATTTATTAGTCGGAAATGGTAGCTATAGAATTCTTTTAAGTTGTAGAAAGCTTGTTCCTCCAGCAGTGCTTTTAGTTTTTTTCTGAAAATGTTGTGACTGGCATTGGCGAGAGAGATCGGTAGCTTATTTAGAATGTTTATTCCACTGCGTGTTAGGTTTTTACTGCAAATAGTTAAATTGGTCTTTTAGTGTACAATAGTATCTTTGTTTTTCATTTTTTAGTGTACAAGAGTATCTTTGTTTTTTATAAACGAATGTTTGTCTTAATGTACTAGACTTACTTACTTACTCCTCGGCGCTACAGTCCATGAAGGGCCTTGGACTCTCTGACGATAGTAGCCCAATCCTGGCGATCTTCAGACCTGACTCCCATCTTTCGTAAGTCATCCTCTACATCATCCAGCCATCGTTTCCGTGGTCTCCCTTTGCACCTTCTGCCACCTGGGTTTCCTCTGTGTACCTACTTGACAGACCTGTCATCTGGCATTCGCACTACATGGCCCAACCATCTTAGTCTATTACTCTTTATTTCCAAAACTATGTCAGCATGACCGTATAGTTCCTCCAATTCCCTATTTTTCCGTATTCTCCATTGCCCTGCGTCATTCACTGCCCCAAAAATTTTTCTTAATATTTCCCTTTCCCATCTTCTCAGACATTCCTCTTCTGCCACCCTCATTGTCCATGTTTCTGAGCCATACATTACCACCGGCCTTATAACCGTTCGATAGACAGTTATCTTAGATTTTCTGCTCAGGCTACGTGACTTGAGAATCTTAATCAGGGCCCAGTATGCTCTGTTTCCCGCTGCAATCCTTGCTTTTATTTCTTCACTTATGCTGTTATCATTAGTTACCTACACTCCCAAGTACTTAAACTTCTCACAACTATCATAGTTGACTCCATCCAACTTTATGAGTTTGTCTTTCACCGCTGTGTTTCTCCTGGAAGAGAAGATATACTGTGTTTTGGCGCCGTTCACTCGAAGCCCCAATTCTTCTGCCTCCTTTTCTAACCTACACAACCCATCTTCCAGCTCTTTAAATCTTCGAGACAGCATACACACATCATCCGCATACGCCAAATTCTGGTTCATGCGGTTAAACAGAGTACCACCTGGGTTGTTGGTCTCCACTTTTCTCATCACTCTCTCCAGTACTATGTTGAAAAGTAGTGTGGATAATTCATCGTCCTGTCTTAACCCTTGGTTGACTTCAAATTCCTTCGTAAGTTTTCCTTCTACTTTAACTTGGCATTTCGTTCTGTTGAGGGTCATTTGTATCAGACGTATTAGCTTATATGGACACTCCATATCCATCAGAGTCTGATACAGCATATTTTCTTTTCACGCTGTCATAAGCCTGTTTGAAGTCCACAAAGAGCTGATGTATATCCACATTATACTCGTAGCATTTCTCCATTATTTGCCTTATCGTGAAGATATGGTCGGTCGTTGATCTACCCTGTCGAAAACCACACTGATAATCTCCTAGAATCTCTTCAGCAAAATGAGTGAGTCTCATAGCAATGACTTTGGCTAAGACTTTGTACACAACACTGAGTAAAGCTATGCCACGCTAGTTTTCACATTTTGCTTTGTCCTTCTTCTTATGAATCGGGCAAATAATGGCCAAGTTCCACTCCTCCGGCATCACTTCTTTTTCCCATACTTCGACGATTAGCTGATGGACAAGACGTGTCAAATGTTCAGCCCCACCCTTAATCATCTCTGCTGAAATGTTATCGCTTCCTGGGGCCTTATTATTCTTCAAGATTTTGATTGCCACTTTGACTTCCTCTATTGTAGGTGTGGGTACAGGCATTTCGTCCTGGCTAACACTGTGCCACGGCTGGCCATTGTCGGTTTCCGTTTGTTCCGATGCTACAATCTCTATTGTTGCATTCAGCAGTTCGTTGAAATACTCAGCCCACCGGTCTAGAATCTGTTCTTCTCCTCCTATAAAATTTCCTTCTTTATCTCTGCAAAACACAGCACGTGGTTGGAAACCTTTCTTCAGCTCCTGAATTCTTTTATAGAATTTCCTTACCTCCTGGGTGTTATGTTCTTCCTCTAGTTCAGTAATCCATTTCCTCACTGATTCTCGTTTTTTTCTTCTACAGATTTTGTCTGCCTCCTTTCTTTTGTTCTTGAATTCTTCTGTTTTATACCTAGTAGACCTGCTTAGCATTTTCTTCTTTGCCTCATTTCTCTCTGTCATTGCCTTTTTACAATCTTCATCAAACCATCCTGACCTTTTAACCCTTTCTTCCATCCCCAACACTTCTTCTGCTGTTTCTTGTAGGACATCCCTCATCATACTCCATTTCCCTTCTATACTTTCCGCTGCCCAGTTTTGTTTAGCTTCAAACTTCTTCTGTAGTTCTGCTTCATACTGCTGGGATATTTCCTTCTCCTTTAGTTTTGCAACGTCGTATCTTCTTGGAGCTTTCCTATTTTCTCCAGATCTATAAACCGCAATACGTTGTCTATATTTCACTCTAACCATATAATGATCCGGGTCGTAGTCAGCTCCCCTACAAATGTTGACTTCAAGGATATCAGATGCATGTCTCCTGTCGATTACTACATGATCGATTTGATTAAAAGTGGTTTCATCTGGTGAGCGCCATGTGGCTTTCCTAATGCTCCTTCTCTGGAACCATGTACTTTTCACCACCATTGCATTGCCCATCGCAAAGTCAATAAGTCTTTGCCCGGTACTGTTTGACACATCATGCAGACTTTCCTTTCCTACAGTTCGTCTAACGGTTTCTTCTTTCCCCGCCTTTGCGTTGAAGTCCCCCAGCACTATCTTCACATATTGCCGTGGGACGTTTTCTACTTACTGTTCTATCTGTTCATAAAATGCATGTACTAGACTTGCTACTCCGAATATGTAGAAGCATGCCATTGTTAAAATTTTGTGACTTCTAATGTAAGGTCTGCACGTAGTGGTCTCGATATCGATGGTGGTTCTTATGACTCTTTTTTGGGTAATAAGCTCCAAACAGCTATTCTATACGTAAGTCTCGACTGTACCTCTGCATAGTACAGTGTTAATAGATTTGGATACTATTGGTTGTTTCAAAAGTTTTGTCCGTTGTTATGAGTCTACTTTAAACTGCAATATCTCAGTGAATACCTGATTCAATTTAATCGAAATAAGCGCCATTTGAATCAGTACACTTTTGCCAACATAACATAACTCGATTAATTCCGTCGGCATAAAAATTGGATGCTCGGGATTCGACGAAGGCCGTTTTTGCCTGATCCTCATTGTCGAAGAGTCTACCGGTAAGAAAGTTATCGGAATGCTTGAAAAGATGGTAGTCGCTTGGCGTGAGGTCTGGGGAGTATGGTGTTTGTGGCAAAAATAATGACCTGTGCCGTCTGCTGCTGACGCAATTTTCGGTACATTTCGTCGATTTCCTCACATTAATACTCTGCTGTGATGGTTTGGCCCCGTTGCAGAAAGTTATAGTGAATCTCACCAGCCGCTGACCACCATACATTAACCATGGTCTTTTTTTGGTGGATTTTCGCCTTTGGTTAGTGCCTGAGTGACTCATTGGTTTCCAACCACTCGCCTGACCGTCTCCCGTTGTCGTAGAGGATCCAGTTTTCATCACACGTGACGATCCGAGTCAAAAAGGGATCGTCTTGGTTGCGCAAAAGCAAAGAACAGACCTCGAAACGTGGCAATTTTATCGATCGTTCAAATCGTGGGGCACCCACTTTTCGAGCTTTTTCACCTTTCCAATACGTTTTAAACCATCAAAAACAGCATTTAAGCGGACGCCCAGTTCTTCCGTCTTCCCACGCACCGTTTGCGGTGGGTCAGTCTCCACCAAGGTCCTCAAATCCTCGTCCTGGATCACTGTAGGTCGACCAGTGCGGGGCTCATCTTCGAGGCTAAAATATCCGGAACAAAATTTCGCAAACCAACGTCGAGCAGTGCGTTCATTAACACTCTCATTGCCAAATGCCGCGCTACATGGCGCGTATGTGATCTTGTTCAGATAACTCAAGACTACATACTACTACGCGCGGCAGCGCCGCGCGTATGTGGTCTTGATCAGATAAATCAAGGCTACATACTACTCACGGCAGCGCCGCGCGTACGTGGTCTTGATCAGATAAATCAAAATCACATACTACCCACGGCAGCGCCGCGCGTATTTGATCTTGTGGACCCATTACTGAGCCCTTTGGAACACTGCTGTGCTCTTCTCGTTCCACAACTTCACCGCCTGCTTCAATTATGATCTTTTAATCAGGTAGATAACTACGCAATAGTCTCAGCAAGTATGGGGGAAGCCTATCATATAAGGCTCATTCATATCTTACCATGCTGCTGTATTGAAACCATTTTTAATGTTTAATGTCTAAAGTAATGAGCACGCTAATCCTCCTTGTCGCCCTCAAGTCATATCAGCCTAGATGTCGCTCTTTAACAATTTTGCCTTTAACATTTTGACATTAAAAAAAGATCTGAGTTACTATCAAGTCGCGCCTAAAGAAGATTTACTTAAAAAATCTTAACGTCATTTTGGTTACAATCAAGTTTATTTCATAACTCGGCTCCAAGTGCCAAAATGCTTTGCTAAACAGTATTATGAAACAGCTTCTACGCACTAAAGGTTGATTCTCATATACGCGACACTCAGCTACGCGGCGTCACGCGACATCGCCTGTCAAATAATGATTACATTGTTTTAAAGGGTTACGTTCTCACTATGACTACGCGACGTGCCCATTTAAAACAATATAATCATTATTTGACAGGCGATGTCGCACGACGTCGCGTAGGTGAGTGTCGCGCATATGGGAATCGATCTTAATCCATGTCATTTTATGGCCATGCTGAAAAAGCAACTTTTGGAACATAAAAAACCTAAATCATGCATTGTTAGCTAGCCCCTTTTCGGGCTGTTTCGGCAGCGCTTTGGTTCAATTTGAATTCGTAGAGAAAAATTTGCAGAATATCGCTTGACATCATATATAGGGTTTCTGGTTCGGATATATCCGAACCGCAAAATCGCGGTTTTCTGTGCAAAAACCGAAACCGCATAACCGTCATAAAAAAACGCGGTTTTCGGTTTTATTTAAAGATAAATAAAAATGCTCTTTCAAACATTGCAAACTCTTGTTGCAAAAATGGAACAATCGATGGTACTTAAACATTAATATCATGGAGAAAACAATTTTTATTTCAATTTAGGCTTTCTACGAATTGAAGGAACTTTGTTCTGCAAATAATATCGTAATAAGTGTTGAAAAACATTTAGATTCATTTAGTATCAGTTTCAGAAATGATATTGTGGGTAACTTGGATTAGCAAGTTGAAATATGCGACGACGTCGCGACGCCGCTATCAATGATTTTGCAATGCGGTTTTTACTACCGCTTCCTCACAAGCTTTCCCTTCAACAAAACGTCATACTTGTTTCGCTAGCTTGAAAATTACGAAAACTACGGCGAAAAAACCAGCAGCCGCATTAGGAAATTGAATTTTGCCGTGGCGTCGCGACGCCGCTGTCAAATATTTCTCAACGCGGTTATCAGTCTCGCTTGCCAACCCCGTTTTGCTCTAACAAAATGTCGAATTTGTTGCGGCAGCTGCGAAATTACGAAAAAACAAATGCAACCAATCCTCGGTAGATTTAACTTTGACGGGCCAGCGCGGCGTTATTTATAGAGCGATTTCAACGCAGTTTTTAATTTTTGGTCGCAAATACCTCAAAGTTTGATTCAGTCTGGGATTTATTGCCGTGGGATTATTATTCAGTAAGATACTACACATGGTGATGTCTTGCTGAACCAAAAAATTTGCATTAACCAAACAATTCATATGTGTTCGACACTTTACAAGAAATCATCTCAAGTAGAAAACAGCTGCAGCAGTGAAGATGAAGATTTATTTCCTGAAAAATCGCACGAACAAGATGTGGATAATGAATATTACGTCGAAGAAGATGTGGATAATGAATATTACGTCGAAGAAGATGCTGAAATTAAAAGTAATTTACATTTGGAAAAAAAACTTTGGTTAGAAAACAGTTTCCTACAATGAAACGTAAAAGCTCTTTTTGAAAAGGAAATTGAATCAGCAATAGACACCAAGACAAGGTGACTAATGAACCAATATAAGAAAATTTTATTCTTCTAAAAGTCGTAATATTGCAGATTCTAACAGATTTAAATTCAGTGCATTTAATTGAAACTGTTAATTTTTAATTGTTATGAAACTTTATCTCCAATAAGCGTAGCAGTAACAACATTAAGGAGCGATGATTCTTCGATGAACATATTTACGGCATAAGATGTAATAGGATTCTTGGACGAGAAATTAATTGTTTTCAATGAAAAATATCATGGAACGTTTGAAGACCCCTGAAAATTTGGAATTATCAGAATTGGCTAAATGCTTACTAGAGCCTTCTAAAGTTCCAACAAAATATGTTTTAATATACCAATACACCAATAAGGTTGAAGTCGAAGATGAATATTCGGCAAATTCAGAAGAATTAGAAGAAGTGACCAATCCAAACTATTCCTTGCAAGATGAACTATTATTATTATAATAACCTTTTAATGGCATATATACAAAATACAAAATATTTTACCTAACTACATACAATAGCATACTATACATATATTACCTACACGTTACATACTAAAGGAATAGGTTCTTCCTTTTTGCCTATTTGCTCTTTTCACTTTTTCACCCTCCTTAACAATTCCAAACCAATTCCCCTTTCATCAATACACTCCTTCCATTCTTGTCCTAGCCTTTTCTCCTGTTCCTTCCATTCATTCATTGTACATTCTTCTATCCAATGTTTCAAGATGAACTACAAAAAGCTATTCAAGAAGAATTAAATAAAAATATAAAAGAACTGAGAGAACAAAAAGATTAAATATTTTGTTTCAAGCATTCTCTACTATTAAAGCTACATCCACCTACACCGAAAGATCATTTTCCTTTAGGGGCAACTTTTGTACAAAACGAAGATCTCGTTTAAATATCAGGCACTACCACCAAAAGTTCTTAAAAACCGAACCCGAAACCGAAAACGCGGTTTTCAATTTTCAAGAACCGAAAACCCCGGTTTTGAAAAAGTGCGGATATTCAGAAACCCTAATAATATAGTAATAAGCTGAAAAGTGGCAAGAAATTAAAATCTGGAAAAGAATGAACGGCATAAATGTATAAGTCAATCAATGTATGAGTACAAAATTATCTATCGATCAGTATATACCACGACACAGTAGAATAAATATTTTTTGAGATATGGAGCTACAAAAACACATGACATTAAAACCAAGGAACTGTATTAGATCAGTGCGTGATAGCTTCACCGAGCCGGTTTTTAGCTTGAAATTTTCAGTTGCTCGTCGGCTTGTGCCTAAAACCCTGAATTCGATTTTTTCTGTATTTAGTAGCTTTAGGAGTAGCTTGTTGCCCGAAAACTATTTGTATATCTTATTCAGGAGGTTTTTCGCTTGAATCTTGTTTTCTGTAACTGTACTGTGTGAGATGATGGAACTAGAGTCATGTGCATACATGGTGCAATGCTCTCCATCAATGTACTTTCTATATATATAGAACTCTCCTAAATATAGTGAGAATAAATTTGGTGAGAGTATACTTCCTTGCGGGACCCCAACGTTCGTTCTCACGGTGCAAATAGTCCAACGTCCTTTTCGTTGGCAATTCCAACAGTGTGTTACCGTTTTCTTAAAAAAGATTGAGGAAGGATTGAGAAAGATTACGGCATTAGGGGCAAAGGAGCCATCTTGTTGTTTTGCCTCTAATGCCGTAATGTTCTAGTTTATTTAAGTTGTTATCACAGCAGTTGTTTGCTTAAGCTGTTTGTGAGCCACGCAGTCAAAGGCTAAACTCGCATTACTAAAATCGCAGAGGGTCCCCACAGGGCTCTTACCTTGATCTATTTCTTATATTTAATGATTATTTTAAATTATAGACCGAATTATAAATATTTAAACTGTCTACATATAAATTCACTGAGCCCCGCACTTTTCATTTTGGCCGTTTTAAGGTAGGCGTCCACATTTTCGCATCGTAAGTATCGGACGCATCGTATCAAACGGATAATTTCTGTACAACGCGTCCACAGTATCCACAGCGATCGGATTTGGCGACGCAACTACCAGCAATCGGAATGCCGACGCCACTTTCTTTCGGATTTTCGTAGTCAGAGATACCCTAGTGTTCGGTGGAATGTGCAAGATAATGGAGGAAAACGAAGAGTTTGATTGAAGATTGAAGAATTTATTGTAATTGCTTGTTTCTTAGCAGAAGAAGAAACTAAAGCTAAATCATCTAAAAAAAGAAAACATAATATGTAGGTACACGACATATTTAAGAAGAGATCGCAACATTGAGAATATCACACATTTCCTGATTTGCTAAACGATAATTTGCTAAACCAAATTCTTCCGATATTTTCGTACAAGCTAAATTTAAGCGCGGAGCCCGTCCACTGATCCACATTCCGTATACGTCCTATATACATACATACCGGAGTAAAGGAAATAGCGACATGTGCCTTCTTGTATATAGAGGGAGCCTTTGACAACACCTCACACGAGGCTGTCAAAGCGGCTCTCGAAAGAAGGAATATCGACAGCACTATCTCAAAGTGTATGGGAGAAATGCTGAGAACCAGAACGGTGGAGGCACAAGTGGGAAGAGACACCATTAAGATCTCCACAACTCGAGGGTGCCCACAGGGAGGTGTGCTATCACCACTAATGTGGAGCCTGGTAGTTGATGAACTACTGGCTAGGTTGAACGACCTAGACATCAAATGTCAAGGTTACGCCGATGACATAGTCATAATGACCTGAGGGAAGTTTGAGGGAACGCTCTGTGAAATCGTTCGGAGAGGCCTCAAAGTAATTAGTAGATGGTGTCACCAAAGTAAATTGGGGGCCTCAAAGTAATTAGTAGATGGTAACAGTGGGACTGAGACTCAACCCGAGTAAAACCACGGTTTTACCATTTACTAGAAGGAGAAAACTAAACTGCCTACAGCCCATTCTGTTGGATGGGAGGGCAGTAGAATACAAACAGGAGTTAAGGTATCTTGGGTATCACACTAGATAGAAAACTACTATGGAAAAGACACACTGAGGCAGCGGTAGGTAAAGCCAAATGCGCTCTAATGGTGTGCAGGAATCTGGCAGGAAAAACGTGGCGTTGTAACCCAATAATCCTGCGATGGATGTACACCATGATAGTGAGACCTGCGATCACTTATGGGGCAGTTGCGTGGGGAAGTAAAACCAAGCTACCTTATGAGGAAACAGCTTGAGAAGATTCAAAGACTGGCGCGTGTCAGCATGATGGGATGCGATGGAGTTGTGTCCGACAGCAGTATTCGAGCTGCTGCTGGATCTGCCTCCGCTGCACCTTGTAGTGGAAAGTGCCGCTAGATCGGCGACTGTAAGGTTCAGCAAGGAAGGAATAGGCCGAGGTAAAATAATCGGGAGCAGAGACCGAAACTGCCTCGCTGCCAGGATCTCCTGGCTGGAAGCACCAAAAGACGAAATGGTATGCAAATACCACTTCGACAGAAACTACACAGCAATGTGTAGTAAAGCCGATTGGAGCGACGAATCCTCAGCATACCACATAGAGCAAAATGCTTTCAGGTGGCATACAGATGGTTCGAACATAAAGGAAGGGACTGGTGCAGGAGTGTTTGGACCTCGTACAAAATTCTTCGAATCCATGGGAACATTCCCAAGTATCTTCCAAGCAGAGATACACGCAATCGAAAGATGTGCACAGTTTAACCTCGACAGGAATTATTGCAAAAAACGAATTTCTATGCTGTCAGACAGCCAAGCAGCCATCAAGGCCATTAGCTCATACACCATCAGATCCAAACTGGTATGGGACTGTGTGGGAAAGCTAAACAAGCTTGGCAAAAACAATAAAGTAACGCTATACTGGGTACCAGGACACACTGGTATAGACGGAAACGAAGAAGCCGATCACCTAGCAAACAAGGGATCCAGTAGTCCCTTTATAGGTCCGGAACCGTTTTGCGGCATGAGTGTGAACACCATCCACTGAAATTTAGATGAAGAAACAAGAGAACAATGGATGTAAACCTGGAAAGAACTTCCAGGGCTAAGGCAGTCCAAAGTGATGCTGAGACCTTTTAACCAGAAAAGAACAAAAGCTTGCCTGAAATTAAACAGAAACAAGCTTAGAATTTTGACAGGAGTCCTGACGAGACACTGCAGACTTAGGAAACATCTCAAGGCCCTTTGCCTAGAGGAGGATGATGGATGCAGATTCTGTGGTTCAGCAGAGTAAAACCCCCATACATCTGCTCAAAGACTGCGGAGCACTACTCCGCAAGGGACAGATGTACCTCGGGGCTCACTGCTTGAACACAGAGGAGCTGCAGGCCTTGAATACCACCCAGATTCTGAAATTCCTAAAGGAATCAGGATTAGAGGAGGCGTTCTAAATGGGTAAGTACACCAACGGTTGGAAGAGGAGGGTGGGGTACAATAGATCTATAAAGGTCGCAGTACAAGTTGTCACCACCATATCTACAATCTACGTCTTATACAAAGAATACTACGATCCGTTTGATGCGATGCGTCCGATACTTACGATGCGAAAATATGGACGCCTACCTTTAGATAGAGTTTTGGCGGACGGGCAAGCTGGAGGAGTGGTGGTGGGGAGAAGAAAGGTATGGAGTTTAGCATACGCCGATGATATAGTGGTATTTGCCAAGACAGTAGGTGAATTGGGGTAATTAACAGCAGGTTAGAGGGTATTTTGCAAGGAGAGATTTGAGCGTGAATGTGAAAAAGACTAAATGGATGCGATTCAAAAAATTTAAATCGATTTCGGCATCGATTAAAAGAAGGGGAAAGGTGTTTTGACCTGGGCCGAAATCTCGCGATTTTATTACCTACGCCGCGAATTTATATATTTCCGGCATTATGCTTCGACTGTTAGAAAAGGCACAGGTTGAAGCGCGAACCCAGGACAAGCGACACGTGCACGCAGTTTTAGTTTCCAGTTAATAAGGGGGTGTAATCACGAGCCAAAAGGCTGCCGCGACCACAAGCGTCTGGAAGATAACCATTTTAAGGGAATCCCTCCACCTATTATCCTCCCTTGGAATAGGCGCCGGAAGGACGGTCCACACGGGGCGGAGACCTGCCCGTTTAAAATGAGTAAAATTTGATTTTCGTGAGATACGGTTTGAACAGATACGGTTCAAATTTCAAGAGCGGTTTAAAGGGAGGGATGGAAATTGAGGAAGTGAGTGATGGAAATGGAGAGGGATGGAAATTGAGGAAGTGCAGAAGTTCAAGTATCTGGGGTATGTATTTGGAAAGGGGTGCAGCAACAGAGAACATGTGGAATACGTTTCGAAGGAAGCGTGGGTGGCGACGGGGCAAATCTGGAGCGGTAGGAAGAAAAATTTCGAAACTTATTTTGAAGGTATGTGTGAGAAGCATAGTAATATATAGCTCAGAAGTCTGGGGGCCGAGAGAGGAGGACGGGAGAGAGAAGCCCGGTTAAAATTTTTCAAAAAAAATCTGAGGCTTGACGGTCGACACCGGGTCGGGTAGCAAAATTTGATTTTCGTGAGATACGGTTCATACAGATGCGGTTCAAATTTCAAGAAAGAGCGGTTTGAAGGGAGGGATGAAAATGAAGAGGGATGGAAATTGAGGATGTGCAGAAGTTCAAGTATCTGGGGTATGTATTTGGAAAGGGGTGCAGCAACAGAGAACATGTGGAATACGTTTCGAAGGAAGCGTGGGTGGCGACGGGGCAAATCTGGAGCGATAGGAAGAAAAATTTCGAAACTTATTTCGAAGGTATGTGTGAGAATCATAGTAATATATAGCTCAGAAGTCTGGGGGCCGAGAGAGGAGGATGGGAGAGAGAAGCCCGGTTAAAATTTTTCAAAAAAATTCTGAGGCTTGACAGGTCGACACCGGGTTACTTCAGGAAGTGAATGCCAGCAAGGTGACTCTATTAGCGGTGAAAAACTTCATGAGATTTGAATGCAAGGTGAGCAATATGGGAGACAAAAGCTTGATCAAAGAGGTGATAGGATGGTAAATCGATTGGAAGGAGTCGGTAAGAAGGGGTGTGAATGGGGCAGAAACAGGAAGAATTTATATGAAAAAGGTGGTTTACCTATCGTTGGGCTAGAAAAGCTAAAGCAGGAACGGTGAAAGTTTGGTGCAACATTTGCAAGAAGTGGATCTACAGAAGCGGCAAAGCAAAATAAAAAGGAGTAAATTACATAAAGAGTATGTAAGCATACAGGTACATGAGCGTTTACCAGCCTATTTAAGTGCAAACCAAGAGAACGCCTCTCTAGTCATGTTAGCAAGGTATATGTGTGGGAGTGAGCAGCGTAGAAGGAGATACTGGATGAATGGGGAGCATAGACAGTGCAATGTTTGTGGGACATCAGAGGATATGTGGGAGCATTGGATCGAAGTGTGTACAAGTGGTGAATGGAACGAAGTAGAGACGATGAAAGGTAATAAGTGGAAGGAATGTATGGATGAAAGGGGAAAGGGTTCGGAATTGCCGAGACGGATAAAAGATAGCAATAGCAATTTTGTCTGGACTTGTCTGATATTCTTTGGTATTCTCTGGTTTTGTCTAGTCCTGCCTGGCCTTACCTGGTTTTGCCTAGTCTTGTCTGGTTTTGTATACTCTTGTCTGTTCTTCTCTGGTCTTCTCTGATCTTGTAGGGCTTTGTCTGGTCTTGTCTGGTCTTATTTGGTCTTGTCTGATTTTGTCTGCTCTTTATCTACCACAATTATGTGTACGTGTTTGCTGAACTGGAGTTAAATATTTTATAGTCAATTTACATTCTTCCGGTGATAATATCATCAGGAGGCATTTAAAACGTTTGCGTTTAAAAAACTAGTTAGTTTCAAGGAATGTTAATTCTTAATATATTTATACAAAAAGATTAGGACTAATTACTTTTATGTTAATAATACGATTATGGCGTATTTTTTATTACGCCAGACGTAAAAAATGTCGGAAAGATTGCCCCACTTTCCGTTTCATTAACTTGAATGTTCGGGTGCTTCGCGAAGTTGAATTAATCGATGCGTGTCCACTGACGCAATAAACCTAAAATATCGCAGAAAGAGAGCTTTGAATTTGAAACGGGGAAAGGAAATTATTTGTATGTTTTATGTATTTATTATTAGAACGTTCTGTGGATGTATTACGTGTGTACATTTCATTTCGGAAGGTGGAGTAAAGCTCATTAATCACTTAAATTCATAAAAATCTCATCGATAGAAATATTTACGGAAAATTTTCTTATAAAATTTGCAATTACTTTGTTTTAAAATGGAACGTTTGGATGTATACGTGTGCACTTTTGATTTCGGTTGGTGGAATGGAGTGCATTAATCAGTTTAAAGTGTGCTGTTATTAAATTAGCAAATCTCATCGATAGGAGCCGTGGAACATATATACGTGAACAACACGGGCGTATGTTTGCGCTAGTGAGCAGTGAGTTAAGTACGATGGCCGCTTAATTAAATACATTAACACAATGACTAGCCGTGCACCATATACTAAATTAAACAATATTTGCCATAAACTCGTACCGCTGAGCACACATTATATATTAATGGAAATAAATAGAGCCACCTTATTGCATTTATATAGTTATAAATATGTCTATTATACCCATTGAAAGCTGGCGTTAATATAAAATATTTTGTTTTAATATTACGTCCAAACACCCATAGAAATAAATCGATATTATCTGTATATAGGCAATATTCATAATTTGCTGCGAGATTTGAATACGCTTTGATATCCAAATAGAACTAAACTTTAACTAGATAATAAAGTTTTCATGACCTCGGGGGTCTTCGCAATGGAACACTAGTTGGAATTCAGTTGAATATTCCCTTTGAAACATACCTAACCTCCCTGTGATTCCCACCAAGATATCCTGCTGTAGATTAGATGATCTCGTCTCTAAAATCGCGATTTAAAAACAATTTGGTGTAAATATGCTGTTTCTATTTTAACCGATGACTTGTGAAACAAATTGTTAGAGAGACTCGAGACATTCCACGCCGAGTTAACCCCGAGACCCCGTGGCATTATCGTTGCAACTAAATTGGCTCGTGAATCTTAACAGATCTCGGGGATTTTAAAGCGAGCGAAATAGTTTGTTTAAATCGCAAAAGGGATCAAATGTTTCTATGTATTTACCTTTAATTCACTCTGCGCCGGAACTCTTGGCAAAGAGTTGGAGGGCGAACTCGAATTAGAATTCGATTTCGCAGATGACCGCAAGTACAAACTCTTCGGTGGAGATCAAACGGCTCCGGCAAATTCTATTCTACTACATTCAAGCGTGTTTTTCTTTTTTGTAGACTCGTTTTGGAGATTTTTTTTTGTAATCCCTTTTACTCCGACGAAAGTTTGTAAACGTTATTAAATCATTTCCTTTCGTTGCATTTTATTCTATGCGGCGTTTCATCGTTCATCCTCTCTCACACACTTAAATGAAATAATTATCTTCACAATTAAATCAACGTTTATTGCACAAAGCAATATCATTTATTTTCATTAAACTTAAATAAATTCACCATTTCTTTTAAAATTTTCTGATAGTAGTTTATGATACAAGTGTGTGAAGAAGGGTTTTTGTGCACGAGTTGCGAAGTTTAAAGGATGAGCCAAAGGCGAGTGCTTTAATCGCAATGAGTGCACAAAAGCCCTTCTTCACACACGTGTATCATACATTGTTTTATCTACGAAGCATGTTCAGATATTGTTGAATCTACAAAACAATAAATTTTTCTTACCGATGATATTGAAAAATTGTATTTTAGACAGACAAAATACTTAAAATCACTGACGCAATAAGGTTAGAGCGTTTAGCGCTGGTTAGCTCCGGTAAGGTTAGCTCCATGGCAAAATTGTTAACTAGTAAAAACTGAGATAACTAAAAACCTAGATTACATCCACAACTGGTCGTTGTGGATGTAATCTAGGTTATTAAATCCAGATCCAGTATTTTTTTCTTTTGCGCTTCCCATCTTGGACAATCGAAGACTTTGTGTTCCGCTGTATCGTCCTCCCCACAGTAGTATCAGTCCGCCGTTTCTGCTAGTTTGAACCTTTTAAGGTAGTGGCCAAAACATCCATGCCCCGTCAATACTTCTGTCAGGTAATAGTCCACTTCACCATGCTCCCGGTTTATCCAATTTTTTACATTTGGTATAAACCTTCGCGTTCATACCGCCTTTCCCTTCAAGTTCTACCATCTTTTCTGTCACTAGTTAGTTACCTGTGTTCTGCTCTCTGATGTGGATGGTTTCTTGCTTGTGTCTTCCAGTCTTCTACATCTTCTTTCTATTATTAGATCGATCGGTGGGCTTCCCTACACCACTCGCAGTGAATCGCTAGATACAGTCCGGTATGTGCAACAGACTAATCAGTATTTTTCGCTGGATAGGTTCTAAAAGTTGATTATATTTTTTCTTTGCCATGACCTTTCGCCATTTAGTTGCACCATAGAGTACGATGAAGTAAACTACCGATGCGATCAGTCATCGTTTTCTACATCGTGGTCCTCCGATGTTTGGCATTAGTCGTCCTAGATTGGCCGCCAATCCGCCGCGGCTTTCATAGCTATTTGTATCACGTGCTGTGTCATACTCATATTTCTGTTCAATATGACTCCAAGATACCTCAATGTCTCTGATGTCGTTATTATTGCATCTTCTACTTTGATTTCCATTTTTGAGAGCTTTCTCCTTCCTTTGTTTCTTAATATTATAGCTTCCATATTAGTCGGTGCCAGTTTTAGGCTTTTGGAGTTCATCCACCGCCTCACTCTCTGTATAGCTTTGTTTATTTTAATACACAGCTCCTCTTCTTTCTTGCCTCTTACGATCACAGCAAGATTATCCGCATAACCTATTATCGTTACTCTTGCAGGCATGCGCAGCCCTAGTACCTGATCATAGAAAATATTCCAAAGTAGCGGTGCTATTATAGATCCCTGAGGGCCGTAATCTAGTTAGTGGTAATCTAGGTTCATTTTAGGTTATCGTTATAGTTTAGGAAATGATGACACATGTTAATAGACCTTTTCATAGTTAATTTTTTTTGTGGGCATACTTCAATATCCGCCATGTTTTCGGGCACTTTTTGACGTATAACCAAACTTTGACTAAAAAGTGAAAATAACAGACTGTGCCTGAAACTTTTATATTCTCGCCTTTTAAACATGGCGGATGCGCATGCGCGTAACAAACCGTAAAAAGGTCTATTTGGCTGAAATTATGATAAATTATGTAAATTTGACCCAAATTGACGCATGCCAATTTGACGTTTTTGACGCCTTTCAGCAATAGACCTTTTCATAGTTGAATTTTTTTTTGGGTACATATGTCAATTTCCGCCATGTGTTGCCCGAACTTTTTAACGTATAACCTTATTATTTGCCCGAAACTTTCATATTCCCGCCTTTCAAACTTGCCGGATGCGCTTAACTAACCGTAAAAAGGTCTATTATCAAACTATATATAACATTGGTCATTATCAGCAATATTTTGCACCTTGATCAAAATATTAATTTGATCACAAAATAATGTAATTATCATATAACATTTGTTGTAATTCTACGAGATTTCTTACTTCTTGTAAACCCATTTTCTCGTAGTTGAAATTGAAAAAAATCTAAAATTTTTCGCTGGAGAAGTTGTCGTTGAAGAGCGCCATCAGCAGTATGATCGTGTACATACCAAAATTGAATATAAACGCGAACCTCAACAGCTGCAACGAGAAAACAAGTTGAGTTGAGGAAACACTCTTTGAACAAAACTCTTCTTACAATTCCGACAACTCACATGCTCATGTTGCACATGATGTACATGAGGAACGCGGCCAGGCTGATGGCGGACGATATCTTGAAGAAGTGTTCTCGCTGCAGGCTATCCCTAAACAGACAAAAATTAGGATCCAAATCCAAACACATCCAATTGCAAGCACCAGTAAATGTAAGTGCTGAGCTAATCGAAAAGTCTCTTTGCCGCATTTAATTGCATAGTTGGCGATGACTCAATCGCTTCTGTAGATCGGGCCTTGGCGACTGATGTCATAACAGCCCAATTCCAACGAACCGCCGACGCATGCCCTCGCATTGCCGACGCATGCCTTCGTAAGGCACCAAGAACATGTGTATCAGATACGCGATCCATTTTCCGACATCGATTACAAGCCGCGGCATGCATATGGTGTTGACGAGGAAAATCAGAATGCAGTAACCTGTTAAAAGATGAATTCTAAATTTTCTGGTCATGCATTTTTTTTTTTCTCACCGAAGAATATCGGAGACATTTTGTAGAGGCTCGCGTTGGTCAAACTTGTGTATGTTCCCAGGAAAATCTCGACGTAACTTAACGGCATTATCAGGATCAGGGTGATGAAAATTAGGAGCGCGTTGAAGGTGCCTAGGTCAGAACTCAATTTACAACAATTTAGAATTTAAGAAACAAACATAAGAATTTAGGGAAGGATGGTTGCGACTACGTTGTAATCAATTTTTTCTCATCCCAGTCTGGGTTCAGCGATTTGCATCCCTTAAAATCCCGCGACATCAGAGGCCTATTATATTCCCCCACACTGTTCTATTCGAGCAAGCAGACCTAGGCCGTGTGTTAGGTCCAGAAGTCTACGTTTATTGTGTTTCGGCGAAGTCCCTCAGCTGCAAAGTTGAGTTTTATTCTCCTGTGCGCGATTGCTTCGCGGTTGAAAATGATATTAGAGGCAGTTTCGCCCTCTTTGTTGAAGATTGCGGATAATGGTTGCATCTGTCCCGATGCTCATATACTGCAGGTGCCTTCTCAGTATGGGACACTGTTGCGATTATAAATTGCGATTGTTGATTAACACTGTCGCAACTCGTGCACAAAAACCCTTCTTCACGCACTTGTATCATAAACTACTGTTGCAACATTTAAAAAAATGTGAATTTATTTAAGCTTAATGTGAATAAATTATATTGTTTTGTGCTAGATTTAATCTATATTAGGTTAAGTTATATTAGAGCCAGATAAATCCAGACTGGGAGGCCGAGACTTCTTGATTCAAATATATCATATTTATTTGTTGAAAAAGTAACAACATACAGAAATTGTTTAATAATGAAACTCCATTTGATTTACATTGGACTTTTACGCACGATTCGGATACTTCTACACACGATTATAATAACGGCATCTTTCACATTTACGAAAAATTTACTTATTAATGTGTTCATTTTGGTATACGAGTACAACATTAAGTAGTACTAGGATTGTTACAAATGTCATATTGAAACAACTACTTCCCTGACTAATACCACGCAGGATATTGAATTACACAATAGACAATTTGCTTGCTATTACTAGTACCACTAGTTAAATAATATTATAGTTTTTAAGATCTTTTACGATCTTTCTGGGTGAATTAAATGACTATCCATCAATCTGCAGACACGTGTTGTCCAAGATTAAGTAAGTGTAATCAAATTTTTAATTAAATAAAAGCAAAGCTGCACTGATCGTCTGCAGATGGCTAGTCACTTAATTCACTTACAAAATATCGTAAAAGATGATGTCGTGAAATAATGATATTTAACTAGTAGTACTGGTAATAGCATGCAATTGTCTATTGTTTAATTCAATATCCTGCGTGGTATTGACCAGGGAAGTAGTTGTTTCAATATGACATTTGTCAAAGTCCTAGCAGGACTTGATAGAGACTTGTGGACTTGTAGAGTGGCGAATAGGTTAAATATTAATATATTAAAACGATATTTAATTTTTTAACGTTTTGGACATTGGACTTTTACGCACGATTTGGATACTTTTACACACGGTTATATTAACGGAATTTTTCACATACAATCATTTACTTACTAATGTGTACATCTAGGTCAGTGATTCTCAACCGTTTTTCTCTTGCGGTACACTTTCAACAACATCAAAGTTTGGCGGTTCACCAACCATAAAATGAGTTTAATAGTTGTTTAATATGCAAGGGTGTAAAACTAAGGTTAAGCGAAGGGATTGATACATTTAATTTTAATTCGCGAGTTAAACCTTAATTTTATCCGCGAGTGAAATACAAACTTTTATTCAATTTTGGTTTTGTTACAAGACAAGGAACAATTCAAAGAAAAGTTGGCCATGATTGCAGAATTGTCATGGTAACAATAAAATTGTTGATTCGTGCGTCAGAATTTTTTTTTTTTTTTTTTGTGTATTTATTGTGTTTAATTATTTTGTGTTTTATTAATCATAACTGGATACATCCGAAGAATTATTGTTAGATGGTAACTTTAGATAACACTAGGTAGTAACGTTATTTGATAACGGTGTAGGTATAATAAGTTATGTGATTGTAAGAACATAAGCCAACATTTAGGATTATTGAAAAGTTTTAATAACATCCACTTTGGGATAGCTTTACTAATTAAATCAAGGGAGGGACACGGAAATCTTCTGTTTTTCTTTGTCCCTCCCTCGATTTAATTAGTAAAGCTGTCCCAAAGTGGATGTTATTAAAACTTTTCAATTTTGAGTAGGAATTGTCTATGTGACTGTTATAAATAGTTGTCAATTAGAACATTTAGGATTATGTTTACGGAGCCCGTAAGTGAGTTATTTTGATGGGTTGCTATGGAGACTTTTATTGCACTAGTGAATAAATCACTTATATCTGTTTTTCTTTTATTATAATCAGTTTTATTGATCCGTATGCTAGGAATTAAACATGGGTATATAGGTAGACTAATGGAAACGTATGAGGCGCCATTCCAGCGCAGCGACACTGATGCGTTCAGCATCAGAGCGTCAGTGTCGCAGCGCTCGAATTGCGCCTCATACGTTTCCATAGTGCTTAATACTATCGCTATGTCGCCGCTTCAGTATCGCTGCGTTATTGCCGCCAGAGCCGCTTTGCTCGGAAGTCCACCTTAAGGCAAAATTGAATAAATACGGGCGTGCAGTCGCAAGCTAAATAATTAAATTATTTTTTCTTATTTTGGATCAAGATGTCGTGCCACCGCGCGATATATTCTCTAGATCAGAGGTTCTCGAACTTTTTCGGCCGCGGCACCCTTATCGAGCTAATCTCGCGGCACCTTTGTCGAGTTACAGAAATTTCACGGCGTAGCTACCCTAAAAACGGTTTGAATGAAATTGTTTGGAAGATTTTTTGGTAAATCTGGGATAAGAGGCACTAAGTATATAGGCAACTCAATGTATGCATTATGCGCATGCGCATTGTAGGGAAAACACAAAGGCGTAGGGAAAATAAAAGCAGGGGGTATATAAAAATTGTTTATACTATTGAAATTTTTTTCTTATTTCGGATCGAGAGGTCGCGCTGCCGCGCGATAAGTGGTTTTGATTGATCTTCTCCTAATATAACCTAACCTAACTATAATCCAACCATCCATTTTGTTCAAATCTGTAGCTACGGTGGCATTTTTTTACGCGCCACTGGAGGTTTTATGTTAATTTCCGATAGTTTCAATTGTGGCACGAGTGGCGCTGAACGGTTCATGCCTCATATCCCAGTTTAACGGATTTTTTATTATTTCCTTTAAGTTTATCGGAGGTTTGGTTAATTTCACCCTTAAATCACTTGATACAGATTCACTTGATACAGTATTGGCTCCAATACCTGTTTATTTGTAAAATTTGTTGGCAAGTGCGCCCAAACTCTCTGTGATTTCCCTGTCGAACAGATACTCCCCACACTTGTATTGCCCGCATATCATTCGTCTGTATCTAGATAACAACCTTCCAAACTTGTAGATGGACTTCTCCTGCTCTCCGATGAAGTCTGTCACCGCGAAATCCATCAAATGCAAATCTTGACTCTCCTCTGCCACATAGTGCAGATTTATTAATTCCTCCTTGATAAGCTTCTCCATCTAGAGAATGACGTTGAAGGCCTTCCGTAAGCTCCTCTTCTCGCAGTCGGAGGTGGTGAGCGGACAGAGGTGGACGGTGCCGCCGCGCAGGTTCTGGTACCGGATCAATTTGTGCGCGTGGCGCAGCTCCTCCTGTTGCATGGCGTAGAAGAAGCCCTCGCAGATGGGTAGCGCGACCTCCGCATGCCCAGGTAGGCGTAGGCGTCGTTCAGCTCCGCGACGATCTGCACGTTCACCGCGTCGTCGCACGCCTCCGAGTACATGTGCCTGAAAACGTGGTCGCAATACTGCCTAGTTTGCATCGCGAACAACGACTGCATGTTGCAAGACGGTCTAGGTGATCCAGGCTTATGTCCTAATGACCGCGAAATCATTTTTAATTTGTCCGTTAGAGTTTAGGCTTATTTCCCAAAAACAATATAATTCCTTCAGATCTAGTTTTAGCCTTATCCGCAAAAAAAACACTTATGTTCTTCAAAATAATCCGTTAGGGTTTGCCTAAGTTTGGGCTTATCCTCCAAAAACAGTCTAATCCCTTCAAATTTATCCGTTAAGGTTTTCCTAGGTTTGGGCTTATCTTCCAAAAACCACAAATTCTCTTCAAATGCATCCGTACCCGTTTGTCAAGGTTCAGGCTGGTCACACAAAGACAATCTAATCCCTTGAATTTTTTGCCCAGTTTTAAGTTTATCCTCTAAAAACCTTGTAATACCCTGAAATTTATCCGTTAGGGTTTGCCTAGATTCAGGATTATCCTCCAAAAACAATCGAATCCCGTCAAATTTATACGTTAGAGTTTGAGTGGGTTAGGTTAGTTTTTTGAGTGTCTTCTTCTTCTTCCTTGGCGCTACAGCCCTCTATGGGCCTTGGCCTGCTTTACAACGTCCCTCCATATCCTTCTGTCCTGTACTGTGTGGGGCCATTGCCGTACCTCGAGTACTTTCAAGTCTTTAATAACGTCGTCTCTCCATCGTATTAGTGGTCTGCCTCTCGATCTCTTTTCGACAGGCAACCATAGCGTCAGAGCTTTTGGGGTTCGATCGTCCTTCATTGGCATGATGAGTTTGAGTTTATCTTCCAAAAACCATAAATTCTCTTCAAATTCATCAATTCCTGTATGCCTAGGTTCAGGCTTGTCACACAAAGATAATCCCTTCAAATTTCCGTCTAGTTTTAGGCTTAACCCCTTAAAACCTCCTAATACACTCAAATTTATCTGTTGGGGTTTGTCTAGCTTTAGCATCATCCTCTAAAATCAATCTAACTCTTTCAAGGTTATCAGTTAGAATTTGCCTAGGTTTAGGCTCATCCTCCAGAAACAGTTTAATACCTTCAAATTTACCGGCGAGGGTTTGCCTAGTTAGTTTAAGTTCATCTCCCAACGCCCCGAACAATTTAAACGCTCCCAATAACATTATCCTAGGTTGCCCAGCCTTACCCCTCAATCGATTGCCCAGCCAATTTGTAGTCCTGACTTAGGCCTTGCATGTGCAATTTAGGCCGTTTCGCACGTATTTGCCTAGATTATTCCACTAGTATTTGCCTAGATTCTTCCACTAGTATTTGCTTAGAATCTATTACTAGTTTTTGCCTAGACTCTACAACTAGTTTTTGTCTAGGCTGTTCCAATAATATTTGCCTAAACTCATCCACTAGTATTTGTCTAGGCTGTTCGAATAGTTTTTGTCTAGGCTATTCTACTAGTTTATGTCTAGGCTGCTTCACTAATAGTTGCCTTGACTCTTCCACTAGTCTTCGTCTAGGCTGTTCCGCCACTTTCTGTCTAAGCTATTCGAATAGGCAAATAGACTCTTCCACTAGTATTTGCCTAGAATATTCCACTAGTTTTTGATCAACCAACTAGTTTTTTCCTAGACTCTTCCACTAATATTTGCCTAAACTCTTCCAATAGCTTATGTCTAGGCTGTTCCTTTATTTTCGGTTGTTCCACTAAGATCTGATTAGGTGATGAAGGTGTGTAAGTGTGGCGAGTTGTCTGGGTGGTTTAGGCTTGTGTTCGACGATGTGCCTAAAAGTACAAAAAAATCCTGAAACTAATTCAAATTTAATTTAATAATGTTCTAATTGACAACTATTTGTAACAGTCACATAGACGATGCCTACTCAAATTTGAAAAGTTTTAATAACATCCACTTTGGGACAGCTTTACTTTTGATTTAATTTGTTAAGCTGTCCCAAAGTGGATGTTATTAAAACTTTTCAAATATAATTTAATTTTCCAAAGTTTTAGTTTTGGCGTCGACATGCCGATCGCGAATTTATGCGCGAATGCATGTAATGCAAGCGTTTGAAGTTTAATGTTTTTAATGTAAGCGTATGTTGAGAATGCAACAGAATGCTCGTAAAGGTACCCCAATTTAAGCAGCCAATCGACATCAGTGAAGTTTTGGATAAAAGGCTCTTCTGTAAATGTAACTGCTAGTGCATTTTTAGTTCAAATAATATTCCTTCTATGGCTCTACAGCCCAAGGTTTGCCTTGGCCTTCCACTATTTATTCCTCCATGCGCTTCTGTATATTACTACCGTCTTCCAGCCTCTGAACCTTAGCAACCCTCTGGTATCTTCTTCTTTTGCGTCCCATCGTTTCCGTGGTCTGCCCCTCGGTCTCGTTCCTACCATTTTGCCTTGTAGGGCCCGTTTTGGTAGTCCTTTCTCAACTATTCTTGTGACACGGTCTGCCCATTGTGACCTCTGTATCTTAGCATATGTGGATACTGGCGGGTATCCGCAGCCAAACAATGTGAGGTAGCTAGGATCATGTTTCCTTATTGTTCCTCGAATTATCTTTTGGTCGTGAGTTGCGTTTTCGCGAACTGAGGCAGATGAACTTGAATGATTTAGATTCGCAGGTGTATGCTGGGATATTTCGTCTCCTCCAACGATGCTGGTTGTAATTGAATTAGTCGCTTCAGAAGCTTCAGTTCATCCCCTTATTCTTTTTGAAGATCCAGATTTTAGCCAATTGTCCAGAATTCTGCATTAAAAGTAGGAACTCAAATTCGTTTACCTCCTCATGTAATTTTCTTTTTACTTTTTTTGCATTTTTTTGATTATTGCCACGGCACCCCAGACATACGCTCGAGGCATCCCAGGGTGCCGCGGCACCCAGTTTGAGAACCACTGCTCTAGATCAATCTGTTATAATATTACCCAATCTAACCTTTGATCTAACCTAGGTTAACAAAGGTGAAATCAGTAAAATATTGTCTTTGCGTTACTTCTTTACTTCTACGTTTTAGCCGAAAACTAAATAGTTTTGTCTGGGTTTAATCTAGATTTGCCGCATGGTAAAGAATACGGTTTTTTTTTAAACTTAGTGTTGCGGACATTTTACCTGCTGTAACTCTTGTTAATCGTCTTTGGCACACTTTAACTAAGATCGGAAAGTTAAATTAAGCTTGTACGTTGCCTGGTTCAATAAATATTCGTGTTTTTGTTGTTAAAAAATGACATTTTCAAAGTAACAAATGGTGGAGGCGCACGCAACTAGGCTGACGTTGCCACGTTTATTATTTTTTTTAAAAACAAAGGGTTTTGCCAAAGACGATTAACAACAGTTACACCAGGTAAAAAGTCCGCAACACTATGTTTTAAAGAAACCCATATTCTTTACTAAACCTCAGATTTGTAGTAAAACAATTCTGGCATGCTGTATCAAAGTACATACCAAATAATTTTTATTGTTTGCACTTCTAAAATTTGACTGCACATATGAAGAATGAAAAATAAAAGTACCGCGGCACAGTCGTTGAGAATTATTAATCTAGGTGTACCAGTATATAAAACAATATTTAATTTTTTTAACGTCGACGAAGCAGATGACAAATCATTTATTTATTGTAAAATACGATTAAGCTGTAATTATGTGTGATATACCAACTTTGAAAATAAACATTCAAGTTCTTTAATAAACACACAATGTTTATTTTACTTCCATAACACTCATTTCATTGATATTTTATTAAAGCAACACGACTAGAATGAAACCGTATAAAACCTTTTTTATCAGCAAAGCAATGTGGAGAAACTGATATTATCATCACCTCCTGATTTCTATTTCTATTCCTTATCTTGACAATAATTGGTATCTTCACCTTAAACAAAGTCGAAGTTGTGTAAGCCAGTTAGAAAGCGCGTTGCAAAATAACGAAAAATATGTTACAATTATGAAAGAATTGGTTGATTAAATCTGTACAAACTCAAACCAACTTATTTCGTATTCAATGTAAAAGTTGTTAGAAATTCCATGAAATTTCTATTTGTGCAGATAGTATCACCACTATAATGAAAATGTCGTGAATTCGTACCGAGATGACTTTCTCCTCACGTTCGGTTTCCTTTGTTCGTAGCATTTAAATGCGACCGGCGATTAATCAACCCCAAGGTGCAACAACTAACACGGTTAATAAACCTCGAAACACAGCTCGCCGATTTTTAACCGTCTTCACCTCTTGGCCCTCGATTTCACGCCCTTCGCGCCCGAAAACGGAACGGTTAGGCCTCAATGGATATGATCGATTCGAAACGGAATAAAAACTCGCGTGCCTAATGGTGGAATAAAACGCAAGCATTATTAACTGCGTGTGTGAATGAAAATTTTTGTTAATTATTCAAATGCTGCGTTGTTTTATTTTCTCCTTCAATTTCAGCAGAACATTTCACATTTTAAAACAATGCTGGTATTAACATACCTTGTTATTATAGACTTATAATGAAAGAATTACGAAACATGAACAAATTGGAGCTTCGCTCTCTCTGTGGAGTTTTTAAATTAATTATTGAGCTTTGTAGGGAGGACAAAAAATTACGACAATTATATTAATTAACTGAAAGACTTACAATTGGTTATAAATACAAGTCTTCTAATAAGTATAAGCCTGTAATAATGATAACACAAACTTTTTAATTTTGTCAAACAAATTTGGTTACAACTAGGGAACCTAATGCTAGTTTTAATTTTTCAGAATTGGATTATCAACAAATGTGTGGATCGTCGTGGCGGAACATAAGGTAAGAAAATAATGCTGTTATAAAGAAAAAACGTCGTGTAAGAAAATTAAAAAAAAAATCTCTTTTCCAATTCCCAGCGACGGAATGGTAAACAATAACGGGAAACTGTTGCTTTCCGGACGTTTATTTTTTCGTTGCAATAGAATTATAATCACTTTTTTTTAATTATTATGAATCCAATTATCCCACTGCAATTAATGTGCACATCGAGGCTTGTGATTAAACAATATTGTAAATATAGAGGAAGAGCATTTTGTATTTCCGCTCCGTAATAGGAACGTGTAATTTGGCATTTCATTTATTTAACGGCCGTTTAACTATAATCGGCTGTTATACGAGGCGAAGCACATAAAGCATAATTGTTCTCGATATCCCACAAAAAAAGTATTATCTGTATAAATTTCGGGCCGAATCGACAATCACAAAATAGTAAATAATTGGGTGTAGGTGGAGTATTTTGTAGTTAATATTTACTGCAGCATAATAAATGTTAAAAAGGGAAAACTAAAAAGGGACTCTACGAGCTGCGTGAATATAGCCCCCCAAAATTGAAAAAATTAAAATGGGATACGTTTGACCAGGATTTGACCATGATTGACCACCAAATAGTTTCGTTTATCCACATATCCTTCAAAAGATATTATAAAAAATTGATTGGGGGTCTAGCCCCCAAAATGCATTTTTTCTGTATTTGATAATGGGATCTTAAAAAAACAAGGTTTGACCACGTTTGCCCACCATTATTTGTTTTTGATCATATATTTTTTTACGGACCCCAAAATCGATTTTTTAATCAATTCTGACACTGTTTTAGCTCTTACTTGGTGAAATTTTGAAATAATCTAATGTTTGAGAAAAAATACTTGTACACTTTTCACATATAATTTATTAATGATGAAACTATAGTCATAATTAATAAATTATATGTGAAAAGTATTTAAGTTTTAAGTATTTTTTCTCAAACATTACACGATTTTTTAATATTAATTTTATTATAATTTCTTTTTATTGTTTTTTTTTCCGTTCGGTTTTGAAGAACTTTGACCATGATTGCCCCTCTTTTTTTTAATACAAAATGTTTTTAAGGGCCCCAAAATCGATTTTTTAGTGTTTGATATCCATAAACATGGACGATTCACCAACAGAAATGGATTGCCGTACTTTTCCGACGATAATCAAATATGCTCGAATTTGCATATTCGAAAAATGCTGTTACATGACTATGTGAGTGAATGGTAATTTTGTGCCTTTCTTAAGCTGTTTACTACTCTTTCTTTGAACACTGTTCATGACCACTAATGGTTTTGCCATGAGTTTTTACAATGTAATGTTTAAATTTAGGAATTTTAGATATAAGTATTATTAATTGGGTAGAGGCATGAGAATTTCGCAAGAATCTATAATAGCAACAGTGTCCAGACACAGTGTCATATACAGGTTAAAAAAGGCACTAAATTACCATTCACAACACCACGACCAGTTGGTACCGTTTGGCCGCTTTACCGTAATCTTAATTTAATCTGCTATTATCTAATTTTAAAATCCTTTATACTAAGATTAAGAAAAAGTTCTGATCACAATAAACAAAATATACCCAGAATTGGTGAAACCATCCTAAGTTATAGATAATTAAACCCCGGATTTTTAGGCCCTTAAAAACACTAAAATAGGCAGGCACTTAGGCCCGCAACAACCTTAAAATAGGCGACTTAAATGCAGATAGGCACTATAAAAAGAAACTAAGTAACACAATATTACTTATTAATAAAGTACTTTATTATAAAACAAAAATAAACATTGTAAAACAAATATAAATGTAAAAAAAATAATGCAGACTTCTTCATATCTATTAAAACATGAGGATTAAACACTAGTATATCAAAATAAAACAATAACTTATCTCTATGTATATTTTGATTCACAAAATATATCAAGCATTTGTTCGATATAATTTTCTGATAGACTCCACGTCACAAGATGTGATAGGGGCATATTTATATTTAGCCATATCATCTGGAGATAACTCAACCCTGTTGGTGAATGGTACAGGCCCAGTTGAATTGCCGTATAATATATTATTTATATCTCGAAGAACTTGAAGGTTTGGATTTTTCTCTAAAACGTTACTTAATTTCTGCAATGCAATTTTTGCAACATTTCCCGGTGTTTTTATTAAAGATTCCTTAACATTATGTAATATTTCATGACTTTTATACAGTGGTATAACATACAGTGGTATACATACAGTGGTATACAGTGGTATACAGTGGCCTTGAGTCCATAACTATTTGATTGCACTTGTCAGAATTTTAAAGTGAGTTTTAATATAGGTTAGTTCAAAAATAATGTTTTGATTATGAAAATATTTTTGCCCTGCCCTAATTGATTGTGCGGCTTCGGCTTCAAATTCGAGTACAACCTAAAAATGTAAAGATTATAAAGTGGTTTTAATTAAGAAAGAAATATTTTACTTGTTAGCTTACTTGTTTTATCTCAATAAAATGGTCTGCCTAGAAAAGAGCTGCCTACAGCCAAGTTCCCCACCTTGTTAATATGGGCTCTAGTGACAAGGGAATATTGGGCAATATTTCCTTATATCGTTGAATCCTTAGAGGAGCTTTTAAAAATATTTGTTTTGTATTTTTTATCAAGGAATTTACGTTAGGGTACTGATTTCGTATTACTTCACAAACTAAACCCAGTGCATGAGGCAAGTGATGTGAATTAGTTTGGGAAAAAATACCTTCAAAGCTGTGCAGCATCAGAATAAAGAATTTTCACTCGCTTATGGAAAATGCGGTCAGGCCACAAAATTTCTACAAAAATGTAATTTAGACAATTTGCAAATGGCACATAAAAGAATACACACCTAAAGAAGAATTAATACATCGGGAGAGTCTGAATGATTGCACTTGGCAAAAATTTTACAAGCCCACAAGTGAGGAACGCCTGGTGTACCACCACATAATTTTCCGACAATTACATTGCAAATATACCTTCTACGAACTTCCGTTGTTTCATCCACAGTTACGCCATTGTCATTTTCAGCAATATCTTTAGGAATACTCAAAATTTTCTTGAAAACTTGAAAGATTTAAATAATAGTAAAGTGTTTTAACAAATTAGAATAACAAACCTGTTTATACGCTTGAGGTAAATAATTTTTTCTCAAAGTAGATTCCGATGGTATTTGCTTGTTACAATATTGAGAAAAAATCTTTGAAACACTGGATTCTGAACCTTATTCCAGGGTATCATGCATGCAGCCATTAGATTACAATGTCCATAAATTTAAAAAAAGCATGATAGCTAATTTTAAAAAAATACCTATTTTGGTTATTTATGGAAAGAAAATTATAGGAAATAGGCTAAAAATAGGCCAAATAAGCTAAAATAGGCACAAAAACAATCATTTAAGAAAAATAGGCACAAAGGCGCTAAAAAAATTGTTTTATTTATTACGCATAAAAACATTTTCTATGTGCATAAAAGCGAAATTGCCTATGATATTTTAAACTATAAATCTAGGCAATTGCCTAAAAATCCAGGGTTTATAGATAATCATACAAACTTAAAACAAACGGAACCCAGCCTCAATTGGTTTTAAGTTTGTATGATTATCTATAACGTAGGATGTGGTTTTTGTTGAGTGCCACGAAGGTGGACTGAAAGCTATAATATAACTTACAAATATCATGCGAGATTTGTTTTGGTAGTCCTAAAAAGACTCAATAATTGTTATAGAGCTCCGGAAAGGCTGAATATATTTATATATACATTTTTTTTTATTACACGAAGGAAATCGGAGTGCTGAAAACGATTTTCCAGTTTATTTCGCTCTAAAGTTACAAACAAACAAATTTTATATATTTTTTCGCTGTACACAATCACACATTTTCTACTGATTTGACGCTGTCATAACTTTTGAACCGCTCACCACAGAAACTTCTAGTTTTCACTAATCGATTCAACGTCCCAAAATTAGTCGGAGAACGTATATAATATTCCCTGGGAAGCTTTCAGTTATGAAATACCATCGACTCGGGAAGTCTAGACCGCGGAAACGACGAAATGCGGGAAAATCGTTTTTTTTTTCAAAATCGTTATTTTATGAGTCACAGCAAAATTTAAAAACGTTTCTGAAAGCATTTTTGCTGCTGATTACAGATATGCAAATTATATGTGGCTAGCTCTTTCAGTTCACTTTCGCCTGCAAAAATTGAAGAAATTTTTATAAAATTGCGGCGCTCTAGTGTAGATCTTGGAAAGTCGATAATTTTTAGCGGACAATCTTAGTGTATGTATAGGAAAATGACCTTCTGAAAACGATGCCGTAATCAGTTTATAATTATCTGCAACCGTTTCCGAGATATCTACTTCGCAAATCGAGAATCGGGTAAATTTCATTTTGAAATTTATCGACAAATTATTGAATATTTCCGGACAATTTACACATCGACTTGTTCGTCTTGTCGTGTAGTTTCTGTGTGCCCAAAATGATTTCGCTGCTCTTTACCGTTTTCGAAAAAATAAAAAAAATAAAAACGAAAAACCATGTATTTTTCCAACGAATGATGAAAAATCATGAAAATTTTTGTCGAAAATTCTTTTGCAATTTTTTTTCGTGTATTTTTTTTACACGAAGGAAATTGTAGTGCTGAAAACGGTTTTCCAGTTTATTTCGCTCTAAAGTTACAAATAAACAAATTTTATATTTTTTTCGCTGTACACAATCACACATTTCCTACTGATTGGACCTCCAGTCTTCACCAATCGGTTCAGAGTCCAAAAATTAGCCAGAGAACGTATATAATATTCCCTGGGTAGCTTTCAGTTAAGAAATACCATCGACTCGGGAAGTCTAGACCGCGGAAACGACGAAATGCGAGAAAATCGTTTTCTTCAAAATCGTTAATTTTTTAGTCACAGCAAAATTTAAAAACGTTTATGAAAGCATTTTTGCTGCTGATTATAGATGTGCAAATTATATTTCGGTAGCTCTTTCGGTTCACTTTCTGCAAGAATTGAAGAAATTTTTATGAAATTTCGGCGCTCTAGTGGAGATCTTGTAAAGTCGTGAATTTTTAGCGGACAATCTTAGTGTATGTATAGAAAAATGACCTTCTGAAAACGATGCCGTAATTAGTTTTTATTATCTGCAACCGTTTCCGAGATATCCACATAGCAAATCAAGAATCGGGTAAATTTCAGTTTTGCAATTTATCGACGAATTATTGAATATATCCGGACAATTTACACATCGACTTGTTCGTCTTGTCGTGTAGTTTCTGTGTGCCCAAAATTATTTCGCTGTTTCTTACCGTTTTCGCAATAATCGAAAAAAAACGAAAAAATATGTATTTTTCGAACGAAATGATAGAAAATTTTTGTCGAAAATTTTTTGGAAATTTTTTTCGTGATTTTATTTTTGGTTACACGAAGGAAATCGAAGTGCTGAAAACGGTTTTCCAGTTTATTTTGCTCTAAAGTTACAAATAAACAAATTTTATATATTTTTTCGCAGTACATAATCACACATTTCCTACTGATTTGACGCTGGCATAACTTTTGAACCGCTCACCACAGAGACTTCTAGTCTTCACCAATCGATGCAGCGGCCCAAAATTAGTCGAAGAACGTATATAGTATTCCCTGTGAAGCTTTCAGTTAAGAAATACCAAAGGCTCGGGAGGTCTAGAACTCGGAAACGACGAAATGCGAGAAAATCGATTTTTTCAAAATTGTTATTTTTGAGTCACAGCAAAATTTAAAAACGTTTCTGAAAGCACTTTTGCTGCTGAGTTCAGATATGCAAATTATATTTCACTAGCTCTTTCGGTTCACTTTCGCCTGCAGAAATTGAAGAAATTTTTATGAAATTTCGGCGCTCTAGTGGGGATCTCGGAAAGTCGTAAATCTCCAGCGAACAGTCTTAGAGTAACCATAGGAAAATGACTTTCTGAAAACGATGCCGCAATCCGTTTTTAATTATCTGCAACCGTTTGCGACATATCTACTTAGCAAATCGAGAATCGGGTAAATTTCAGTTTGAAATTTATCGACGAATTATTGAATATTTCCGGACAATTTACACATCGGCTTCTTCGTCTTGTCGCGTAGTTTCTGTGCGCCAAAAATAATTTCGCTGCTCTTTGCCGTTTTCGAAAAAATCGAAAAAAACCGAAAAACCATGTACTTTTCGAACGAAATGATGGAATTTTTTTTTCGAAAATTTTTTTGCAAATTATTTTCGTGATTTTTTTTTTGTTACACGAAGGAAATCGAAGTGCTGAAAACGGTTTTCCAGTTGATTTCGCTCTAAAGTTACACATAAAAAATTTTTTTTTTCGCTGTACACAATCACACATTTCATAACTTTTGAACCGCTCACCACAGAGACTTCTAGTCTTCATCAAACGATTCAGCGTCCCAAATTTAGTCGGAGAACGAATACAATATTCCTCGGGAAGCTTTCGATTAGTAATATATTCATACATAATTTATAAGACGAGACGAGACATATGGTTACTAGAGCGAGACGAGATAGACGGTTACGAGACCGAGAGCAAGACTGAGACGAGAGTTAGTTTTTCACAACTAACCAGACCGAGACGGGATTCTTGAAACTGTCGCCTTAGTCTTGTCTGTCTATTCTTGTCTGTCTAGTCTTGTCTGTCTAGTCTTGTCTGTCTAGTCTTGTCTGTCTAGTCTTGTCTGTCTAGTCTTGTCTGTCTAGTCTTGTCTGTCTAGTCTTGTCTGTCTAGTCTTGACTGTCTAGTCTTGTCTGTCTAGTCTTGTCTGTCTAGTCTTGTCTGTCTAGTCTTGTCTGTGTAGTCTTGTCTGTCTAGTCTTATCTGTCTAGTCTTGTCTGTCTAGTCTTGTCTGTCTAGTCTTGTCTGTCTAGTCTTGTCTGTCTAGTCTTGTCTGTCTAGTCTTGTCTGTCTAGTCTTGTCTGTCTAGTCTTGTCTGTCTAGTCTTGTCTGTCTAGTCTTGTCTGTCTAGTCTTGTCTGTCTAGTCTTGTCTGTCTAGTCTTGTCTGTCTAGTCTTGTCTGACTAGTCTTGTCTGTCTAGTCTTGTCTGTCTAGTCTTGTCTGTCTAGTCTTGTCTGTCTAGTCTTGTCTGTCTAGTCTTGTCTGTCTAGTCTTGTCTGTCTAGTCTTGTCTGTCTAGTCTTGTCTGTCTAGTCTTGTCTGTCTAGTCTTGTCTGTCTAGTCTTGTCTGTCTAGTCTTGTCTGTCTAGTCTTGTCTGTCTAATCTTGTCTGTCTAGTTTTGTCTGTCTAGTCTTGTCTGTCTAGTCTTGTCTGTCTAGTCTTGTCTATATAGTATTTTGTGTCTAGTCTTGTCTATCTAGTTTTGTCTATCTAGCGTTTTGTGTCTAGTATTGTCTGTTTAGTCTCGCCTCTCTAGTTTTCTCTGCCTAGCCTTGCCTTTCTAGTCTTGCCTATCTAGTTCAGTCTGTCTAGACTTACCAATCTTGTCTTGATTGTCAAATCTAGTTGGACTGATAAATTTATTTTACGGATTTTACTTTAATTTTTTTTTTGTTATTTCGCTGTCATATTCTGACAAATGTATCGTCAATTGTCACAATATGACATCTAAGAATAACTAGATAATGAAAGAATCTCGTTATTTCTAATAGGTTTCTTTTTGACATTTGGTATTGCAACATTTTTCGTTTTATATCATATTCGTGTTATTAATTCAATAATATCTCTTTGTGCTTTGTTGCTTTCTGTCCATTTCTTAACATTTTGACATATTTTCTCTGTCATATTCGACTCTAGAATTCATCATCTATACTTGTCAATCTAAGTTTTCTAGTCACATGTCAAATTTGACCGATATGAATGTCTAAAAATAGGAATTTTAAAGAATATTTGGTACTTACGTATTAACGCCATCACCGCTACATTTTTAAATACCGCCAATCTACACCTAAAATTTTTATGATAAATCATAAAATAAAACATTTTATTTAAAATTAAAACATTTTTCAAACTCAAAATACTTTATTTTTTAACCCCGGTTAATTAGGTTGCCCGCCGAACAGATAAATCAAGACAACATACGCGCGGCAGTGCGAACTCTCGATCCAATATATAGCGCTGGTGGCGTCAATACGTAAGTACCGAAATTTTAATACAAAAACCTCAATAATAATTATAGAAGCATTTTCCAATCAACAAGTTTTTTCCAGTCATATAAGTTTAAATTAATATAGCAAATAAATGTGGTAGTGGTGACGTTAAATGCATTATTGTTGTTGTATAAATTAGTCATTTTTATTTGTGAATTAAAACCCAATGAAATGAAACCTTCTACGCCGTTGAACCTTCTACGCCATTTAAACAATAATTTCGCATTTTAAAATATGCACGGAGGCATTTATTAAAATGCATGTACGTATACAGATTGAAAAATATAACAAATAACGAAATCACGGCATCAGAATACACTGCACTCGACTCCACAACGAAGAGCCCGCGGAAATATTTACTTTAGTTACCTGCTAGTCCGCAAAACAAATAAAATCTACTTTTATCTACATATTTCGTGCATATTTCGCGTTCGTAATTCACGTCCATTGAAATTAGTTCATATAACGGAGGCTTTCTTTCCCGCAATTAACATTGCAAATTATTTATTTGCATTACTTTTCCTATACATTTATTCATTGTGTTTATCAAAATATATATACACAATCTAAACGGAATAATCAAAACAAACAGAAAAGCCAGACAGGGAAACAATAAAATAATCAATAACTTTATATAAGCGCTTTGTTTTGCTTTAGTCACTTCTTTATGCACAAGTTTTCTTTAATAATGCAAACAATGTATCGTCTGTATTAAACTAATAAGCAGTAATTCTGAAATTTTTTATATTGTTAATATTTAACTTTATGGTCCTGTTTATTGAAATATCGAAAACATATTAATTTCAAACCAAACCCTTATACCAAACCTCAGAATGTTTGGAAAGTTTGGAAAGTAATTTCGATTGTTTTAAGTGAATTAGTTGCCAGTTTTACTTTGCACCATATTGTGATAATACATTTTGAGAGATCGCAACAAAAGAAATCATTCGTTTAATATTGTTGCATTGGTCATTGAAGAATGTTTGTCCATAGAAAATTGATTTGGTCGACATTCTCACACTTTAAAGCGTCACTTCGTTGAAGGCAAAACCTTGGTTTGCGAATCCTATTAATGTTCTCGTAATATCTTTGTCTTGCATATCAAACAGCGGTGGGAAATCTTGTTCATCGATGGAAGTATCGTTATGCATTCTAAACCGTAGCTTCGTTCTTGTTACAAATCTGATAATCCACCAATATATTTATAACCCGTTAACGTTTTTCTCCTATGAATCAGTTTTATACACTATTTTCTTTTTGTTGTTTCCCTTTCCCCTTTTATACTTGCTGCTAAATTTATTTCCATGACGTGTTCCTTACGCGATTCCCAGAGCCGTTCGTTTCGTATTCAGACAGGCAGCTCGACTCAGAAATACCAAACTGTATCATACACACGCGTGTGATGCATGCGATATCTCTTAAGAGAGGAACCGTTCTCAATAACAATATAAATAACAATGTTAAAGGTCCGCGAGCGGTATCGATGAAAATAGGGGTCTTAATAGCGCAAATAGACGCATTGTAAGATGGTAATACGCCCACCGATTGTGTTGGTGTGTTGAGAGATTTGGGTAGAAATAAAAAACTTGTATCGAGGCCTTTCAGATTCATCCTCGTTATAAACAATAGGTACTTGGTGTGTTTTAACACAATTAAGTTTAATAGAAACATCATTCTTCTAAGGCTGTATTTAAATAGAGGCGTGCCTAATCACCTAAAAATAGATATTTATTCCTCCTACGTAGATGTGATGTGAATTATTTTTTTCCCGTTTTATGCGTAAGCCCATCACGTACGGTAAAAGATCAACATAAGATACGCAATGTCGGCGACACGTCCGCTTTCGACGTACTGAATTTTTAGTTGCTCCTAATTACGATATTTTACCTAGTTCGCGGGCGTCCGGTGCATACACAGCCGGAGATTATTCAGATTTTGCGCTCTTTTGATGCCTTTGCGGCAAAAGGACCGGAACAACATCATTTCGAAAAGTATGCTAATCAACAGCTGAGAATTAATAATTCAACTGAAATTACCAAACGGTTGTCGGTTGCTTTCAAACGGCAAATGTAAGACTTGCATTCTGATCGTCACAAACTTGTGATAATCTAATGCCGAAGCATATTCTGCTGGGTGATTCTCAAAATCTCAAACAAAGGACAGCGTCCTCAGAATAAATTGTAATATTACTAATATCAACGCTATAATCTCTTCCTCTTCCTTTCGCACTACAGCCCTAAATGTTCTTAAACCTAACCTCCCCTGCCCACACTATAATAAACTAGTTAAAACTTACAAACTAATGCTATTTTTATATCATATTAACGCAGTCAAAGCAAAAGTCGCGCCTAGTTGATTAGTGCACATTATATATAAAATTGAAGTAAAAGTCTTTCCAATAAGAATGATATGATTTTAAAATTAAATCAAATTAAAATTATTACAGACACAACCAAACTTTTTATATTATATTAAAGCACAGTCTAAAGCATTTATGTTTTGACTAATACATCGGTTATAGGAACCCAATTTTCGGTGATTTTGTGCAATAATTCGCGCGTATTCTGATGGTTGCAGCTTTCAATGTTCAATGCATCAAATGGCTTGTTTGCATAGATCAGGGATGGCGAACCTATCACCCGCGGCCCAGACACTGACTCACAGAGGCTCTTTAAGTGACCCAGGCATTGATTTTAGAACTTGCAAATGTCCAATGACGCAACACTTCTATTATTTTCTTATTAAAGTTTCTCAACCACAAAAGTATGAATATTATAGTATGAGTATGAGTATTAAATACATCAAGAAGAAATTTCTTCTCAATTTATGTTTTTATTATGTTTTAAATATGTTTTTAGTTATTACCCTGTAATATGGCTGCGATTAAAAAACGAAAAACAAACGATACATATCCCAGATCACATCAAACAGAATGGTTTGATAAATATTGTGTTATTGAAGAGATTAAAAAGACTCTGTGCGTAATTTGTTACTTCACGTATGTAAAAAGACATTTTGAAAAGTTGCATCCTAATCTCGGCTTTTCCCCAGATGAAGAAAGAAAAACATATTTTTCATTAAAGGGAATCATTGAGTGTTTTAAAAGCGTTTTTGTTTCCAAAATAGTAGTTTATGATACAAGTTTTATTTAGAAAAATTGTAATTTTGATACATAATAAGGTTAAAATGTTCAGCGCCTCCGTGGCAAAAATTGCTTACTAGTAAAAAGGCACAGTGACGGGAACACTATTTGGTCGTTGGCAATGTAATCTAGGCTAACTTAGATTTAATCTAGATTAGGTTATTGTTAGGTTAAGTTATATTAGAGCCAGATAATTCATAATCTAGATTAAAGCTAGGTTAGCCTAGACAATGACCAAATATATTCCCGTCACTGCCTTTTTACTAGTAAGCATTTTTTGCCACGGAGGCGCTGAAGGTTCTAACCTTATTGTGTATTCTTGACTCAAGATAAGAAAAATTCTAATACACGTCAGTTATTTTCAGTTTCTTCTATTTTCAGTTATTTCTACCTTTATGTTTTTTGTTTAGCGACGTGAGTTGTTGCCATAGTAACAACAAACAGAAATCGTTTAATAATGAAACTCATTTGATTTGTATTGGAATTTTACGCACAATTTAGCTACTTTTACACACGACTATAATAACGGCATCTTCCACATACAATAATTTACTTATTAATGTATTTATTTTGGTGTGCCAAAGATAAACTACCATTACAGCTGCTAGTTTTGCTCGCCAGGAGAAACCTCTTTCAGAAAGAGACTTGTAAAACAAGCGTTTTTAGAGTGCTAAATGAGTGGAGAAGGATGAAAGCGTAGGCGCAAGTAAGAGTGGCTTTATAGAATATAAAGAAAGTGCAGAGAAAAGAAGAAACTGAAGCGAGATGAAGGAAAGAGAGAGAAATAAATGAAATAAAATCAGAAAAAGAGGTGTGGAAGTACTTAAACAGGGAGAGAAAGAAAAAAGAATCAGTGAGCTAGGAGATAAAGATAAGAAAGTGGGAAGAACATTTAATGAGACTCCTGGAAGGGAGAAAGGAAGACGAGGAAACAGAAACAGCAATGGGGAAGACGTAGGCAGCTCCAGAAGGCTACAGAAATCACATTTGGAGAGATAGAGAAGCAGGTGATGAAGCTGAAAAAGAAAAAGCTCCGGTTAGAAATGGAATGCAGAACAAAGTGTGGATGTATGGGACGAAGAGAAATAGCTAACAAATGAGGAGTGGAGAGGGGAGGGATTCCAGACAGACTGGGGAGAAGGTAAAAAGGGAGATAAAACCAAAGTAGAAAACTAGCAGGGAATAACCCTGCTCAACACAGGGTATACGTTGTAAGAATATGAAATTTATTGGCCTTTTTCATTGTGATTGCAATATTAGACAAGTCGAAATACAATACAAATTAAAAATATGTTTAAAGATAATTGGTAAAACAACATTAATTAATAGATATATGTAGATATAATATACATGTATAATAGATGTATACAATGTATAATAGATATATAGATACATGTATGCAGCAATTTTGAGTGATTTGAGTACGATGTAGGTATGTGCCAGGTATGGAAAGAATGTTTAAGAGGGAGCAAGCGGGAGGGTGTGTGATAGGAAGAAAGAAAGTATGGAGTGTAGCGTTCGCGGATGATGTGGTAGTGGCGACAAAGAACGATAGGGAGATGAAATAAATGATGTAAAGCCTAGGGAGGTAGGAGACTTGAATTTTGTGAAAGCCTTAAAAGTTAGACCAAAAAAGTAGTCTTCGATCTGCCTCCTCTTTTCCAAATTATGCCAATGACATGGTGACCCACGAGCTGGTACGAAAAATTTAATGAACAAAATTTGACCCAATACTCAAAAAAGTTCGCCATGCATAGATCTTATATTGTTAATATAAATAATATGATTTATTTATATTAATAATATAAGGCATAGATCTTATATTATTAATAGGAACACAACTAGCAATCTAAAGAAGTTAAATCACAGGTTCTTGGAGGCCAGTGAACAATTATATTCTTTGAAATTTTAACATCTTTTCTGGCAATATGTTGATAGTTTCATAAGACGTGTGACATATGGCACCGTCTTGCTGGAACCACATATCCTCTAAATCACGTGCACTTAATGTTGGCAACAAAAAAATTCATAACATCTGTTGGTATCGTTCATCATTCACTCATTTTTGGTAAAAAACAAACTGATCCAATGATGCCACCATGCCATAAACTACATCATACAGTTACCTTTAAAGAATACAACCTTCTCGCGTATGTGTTTATTGTTACTGTGATTGTTTTCACACAAAAAACGGCAATTTTGGTTCTTAAACAAAAAATGACCTACCTGTGAAAAGACATTTTTTCGCCAAATTAGGATACCTAGCAAAATTATATAAGTCCAACGCCAAATGAGGATACCTAATCTGCCTAGTCTTGTCTGTCTAATCTTATTTGTCTAATCTTGTCTCTCTGTTCTTGTCTGTCTAGTCTTGCTTGTCTAGTCGTGTCTATCTAGTATTTTCTGTCTATTCTTGTCCGTCAGTCTTGTCTGTCTAGTTTTGTCTGTCTAGTCTTGTCAGTCTAGTCTTGTCTGTCTAGTCTTGTCTGTCTTGTCTTGTCTGTATAGTTTTGTCTGTCTAGTCTTGTATGTCTAGTCTTGTCTGTTTAGTATTGTCTGTATGGGACCTGGCCTGGTGCTTTGCAGACAACCTGAGACCCGCCAAAGGGGTGCCACGCGCACTCAGCGACGTATACACGCGCCCTACAGAACTCGGCCCACAAAAAAACCTAGACTTAGAAAAGTAGTTTACCTGAGGCAGGCGATGGGCACTCCGGCGGTGGACGAAGAATTAAAGGAAACTTACCGCTTCGTGTACCACTTAGTGGTAGGAAAGACAAATACAGAAGGCCTTCAACTACAAACAATGTATGCTGTTGGAGGGTCACAGCTAAAGCAATTAACAATTAAATTTAGCAGGAAAAAATAGCCTTGCCAAAGCTCAAAGAATCGGAATGCTCAATTATGGAAAAGTAAATAGAATTCACCTTCGTCGACACAGAAGTGGATATAAGGGTATACTCCCCTAAAGACAAAATAGGTAAAGATGAAACAGGAAAGGACGAACCAATACGGATGGAAAAAAGCCATCAAATATGAAAACAAAAACGCACCGATGGAGTACTTCTATCAGCTAATGGAAAGACATATGCCGACCTTCTAAGGATGGTTAAAGACCAGATCGATCCCGAAAACTCAGAAGCCAATATCACAGGAGTTAGACCAACCAGAAATGGAGAATTACTCCTGGTTAATGAAGCAAAGGCCGAAAGCCTTAAATAAATAATTAAATAACTAAATGTTAATAACAAAAAATGCCGAATATAGAGATGCTAAAAATATAAACATCACTGTAAATATTAGGGACCTAGACTCAGTCGCCACCAGTGAGGAAATAATTTTAGCCCTCCAAAAAGCAGTGGAAATCGGCAAAAATCAAATAGACATTAAAAACCTCAGACTAGCCTATGGTGAGACCCAGGTGGCGACTGTCTCGCTCTTATATTATTAATAGGCACCCAAGTAGCAATCTAAAGAAATTAAATCACAGGTTATTGGAGGCCAGTTTTCTTTGCAACTTTTTTCAACTTTTCTTGCAATATGTTAATAGTTTCATAAGCCGTGTGACATATGGCACGGTCTTGCTGGAACCACATGTCCTCCAATATCACGTGCACTTAAAGTTGGCAACAAAAAATTTCTTAACATCCGTTGATATTGTTCATCATTCACTCATTTTTGGTAAAAAAAAAAACTGATCCGATGATGCCACCATGCCATAAACCCACAAAAACTGACAAGAGAACTCTCAAACACTCAAATAAAGAAGGATAGGATAAGAATTGGATGGGTACATTGTAGAGTAAGGAAAAGAATTCAATTGGTGAAATGCCACAGATGCTGGCAAATAAGGCATCCTAGCAAAACCTTTAGCAAAACCGAGCTCATGACGAGCGTTACAATACAGCTTCGAAAAATACGCTGGGGACTATCAAGCAGGCTAGAAGATCTCGACTACGCCGATTATATCTGCCTCATGTCCCATACACTCACCGACATGATGGACAAAACAGCTAAGCTAAAACAAGAAGCTGAAGAGATAGGCCTGCACATAAACACAAAAAAAACAAAGGATATGCAGATTGGCGCTACCACTAGCAGGGACATACAAGTAAACGACCTAACAGTAAAAATATGCGAACAGTTCTGCTACTTGGGCAGTATCATAGCAGTGGATGGAGGAGCCGACCTAGACATCACCAGAAGAATCAACAAAGCGAAGGGAGCGTTCGCTCAACTGAATAAGGTTTGGAGCTCTTCAATACTTTCCCGTAAAACGAAACTCAAACTATATAATAGTAACGTCAAATCCATCCTAATCTACGGCAGTGAGACGTGGAAAGTAACTAAAAGCAGCTCAAACAAACTGCAAGTTTTCGAAAACTGGTGTTTGAGACGGATCCTTAGAATCCGATGGCCCGAAGTGATATCGAACCACGATCTGCTTCGTTCTACAAACCAACTTCCAGTACACGTTGAAATAAAGAGAAGAAAGTGGAACTGGATTGGACACACCCTACGGCGCAATCCACAAAACATTGCAAAACAAGCATTGGACTGGCATCCCAAAGGCAGTAAGCGAAAGAGAGGAAGGCCAAAAACAACATGGCGACGCACAATTGAAGCCGAAATCACCTCCACCGGCAAATCGTGGAATGAGTTGAAGGTCGTGGCTCGAAATAGAGTCAGATGGCGACAAATGGTAGAAGCCAAAACCTTTGCTTTAATTGCGGACAAAAAGGTCACATACCGAAGGTTTGCCAGAACCAACTATACTGTCCAATATGCAATACAAACGGTCATCGGGCTGATACCGGAGCGTGTCTAGGATTCAAGAAGCTTGGGCGGAGGCAAGGCGTACGACATGGCTAAGAAAAAATGACTAAAATCATTCAAGTCAACAGAATGAGATGCCTTGCAGCTTATGACTTGCTCATTGCGACGGCTGTGAGGGACATACTACTCGTAAGTGAGCCTAACACAAAGTTAATCGATCGCCCCAACTGGTTCACGGTTAATAAAAAAACACAGCCATTAGAATCATTAACCCTAAGATACCCGTCTTAAAAACAGGAACCGGACCTGGCTTCGTATGTGTTAAGTTGCCGCAGTTTATTATATACAGCTGCTACTTCTCTCCAAACGAAAAGCTAGCAGAAACACTAGGAGAACTAGGCCAGGACATAAGACGCAAAGGGAAGAAATGATTAATAGTTTTTACTTTAACGCCATATCCCCATATTGGGGATCTCCAAAGGTGGATAAGAGAGGCGACCTGGTCATGGACTGGGCAGCTGAACTATACCTTGTTTTACAAAACAAAGGAGCTGCGCGAGGAAATTCCCAAACCATAATAGACCTTACTTTCTCAACAATAAGCCTATCCTATATGATGCAAGAGTGGAGAGTGCTCGAGAGAGAATGCCTAAATGATCATCGATACATTCTGTACAGCGTAGAAGAAGGCCCGAAACAGATACGCCTGGGAACAATTATGGGATATAATCTGAAGAATCTTGATAAGGACAAATCTTGCAATAGAAATAGCAGGAACACACAAACGAAGCGCGGATACGCTAGTAGACGTAATGACGAAGGCATGTGATACCACTCTAATAAAGAAAAAAGGACCAGCAAGAAGAAAATTGGTGTAATGCTGGAACGAAGAAATTACTAGCATGAGGGCTGCATGAGCCCAAGAAGATGCCCAAGTCCTGAAAAACTCCACAAGAAATCAAAAAGGGATTTGGGTGACCTAATAAACAAGTCAATACGGGACCACTGGAAGAAACTATGCGAAGATCTTGACAATAATATGAGGCGACGAAAGCAAAAGTGGCCTAACCCACAAAAACATGAAAATACCAATAAATGTAGATTTTGCATCCCAACTGCACTCTACTGACATTTTACGGTACTAAATATTGATTGCCAAATCGACTGATACTATTCAATAATCCTTAAATCATGATTTTGTAATAATGCAAAACTGGCGTAATCCACATAGTAACTAGGTAGTAGATAGAGTGATAATGACTGCCCAAAAGAAAAAACCATTCTTTATATAACCATTCATTCACTTCGTTTCCTCACAGTCTTTGGAAAACAACATAACCCGAAGAAAGTTATCTAAGACCAAACAAAAGGTAGAGTGGCTTAAAATTTAATGGCTTAGATTTGAGAGCATCGAGCCTTTTTGCGTGAAATATAAATGTACAAACCGAGAAGACGTATGCTTTAATGAATTGGACCTAAAAAAATAAAGTCATGAACAGTTTGGAGTTGTTGTATCCGAACGGTAACTGTATAAGTTTAGAAAAGAAAAAAGACATTCAACAACTCATGGCTTTTGTCCCCTCCATTCACCATGATTTTTTTTTAAATTTACGTACCGTCACTGAAGTTACTTAAGCTGGTTTAGGTACGTACAGAAGAGAGCGAGTGTGTAGATTTTTAATTTTTTTAGTTGAACTAGTAGTTTTATTATAATAATGCATTTAATTTTATAATAACATGTTTTTCTACTGATATATGTAAAAATGGCATTTTTTCCACGGCTTACCCTACATGAAAGTGACATTTTTTCATTCTAGAGATGAAAATATTTTCACATCTAGAGACGAAAATGAGCATTTTAAATTTATGATTTTCTCGATTAAAACACTAAACTTACCAAATTTACACGGACTTTCTTAATAATTACATCAATTTCAATGAAATATTTTATGTACAAACGTAAAACGAGCCTAAAACTATTTAAAAAACCGAAATAAAATTAGGACATTTGACTAGAAAAGTATCACCTTCTATGAGAATGCAATATGTTACCATGGAAACGACCAAACCAACAATTAAATTTGTATTGACAGTTCTGACAGTTCGCTTCGAATTGGATTTATCAAAGTCAAATTATGGATTCTACAACCGATTCTACTACTCGAGATGAAAGTGTTTTTTTTTGGCGCTCGTGAGCAAACTCCCACCTCACCAAAAAAACGCCACTTTCATCTCTTGCTGTAAAATATACTATTTATTTTAATGTATGAATAATAATAATAATATAGTATTTTTAATTTATTAGATTTTGTGGAATTTTAATTTTAAACATACCTAAATACTCAAGAACAAACTCTTATTGATCTTATTTCGGAAAGCTTTAAGTGAAAATGTTATAGTTCGAGATCCTAAGTTTTTTGTACCCTCAAGTGCAGTTGAATACCTGGCCTAACCAAATAAACATAAATTTACTTTCGCAAATGTTTATCTGCAACAGTGGCCTAACCCACATTTTTCCTTTTATTTTATATGAATTTTCCAGGTTTAAGCCTCTTAATGTAACAACCAAAGAAGGTTAAGTAAATAACATTGCGAATAAAAAAAGTTATTAAAAATGTTGTCAAAAAAATCATAATTTAAACACATCACTCCAATTATTTTTTTAAACACATAACTCCATTAGGTATGCTGCTGGGTTAAGCCACTTTTGCTCTCATCGCCTCATATAAGGGGAGACGCCTTCTAAAAATGTAAAAAGCTTAAAATCATAGCGCCAAGTGTAGAAATGATGATGGAGGGAATGCTTCAGGCGGTTGAAGCCCTTTTCCCACGCCAAGAGCCCTCCCTTTAGAAGCAACCCAAAGTAATGGAAACACCACTATTCAACGAAGAGGAACTTGTTAACGCAATAAATTGGATACGTAGCGGAATAGCACAAGGACTAAACGGAATGTCACCAGAGGTGATCAAGATCATCGCCCAGCATCACCCTAGGTTTACTCTTGAAGCAATGAACGTTCTCCTAACTACGGGAAACTTTCCAGACAAATGAAAACGTTAAAGACTAGTTCTCATTAAGAAGGGAGAGAAACCAATTGGGGAACCATCGTAATACAGGCCTCTATGTATACTAGACGTGTCAGGAAAATTGCTGGAAACCGTCCTACTAACGAGACTACAAAAGGAGCTTCACGCCGGACTCTGGTTGTTCGGCAGGCAGAGTACAGTACGTTTTAAAAAAGGCAGGTCAACTATGGAAGCAGTCGATGCAGTTGTAAAAGTCGCATAGAAAGCTAGAACGGGGACAAAAAGAACAAGGAAAATTTGCTCTTTAATAACTTTTGATGTGCGCAATGCGTTTAATACAGCCAATTGGGAAATAACAATGAGTGAACTGACAAAGAGACGCATAGCTCCGTATCTGTTATAGATGATAAAAAGTTCCCTAGCCAACAGGAAGTTAGTGCTGCAAGCCCAAAATGAGACAGTCGAAATAGAAGTAAGTTGTGGGATTCTTCAGGCCTTTATATTGGATCCTACACTGTGCGCATCCTAAGAACTAAACTGCCAGAGTGCGCTACATTAATTGTATTTGCAGACGACTTGGCGCTTGTTGTAACTGCCAAAAACGAATAAGCAATAATGAGTACAGCAAACCGTGTAATAGACACAGTATCGCAGTGGATAGTGACTCCGAATCTAAAATTGGCGCCCGAGAAAACGCAGGCAATGCTACTGACAGGGCAAAGAAAACTAAGACCAATAAAATATAAAGTAGGGAGCACAGAAATAGTCCCCAAACCACATATTAGGTCTAAAGGTAAAGGTCTAAAATTCACTGCACACCTTACTGAGGCTGTAGAACAAGGTCTAGAAACTCTCGCAGCAATGGAGCAAATATTGCCAAACGTACGAGGAGCCAGAAACTGTTAAACGCAAGTTACTGCGCACTAAAGCGCAATTAGCGATGCTATGTGGTGCACCATTGTGGGCAAATAATTTGGAAACAAGGACCAACCTGGATAAATTAGCATCCGTTCAGCGGAATATTGCATTGAGGGTGTGCAGTATCGCAATACTGTGTTCAGAGAGGAAGAAATAGTTATCGAGGGCATTGCATCTTTTGATTTGCTGGCGAAAGAGAGGAGCAAAATAAAAAAATCGGGAAACAACTTAAGCCCGGCTTACACGCTACGATCTACCGGAGAGGTTACATGTGCAGATTTGCCTGCGCAGGTCAACCGTACTCAAGAAACTGCACAGGTCTATTCCCACACACGCTCCGGTCTACCTGTGCAGGTTTGCCTGCGCAGGTCAACCGTACTCAAGAAACTGCACAGGTCTATTCCCACACACGCTCCGGTCTACCTGCGCAGGCAAACCTGCACAGGTAGATCTCTCCGGTGGATCGATGTGTGTTTGGCGGTCATTATATGCTAGAAAGAAAGCAAGAACAAACCTACTACAACAATGGCAACAAAGATGGACAAATACAGAGAAAGGACAGTGGACTAGGCTATTAATTCCAGACATAAATACATGGACTAAGCGAGAACACGGAGAAGTCAGTTACCAACTGACACAATTGCTAACCGGTCATGGTTCCTTCAGAGACTTTTTAGAGCCTGTGTGAATACTGTGGTGAAACAGGCACAGTACACCATACAATTTTTGATTGTTATTGATGGGAGGACGAAAGGGACGAAGTTGTGAAAAACAGACCCTCCCTTAAATGCACGAACAATCATTGGACATATGCTAGAGGAAAAACAAAAAGTACAGAAATTTATACAAACAATTCTATCGACCAAAGAATCAGACGCTAAACGTAGTATAGAGAAACAAATGGATTAAAATTAGCTAGACGCAACTAGCACTCTGAAGCCATGCGACAAACGTTTCCGGAGTGCCTAGTTGATTTCGAAAAAGTCTTGTCTGTCTAGTCTTGCCTGTATAGTCTTGTCTGACTAGTCTTATCTGTCTAGTTTTGACTGTCTACTCTTGTCTGTCTAGTCTTGTCTGTCTAGTCTTGACTGTCTACTCTTGTCTGTCTAGTCTTGTTTGTCTTGTCCTGTCTATCCTGTCTTGTCTGTTTTTGAGGAATGTTGAAAAAAGCCTGGTGTGTAAATTCATAAACTCATTTAATCTGTTTGGTAACAAGTTATTCAGACAGAAATAGAATAGACAGATTAGAAACTAATCGGCATGTTTTAGTTGTTTGAATGAGTTCTTGAGAAAACTTGTTGAAAAAACTTGGACACTCGTGTATCTGGTGCGCACTAATCAGCCAGTTAAAGCTACTAATCTACGAAACTTTAACTTTCAGTTGATAATCAGGGTAATGTTACGTTTGCCTTGTACATATTATTAATTGGCAACAAGTGAATTACCTCCACACAATCTGTTTATTCTCAGGTGAATAATTGGAAAGCGCCAAACGAGACTAATACGCGCACCGGAAACAAGAAGTAATCCAGACATGGGAGGAGATTTAAAAAAAAAGACGCATTTCCACCGACATGCAATGACACACAAATTGTCCTTATTAATTCCTCTTTACACACAAGCAATTTGTCCGCGTAAAATATTTTACGAGAGGAAACGAAAATAAGTATAACTTTGTTTTAAAAGAGGAACGCATCAAGTTTCATTATCGCCGGCTACAGTTATTTTCGGGACTTTAAAGCAATCGCATGTTTGAGTTAATTTTAAACATTCTCTTATTCGAAACTTAATTTAATTTCGCTTCCAAAAAATAAATGTTTGTCCGTACAAGTCCCGAGGCGTATGTTAAGTAAACCCCATAAGCAAATTTTAAACGCACACACATTGTTTTTGTTTTTGCTCTTGCTGTTTACTCGATCCGCGTCGGATTACGCTGATGGATCGAAACACAGAACTCCGGTGGTTTGATATAATAAACATTGATGGTTCGCAGCGTTATATTAGATATCTCTCATCCAGTCAAATGTGAACCGAAATGCCTATTAAACACAATCAATGTCTAATAATTCCCATTACTGCGCCCCCACGGTACACATATACTATAACTACGTTATTACGTTTGCTAATTAATGCGCCGTTTAATCAACAGACGTAAATTGCTTCAATTACCCTACTACATATTCTTATAACAAAACTGCACAACATATTTTTCTTTATTACTATATTAAACCTAATTAAAATAACAACCGGACTATAATAGACAGCTGAGATTAAACAGGCAAGACTGGAGACTTACTTACTTTCCGTCTCCGGATCACCATAACAAATCAAAATTTTCAATTTCCAAAAATCAGCCACATATGTGGCTTCGTCATTTGCGAGTATCAGGTCCTCCTCTGTGCAAGTCTCTCTCATGTTTGGGCACACAGCCAGATGTTGGTGCTCTTGAGTTACGCAATTGCCATCCTCTTTGTTGCCCCCTTTTTAGGTTGCTGTTACATCGTGCGATTCCCGTTCTTAGCCTGTTCAGCGTCTTTAATGTAGGAAAAAGTAGATGGTGTCCAGGGGCCAGCTCTTCATTAACCTATATACGGATAACAGCCACTTGTCACAGGTTTGTTCGGTGTGCTTCAGGCGTAATCTCCAGGGGTGTTGTAAAGGATAAAGGATAAAGCTCTTCCGAGACTTGAGTCTATGAGGTTGCATTTGATGCCCATATAATGGATGCCTCTGGTCGGTTTCTTGTTTTTTCGCTCAGCACCCCGCGGCAACACACCTGATTGTGGCTGGAGCAATACCAACTATTGGGCAGATTTCTTCCACCGGGGTGGAGTGTGTGAAGTTGTGTTCCCCATTCTGCGTTTGCTAGTTTTCGAATGATATTGTTTCTTGCGCATACTTTCTCTTTAATCTCTTGACAGCATTTTCGAAAACTCAGAGTTCGGACCAGGCGTATGCGTAGGTATTTCTGTGTGTTGTTATGTTCCAACTCTTCTCCCTGCCAGGCCACCTTTAACTTCCTGTGTTCTCTCTTGTTTCTAAAGTGTAAAGCACACACTTGTGTCTTAGTGGGATTAGCATTGAGGTGGTTATTTTTATAGTAGGCTGCTAGATCCTCCAGAGCGTGAGTTAGTTTATCGTCTATGTCGTTGAAACTTCTGCCTTGAGCTGCTATAGCCGTATCATCGGCATATATGAAACGCTTTGTCTCTCCATTAATTCGTTGATCATTGGTATAGAGCAGTGATGGCGAACCTATGGCACGCGTGTCACAGCTGACACGTATGGAAATTGTTTTGGCACGCGAACTATGTAAGAAATATCGAAGTACAAACGAAAGGCAAATAGGAACAGATCCTAGCATATGCGGATGATATCGGTATCCTGGGAAGGAGTATGCAGGCGGTGAAAGCAACATTTAACATGTTAGAAGAGGAAGCAATTAATATAGGGCTGAGGGTAAAACGAAAGTGTTGGTTACAACAAGGGGAAGCGAGAAACGGAATATAGCGATAGAGGGCAGAAATTTCGAAACAGTGGATACTTTCAAATACCTCGGCACTAACATCGACATGAAAAACAATATGGAAACGGAAATAAAAAGCAGAATCAACCAAGGCAATAAAACAGCAGGCGGCCTCAAATTCCTACTCAAATCCAGCACATTACCATTGACGTCGAAACTGTATGTCCTGTAGTGAGGCCTGTTATAACCTACGGGTGTGAGTGCTGGACGCTAAACCAATTGCAGAAGCTACTTCGAATAGAAAGAAGGGTAATACGAAATTATACAAACAGCAGATGGGTATAGAATAAGAATGACTTTCGAACTGGAAGAGCTGACAAAGGGGCTAATGATACTTGGACACATAAAAGAAATGAGTATAAGATGGCACGGACATGTACAGCGTAGGGAGAGTAACAGAAGCGAGACCAGAAGACCGGCAAGACGCCCACGACTGAGATGGAGAGACGACGGGGTAGATGGGAGACGACTGTAGACGAGAAGCAGAGGACAAATTTATGAAGAAAATGTTATGGCTACCCGGAACGAGAGCAGAAATGAGACTCTCGTGTGAAGCCCTAGTCGGCGGCAAAATCTTTTAGAGGGACGTAACCTTGTTCAAAAAGCATTCGGCGCAAACAAACATACACTACGTGGTAATTTGCCACTGCACCTCAAAGTCAGAGTTTTCGAGCAGTGTTCATGCCCGTGTTCACCTATGGCAGAGATAGAGACCATAACACTCAAGAAAAAAAGGTCAGAGTGGCGCAGAGAGGTATGGAGAGAGCGTTGCTTGGATAATACTACGAGAACTAGACACTAAACGAGAGACGAAACCTAACGACTGGATTCAACGCAAATCTAAAGTGAGTGACGTGATGGGCACGTGATGATAGCAAAGAGAAAGTGGGCATGGGCAGGACACATAGCAAGAATGGACGCGACACGTTAAACTAGGGGGTTGTGGAGTGGAGACCCAGATCTGATACCTGAAGACGAGACCGACCACCAAACCGTTGGGTAGACGACGTCAGACAACACGGAGGACGTGACTGGAAGAGGGGCAAAGGACCGCCAAGAATGGAGAAGAAAGAAAGAGGCCTATTTCCAAGAATGGAACACGAATGGAACACGACCGCCATGATATAACTTTATAAATTTCGTTTCATTAATCCGTCTCTCTGTCTCAGGCAACAAAGTTTGACTGTCCAAACCAACAAAACTAATTCAACTCTCTATAATTCGCGAACTAATTGAGACTGTCTTAATAGTCTAAGACTAATTGGTTTGTCTATTATTGAACTTTTAATTTTAGTATTTGTCGAATTCCTAAGTAAATCCGTCTGTCTGTCACAGACTAAAGAAGTCAGACTGTTCAAAAACTACAAAACTAGTTCAACCGTCTATAATTCGCGAATTAATTAAAACTTTCGAACACTAATTTGTTTATCTATTATTCTAGTATTAATTTTAGACTTTGTAGAATTTCCAAATTAATCCGTCTGTCTGTCATAGACAAACAAAGTCATATTGTCGAAAAACAACAAAACTAATTCAACTATCTATAATTCGCGAAATAATTGAAACTGTCCAAATGGTCCAAGACTAATTTGTTTGTCTATTATTCAAGTCTTAATTTTAATATTTGTCGAATTGTTGAGTATTCCTTTCATATCATTACAACATTTTTCTGTCAACAAAATTCTTTCGAACAAATTACTTTTAAACAATTTTCCAGACACCCCAAACGATGTGTTATTCAAAACATAAATGGTACTGAGTGTACTTTACGATGATAAAACAAGTTTATTTGTATCTGAAACCAATTTCATTTTAAAATCATATCATTCTTAATGGATCTTAATCTACTTTTGTGCAACATCAAAGTTATATTGAGGCTAATGCGGTAACTGATTTCCACTATTAGACATGTTCATTGTAAAAGTTACTTGACACGTCAGCATTTCAAAATGTGAAAATTAAAAAAATGGCACGCGGCCGTAAAAACGTTTTTGATTGAAGAGGATTGACATGTTATAGAGGATTGGCACCAATACACTGCCCTGAGGTACAACGTTTTTCTGAGTCCTCCACCGACCATTCCTGTAGTGTTACAAAAATTCGTCGATTTTATAAGAAGCATTCTACAAACTTAGTCAGGCGAAAGTCCTTGGTAATGTCATAGAACTTTGTTATCAGCCTCTGATGGTTCACGCTATCATAGGCAGCGAGATAGATCTACGAAAACGACTCCCGTTATCTGTTTCCGCTCAAACCCATTTTCTATATCTTGAATGAGATTGAGGGTTTGCCCGCAACACGATTTGCTGGTCTGAATCCTGCCTGTTCTGGTATGGTCTCCTCCTCGATTATGCCAGAGATTCGGTCAAGAACCATTCTTTCAACAACCTTGAAAAGGTGACACAGCAAAGAGACGCCTCTAAAATTCCCAGGATCTGTTGGCTCTTTCCCTGGTATCAGAAGTTTCAGAACCACTTTCGCCTTCCTCCAATTTTTTTGGAATTTGCACTTTGGAGACGTAGTTATTCATTGTTTGAGTGAGCCAGTCTATGGTTTTTGGGGCACAAAATGCATAATTTGCTGTGACCTAATTTCGTCTATTTTTATTTTCTTTTAGTTGGTGGATTGTTAGTTTTATTTCATCGGAGCTGAACGGGTCGTTAGGACGTCGTTTTCGTTGTTACTGTCACGTTGGAGTTTGGTTTTTTCCACTCTAATTGACAATTTACCATTAAGTAAGACGGCTATCTGGTCTGGTGTGACTCCAGACAAATCGGGTGCTCGAGCGGAGGGGTCGTTGTTGAGATTCTTTATTAACTTCCATGAACGTCTACTACTTTGTTTCATATCCAGACTTATTATGAGCTTGCACCATCCTTCCGTTCTAGTCAGAATCGCTTGCAGAACATCTTCTCCTGCCTGGATGGTTTCTCAGAGATGGGGTGTTGTTTGTACATATTTCGGTAATTGCGGAGGTCTAGAAGACTAGAGAGCCAAGACTAGATAGACTAGAAAGATTAGAGATACTACACTAAACATTCAAATTCACAAGTGCCCCGGAAAACAGCGTACCAAAGAGGCTATTAGACGCCCAACTACAGGGAGGACGAAAAAGAGGTAGGCCAAAAATTCAGATGGGAACGGAGTAACAGAAGACGCATCAAAGTTTGGACTTTGAGGCTGGAGAGGACTAGTACAAAACAAGGACAAATGAAGGAAGACACTTTGGGAGGCCAGGACCCGCACATGGCCGCAGTGCCACAGATGATGTTGATAATGGATACACCTGGGCTAAGAATGAGAAAGATTCAAATTCAACAGAAAAAAAAACAAAAGAATGGTGGTATAACTTCAATAATAATCCCCAAAAAAGTCCAGACTGGACTACAACAGTCAGTGCAGCAATTAACAATTTGGGTCAAGACCTCTGTAAACATTCAATAGACACCATTACAACCAGCATAGGGTCATATTTGATAGAATAGACTTGTCTGTCTAGTCTTGTACAATTGCTATTGCCTGTCTAGTATTGTCCATATAGTCTTGTGTGTTTATTCTTCTTATAAATACTGAAAAATGTCCTAAAATATGACATTTAAGATTAGGTCTAATTCCAATTGATACTGATGAACTATTGTTATTGAAATCTGAACCTACTAGGAACCATCAAATCATTGATTATACGAAGAAATATTTACATTATAAGTACATAAGTACATTAATGTAACAAAGCCAGACTAGACAAAACTGTATTGAACTATCTAGTATTTGAACCTGTGGTGATGACTGATTAGTTTTTACTATTATATACTAACCTACTAAGAACCATCAAATGATTGATTGATTGACGAAGAAACATAAACTACATTAATATAACAAGGCTAGACTAGACAAAACTATATTGAACTATCTAGTATTTGTACCTGTGGTGATGATTGTTTAGTATTTACTATTATTTAAATTCATCCAGTGATATTAATTAAAAGCTAGATAATTGACAAGTCATTTTTAAGACAAATGAGTTTTAAGTCAAATCGGAAGTCAAATCTTATCCAGTATTGTCAGAAGAAATATTGAATGGATTTACAAGAGTAGTTAAAACAAATTGTTTAAAATTGACCATTTTGTAGATAGAAACTACATAGTCCATGCAAGTCAGATAATGCTAGTGCAATAAGATCGAACACAATATATTTAAACTATGCAGATTTTAATTAAATAAACTTTAGATAGTTAATCAAGGTTTATTTAAATGGTTTGGGGCAGAAAGGTCGATAGCCTTTTATTGACTTTTTGTTCTTTTCTCTTGTTCTTCCTCTTCATATGGTTTAATATCTCATTTGGGATATAAAATATTGTGTAAACTATTATCAAAACAATATTTGTATTTTGTGACTGATGTTATGTGAATGCAGTTTAGTTCTGTTTTATTGACGCAGCTTGTGTGAAAGTGAAGGACAAGAAGAAATGAGGATAGAAAGAAAATAGGTAACGTTCATGTTTAATTAAGACTGGACAAGTCCTCACAGTCCACTCGACTGCATAATATATAACAAACATGCACGTACGTTGTTTTATCTTGTTGGAGCTTTTTTAAGATAATTGCCTGCATATATAATACTTAGTTGTAAGATGTTCCAAATCTTGTTCTCCATATACTATACACACAAATTATTTGATTAATTAACGCAACGTTCCTTCCAAATTTTATGGAAATATGTTAAATAATTTTAAATAACTCTTGTTTATAAAGGGTTTTTCAATAGGGACATAACAATTTTGTTTTATAATACGATAACCTACAAACTTTGTCATCTGTCATCTTTGACATCTGTCAAAATCAAAACGTCGGTCTAGGCTATGGGTCGGCAAACTCTATAAACTTAAAAGCCAAATTTTTATTTAAAATAATTTCAAACTGGATCAAGAGCCACGGATGATTTTTTTTCTTAAAAAAAAAAAATTATTAAGTCATGTTTTTGTATTTTCTTCAAAATTGACTGTGATTAAGCGCCTTTGCGATAATATTATTGGTGGCCTTGACTACCAAATCCATCCAACTTTACCAATATATTCTGGAAATGTGTGTGCGCAAAGTTCTTCTTGGTGAATTATGCAATCGAAAGATAACACGTCATTGTTCGCGGAATAATTATTGGCACAACTATTCCAAGCCCCCGTAGGTTATTAAGCGACGATGTCCGACGTCTACCAATGTTCTTTCTTCCCTTAATCTTCCCTCGTATTATCAGTTATTGCAGTGGATATTTGGGTCCTCTCATTATGTGACCTAAGTATTATAATAATTCGGATGGTTGCGACCGTTACTACGTAGTAATACATACTGAATTTATAAATTGTTAAAATTTGGACACGACGATTCTCACGACTTGAATTTGACTTTTCCATTTTCTCTAGTTTTTCTATTCTAGTTACCCTGTTCACTTCTTCTTAGAATTCCTCCCCTACCGCAGATTAGAAACCATCACCATAATCCGGGCCTAGTCGATGGCCCTTCTGAAGAGTTCTGCGGACGTGCAACCAAACCCTATTCTAATTAGCCTTTAAAAAAATAAGCCTAAAACGCCTTATTTGTTTTATTCATTCGACATAGCACTTCCTCGTTCGAAACCTTATCGACCCATGGTATCGACCTAAAACACAACATTTCAAATGTTCTTGATGTTTTCTGCTTGGAGTGTCCAAGTCTCTATTCCATGCAATAGATAGGAGAATATATAGCTTTTTGGCGCTCTGATTCTCAGCTCGAATATTATATCCCGGCAGCAGAGTATTTTATTCATTTTTATAAAAGTGTGGCGATATACTTCAATTCATATAAGTTATGAACGAGCATCGAGATAAGTTAAGAACGAGAACATCTGCAGTGCAACAACGGACTGGACTGTCACTGGATCTAGTATTTGACGTCATCATGAAAGGCGTTAAAATAGCGGCATTTAAACAGCTCAAGCTCAAAATTATTCTCTATTTTAAATATTTTTTTAAAATTAATTACAACACAGCAATTTATTATAACGGAATATAGCTTGAATATATGCAACCTTTCCGTAGCTCTCTAATATTATTAAGTCTTTATCGTCAATCTACAACACTACAAAACAAATCTCCTGTTGGAACGCAACAGATATTTGTATGCTATTCACTAGCCCCCAGTCCACATCACATCATTTTTTCCTTTTAAAATTTTGACTTTTGAAAAGTCCTTTTTTATTACCCACCATACTTTTACCACCATCTGTTGCAATTGAAACAATTTTAGAAATGGGATCTAATTTTTTTTTCAGACTCGTTTATTTCAAATTTATTTTCGATTTTAAATTAATACTTTTCTTATGATCACTTAACACATACGGTGTAGGTACATCGCCGCAAATCCCCGCGCTATGCGAGACTTGACTGCGAGACACAATAACTAAAACAACGGAGATCTGAGATAATACAGGATTATTACAAAAGAAATAGACACTTTCAATGTTTTATTAATCCAAAACTAATAGCGTTATTATGCATTCGTTTAAACTATTTTACACAGTGAATCTTAAAGTTTACTTTGGGAACTCATAGGTGCTCAATATGGGCTCCTCCTGTCACAGGGCACACATCTAGGCGATAGTCTAGTTTCTTCCAAACCTGGTGTAACATATCTGCTTTGACACTTTCCACAGCTCTCGTGATGCGTTGTTTAACTCATCTAAATCATTAGAAAGCGGAGGGACGTAAGCCAGGCCTTTCAAAAATCCCCATAGAAAAAAATCGCACTGTGTAAGATCGGGGCTCCTTGGTGGCCACAGTACGAGAACGCAGTTGTCGGCTGTTGTACATGGAAGTGTTTCCAGATAATTTCTAACGACATGGTGCCAGTGAGGAGGCACTCCATCTTGTTGGAAGATAAAGTTCCACCCGTCTTCATGCAGTTGAGGCATCAAACAATTGATCAAAATTTGATAATATTTAGCTCCCGTTACTGCGTTTTCTTCAAAAAAGAAAGGACCATACATCTTTGTGCGAGATATAGCACAGAACACATTCACTTTTGGAGAATCACGCAAATGCTCCACCAACACTCTCGGAGTTTCAGTCCCCAATATTCGGACGTTGTGTTTATTCACCTTGCCACTTATGTGGAAAGTTGACTCGTCACTGAAAATTATCCGCTCGTAAAACACATCTTCTTCATTACGTTGCAGCATTTTATTGCAAAAATCTTTACGTTTAAGCTTGTCATCTTCACGTAGATGCTGTATCAACAGCAATGTGTAAGGAGTCAGTTTTAGTTGTTTACGTAAACTTTTCCACACAGTTGGTTGCGGAATTTGTAGTTCCCAACTTGCACGTGTTGTTGACTTATGTGGACTTCGTTGGTAAACAGCACGAACACGTTCCTCTGTTTCTTCTGACACACGAAGTCTTCCTGGACTTTTGCCTTTACATAAACACCCTCTCGTTTCAAATTGATTGTACCAATCGTAGATCAATTGTCTAATAGGTGGTGATTTTCCAAAACGTGTTCGAAAATGTCGTTGGACTACAGTTACGGAGTTCGATTTGGCAAATTCAAGCACGCAATTTGCTTTATCAGTAGAGTTTGCTGCCATCCTAGCTATTATGCTTGCGCAGTACTACCAACTGTACTATCAAAACTTCTACAGTTCCTCAATCTGACAGCGCAAAATGCATGTCAATATCACAAATAATTTTTGTTTTATACAATACCAAAGTTGTCTATTTCTTTTATAATAACCCTGTATGTACGAGCCGCGCTGTGACTATGAGTCGTGAACTTGGCGGCGGCGGTCGTAAGACTACAGGTATAGTTTTGTACCTTTTTTGTTTATGTTTCAATATATTTCTGAAGAGTCATAATCACATCACATCAAAAGAGCTCACATCAAAAGAGCCACATGTGGCTCACGAGCCACACTTTTCCGACCCCTGGTCTAGACTTACATTTTTATCATGATGTTTGTTCATTTTTATGATGAAGTTCACTAACCAGCAACGTTTGGAAATCGTTAAAACTTATGACCGAAATACTGTGTCGGTGGTCGTAACTTTAAAAGCGCTTACTCCAATTTTTGGTCGCAATAATCGTCACACCAGACAAGGCAATAACAAACTAGACATAGAAAATAACAAACTAGACAGACAATAACGAACTAGAAATAGATAATGACAAACTAGACATATACAATGACAAACTACTCATAGACTATAACAAACTAGACATAGACAATGACAAACTAGACATGGACAATGACAAATTAGACAAAGAGTATCCAACTAGAAATAGACAATGACAAACTAGACATATACAATGACAAACTAGACATACAATGACAAACTAGACATAGAAAATGACAAACTAGACAGACAATAACAAACTAGACATAGACAATAACAAACTATACATAGACAATGACAAACTAGACATAGACTAAAAAACATATTCAGTATTGAATGTTCCTGTGCCAGTGAGACAACGCACCGGTTGAAGTAGTTACCAAGAAGATCAAATTAACATAAGAACTGAAACCTCTGGAATCGCAGAAACTTTTTGCAAAAGTTTGAATTTCATCGAAAAATTATCTTTAGCGATGAAACTCATTTTTGGTTGAATGGCTTGGTCAATAAGCAGAATATGCGTTATTAATACTTAAAGCTCCTTGTTTTTGCCATTTCTGCCTACATTACATCAAGGATTATCACTTAAATCTGGAGGCGGAGATGGGTTTCTACCTTCATACGGAACATCATCATCAATAACTGAGCCATACATAGCAAAACTTGTATTGGGATACACTGGATTATTAAAAGGTGGCATATAACTGGTAGTTGAAGTTTCAACCATTTATTCATCGTACGGCGTGTAAAATAAAACCCTATCATCTCCTTTGCCCTCCTCTATTTCCTCGACGTTTGAACTGACTTCAACACTTTCGAGTTATACTTCTTCTTCTTCTTCCACCTTTTCTTCAACATCGTAACCATTCCGTGAATTTGGCCTTTCTTCGCCCGTGGCTACAACAATTTCCTGTGTTGTTATCACTTAAATATTTCCAGGAACCGGAAAATTTAGACTTAATAATGGTAATGTACTTTTTGCAAAATCTCGTTTGAATAAAGTATCCACATCCATAGATGGTGGTTTCTTTACATCTCTATCGATAGATAATCCAAACGCCTTTTTTAATCTTAAACTTCCTGTCTTACGTTGCCGTTCCTACTCCCTCGGCTCCGAATTGAACGCAGATAGAGCTTTAACTTCTGGAGTAGTTATGTTAATTATGGTAGCCTCATCGTGACTTGCTTAGCCCGATGTTACACTGCTTGTACTATTTGAACGTGTTCTAGACACTTTAGGGGGTTGTGAGGAGTTACTCTACTCAGCTATAGAAATTTCATCATGCACACATTTGTCGTTGTTGTTCAACTTTTTTCTCTGTCTATATTCTGTAAACTAGAGCTTACGTTTGGCAGGTGTGATAGCTTAAATAAAAGACAAGGAAAGCACCTGGACCCGACGGAATTCCTCCGGAAGTGGTTAAAACTATAGCTCAGCAACTCAAAAACGAAATCATGCATATACTGAACAAGTGTCTACAAGACAGAGTTTTTCCAATACATTGGAAGACTGCAAAACTTGTGCTCATACGAAAACCAAGGAAAAGAGCGGATGACAAACTAAAATACAGGCCAATATGTCTACTAGATGTAATCGGGAAGCTGTTCGAAACTAGAATAAAGGAGAGACTCAAAAAGAACCTGGAGGAAAAAGGAGGACTAAACGAAAAACAATGCGGATTCCGAAAAGGACGCTCCAGAATCAACGCCATAAAACTTGTAAAACAGTTCATCGAAAGAGAACACTTGCTATCTTTGTTGATAGAAATGCATTCAACAACGCCTCGTGGAAAATAACAATAAACAAACTAATAAACCGAGGAATCGACTCCTACTTAATACATATAATTAGATTCTACTTCGAAGAAAGACAAATAGAAATAGAAAAGGGACTTACAAAAACGGTATGCGCCGACGTCCCACAGGGATCGGTGCTAGGCCCCACCCTGTGGAATATTTTATATGACGACGTACTGGACCTGCCCCAGACGGACTAGATTAAACTGTATGCGTTTGCAGACGACTTATGCGCATGCATAAAAGGTGAAACAACCGCAGATATTATAAGAAAAACCGAACGTACTCTGAAATGCATAAGCAAATGGATGGAAACAAACAAATTGGAGTCGCACTTGACAAAACCACAGCAGTCGTTTTCTCAAACAGCTACAAGAAACGTAGAGAAATAATAGTTTATTTTGGAGACCCTGAAATCAGACCAACGAACGAATGCAAGTATCTAGGTGTAGTCCTAGACTACGGAATGACTTTTGGCAAGCATATAGAATACGCAATAGACAAAGCAGACACAGCTACAAAAGCACTTTCAGCAGTACTACCAAACCATGGTGCTCCAAACTACTTCAAAAGAAGAGTACTGGCACTGACAACGCAGTCCATCCTACTATACGCGGCAACTACATGGGAAAAGGCCTACAAAAATAAAATATAGAGAAAAGTTAAAAATGTGCCAAAGAAGAACCCTCTTAAGAGTAATATGCGCATACAGAACGATATCGGCAGAAGCAGCAACGGCAGGTGCGGGAGTTATACCAATAGAACTCCTGATCAAGGAAATATCGCAGATAGAAAAACGAATCACAGCGATACAAACACAAGTTCCTCAAGAAATAAAAGCGCACACAACAGTGATAATGCAAGAGGAGCGCGAAAACCCCCTCGAAGCATGGAAAATTAGCTGGAATAGTCTCCAAGACAAAGCTCAATGGACCAAAACACTTATACGGAACTTGAAAGCATGGAGCACAAGAAAATACGGAAATATAACATATTACATGACGCAACTCTTCACAGGACACGGCTGCTTCATGGCATACCTGAAGAGATTAATAAAATATAAACAGACACCTGCATGTACGACAAAGAAGCAGATACAGCAGAGGATACATTATTTAAATGCCCACGCTTCGAAAGAGAAGAAACGGTGCTCAGAATAATAATAGGAGAAATAAATAGCGAAAACCTTGTCCAAAAAATGTTAGATAGAAAACAAAATTGGGAAACAACGAAAACTTTCATGGAAAAAGTCATGAAACAAAAAGAAACAGACGAAAAAGCAAAAGCCAAAGAAAGAACATGAAATAACAACAAAGAAACAGCCGGCGACTACCTGAGAATAATGTGGAAAACGGAACCGGGCGGTCATAACAGGCTTTCAGTGGGTATGCCAGGCTACTGGAGACTCCCACACCACCAGACACATATGGTGCGCATAAAGCATTTCCCCCTCCCATACTGAAAAAAAGGTGTGATAGCTTCCGGTTTCTTAGATTCTTCGAATCCTAGGAAGCTGAGTGATTTCTCAACCGTGACAACTAATTGTTCGTTGTTCAACTTTGGTTGAATCTTTCCTCATCTCTGAAGATAATTCGTTAAGAGTAGCATCTGATTCCATAAGCTGTGGACTATCATCATCATGATGGGTAACAATTTCCACTTGGGGTGGTGCGCTTTTTGTTGTCATCGTCGGATGGGAATCAATAGACAACGACTCATAAGATATTTAGAAATAATAATTATATTGCTTATTTATTTAACTATTATTAGAGAGCAACTAACTCATGTGCTTCATGAGACTGCATTGCATCCACAAAATGTGAGCGTGTGTTGTGGATTTCATGCCGGAGATGTGATAGGACCGTATTTTTTTTGTCAATGTGGATATCGATGCTGGAAGACTATTTTTGGCCAAAATTGAATGGACTTGACATCAGATATGTAGTGCCAACAAGTTGGTGAAACACAGCTGGTCAAACAATTGATTTGTTCAAAGGAAAATTTGGTTATCGTTAAATCTCGAAAAATGGTCCGAATATCCACCTCGCTCATGCGATTAGATGCCGTTGGATTTTTTTCTGGCGTTACCGTGGAAGGTTTCTACAGATAAATTTATATCCATAAAGGTTTATACCTTCGAAGGTTTATACCAACAATCCAAAAACGTTAGAGGCGCTCAGGCACAATATCGAACAATATCGAAGTTATCAAAATTTCGCCTGATATGTGTGAACGAACAACCGTTCGATAACCGTCATGCTCGTGGGGATCAAATGAAGGACGTCGAATTCCATATATAATTCTAACATGTGTACTACACCTGGAATAAATTTCAGCCCGTTATCTCAATTATTCTGTGTTTAATTTGAATGCAAAATTATTATGTCCTTATTGAAAAACCCGGTATATTGTCGTTCATTTTCTTGAACATTTTTGTAATTCTGAGCCAGAATTGGGGTGAGATAATTAATGTGAACACCTGGTATGATTTGCAACATTCAAGTAGTGTGTCTTGTATATCTTTCCGCAACTACACGATGTAACGAAATGAAATAAATAAAAGGTTATCATTTTAAGAGGGTTTTCAACCGTTGGGCTAAGTTGCGATGCGTTTTGTGGAAGGTTCCGCCTGCTAAGAAAGTAAACAAAATTACCTCAAGATGTTGATTTCGTGTTTCGGATCTCGATTCCCGTCGGATATTAAAATTATTTTGAAGAATTTTACGAGTTTAACCTTAATTGGTTTATAATTCCCCTCAAAATTAATCTCATTCCGGAACATTATCGCTTTATTAACATTTCTGCTACGCAATTATGCTTTGCTAACATTTCCGTCTCACGGAATATCAAGATCTCTCTTAATACATATCTTATGATCTCATTTCGCTTTATTTGTTTTAAACCTTGGAGTAAATACTATCCGGCAATAAATGAATCACGACTATTATTATTTTAAATCTTTTGTGCAAACGCAGACTTCTTTCCAGCTAGGGCTTCTTATCACCGCGGATTTATTTTTTTTGCATAATGTGAGAAAAAGGCCGTGCATGCTCCATTCCAAGAAAATACGTGTTTCGGTAACGGAAAACCGTGGGCTTATATCTCACCGCATTATGACTAACTCGCTTACAAAATGGGTTATGTGCACACTCGATGTGACTCTAATGTAAATAAACTCGTGTCGCTGCAAGTCAAGCTGCAAATATTTATCTCGCATTGCAAAACAAGTAATGGAATGATAATGGAAATTAAAATATTAATATCCATTATCTGAGCATTGTGGTTTATATTATTATGTAATGTTATCAAAACTGAATATATAGATCTGAAGGTTAACAAAAACAAAACGGTTTTGCTAAAACAGTCACAATAAGTTTTATTCCCAAAAAACAGACAAAATCTTCTTGAAGAAAGTCATAAAGCTCTTTGTAAACCAGTTCGTTCGCAACTGATGGATCACTATCAAATGGATTTTAACATATTACCTGGTCTTTTATAAAATACTTCATTATTTCAATAATGCATATCTATCATATGTATATATATAAATATACAATGCATATATATTAACCCTTTCACATCCAATGACGTACCTAAGACGTCATTTATATCTGATAAGATCACATGTATATGAACACGTCAACGCACATTTTATTCGTATTTTATGTCAAGGGGTTTTATGTCAAGGGGTTAATATTTCAAAATCAAATCAAATCAATAGTAGTTTATGATTCAAGTGTGTGAAGAAAGGCTTTTCTTACGGGAAAGAAAGGGGATTAAAGAGTATTTTAATCGCAATGAGTGCACAAAAACCCTTCTTCACACACATTATTTTATCTACGAAGCATGTTAAAATACTGTTGAATTTACAAAAAAATGTTGTTTCTTACCGATAATATTGTAAAAATTGTAATTTTGACAGACAACATACTTCAAATCACTGACACAGTAAGGTTAGAACATTCAGAGCCTCCGTAGAAAAAAATGCTAATTAGTAAAAACGCAGTGACGGGAACACTGTTGGGTCGTTGTCGATGTAATCTAGGTAAATCTAGATTTAATCTAGATTAGATTATGGTTAAGTTAAATTATATTAGAGCCAGTTAAATCTAGACTGACAGGCCAAGACTTCTCGATTCAAAATTAGAAAAATTAATTCAATTTTAATAAATGTTCTTTTAAATAAATGTTTTTTTTCTATGTTCTTTGTTTAGTGACGCAAGTTGTACAAACAGAAATCGTTTAATAATCGAACTCCATTTGATTTACATTGGACTTTTATGCTCGATTTGGATACTTTTACATGCGATTATAATAATGGCATCCATCCTTCACATACAATAATAAATTTATTAATGCGTTCATTTTGGTGTGTGAGTAAATAAGATATATTTATTACATTATATACAGATATAATCAAATGCAAAGAAAAACAAAAAACAAAGTATCATATATAAATGATAATAAGAAATAATTAGAGTAATTAAAATGAACTTAAGACTCTATTCCTGCAAAAATGACAAAAATATTAGATGTAATATTTTAAAGGATGAATTTATATATTATTCGAAATTGATGCTTCGTACTCAGGAAATGGCAATTCTAAAAGATTATCATAGGAATGCGAGGGAAGGGATGTCCTAACACAGGCATGTCAAACACGGGGCCCGCGGGCCGCATGCGGCCCGACAATACATAGATTGCGGCCCGCCGAGACGTTTTTATTTTTTCTATAAAAAATTTGAATTTAATATTTAAGAGTAAATTTTGTTTTTATTTGTATGCAATTCAGTTTAATGCAGTTTCAGTGTGCCGTTTAAATTAATTATAAGCGATTTTTCGATTAATAAAGTGTCTGTAGTCTGTACTTAGAATTAGATCTCAAGCTGGGACGCTATTTTTCACAAATTTCGAAAATTTTCCAATTTTCTTTTTGCGGATTCTTAAAGTTCAGATAATTTTGACATATTATAATTTAGCAATATTTACGAGTTTTTTTAAGAATAACTAAAGCTTTAAATTGAATTTACGGTATCACTCGCGTCTTCCTCGGACGTATAGCTACAGGGTTATTGACGAAAAATGGTCAGTTTTACCATTTCACTGGGAAAGCAACAGCCATCTCAAAATTCAACGGCATTTTCGATTCAAATTCTAATAGAACTCATCGAGATCTAATGAAATGTGTTGCATGAGTTTTCTGCGGCTGACAGTCCAGACGTGATCGACGTTTGAAATCTCTCTCCAATTGTTTCTTTGATTTTCAAACATTTGCGGTACTCTTTTCCCTACATTTTTAAGAAATTCTTCTAGCATGCATTGATAAAGCACACTTTCCTCTACCAGCGCAAAAAAATTTATCATTCTATTGCAAACCAAATAAAACTACCTATATAATGACTCCATATTAAATATCCCTGAAATACAAGAAATATCGATTGGAAAACATATTGAAGTATGTGGAATGTAGTGGACCTCGAAAAAATACAGAACTAATGTCATCGCCGTATACAGACACCCAACACTTGCCTATTAGGAATTCTTCGATTCGGAAAACGACGTTCACATCTACTGGACGAACAGAATTGCCATTACTTCTTCTTCTTTCTTCTTCGTAGTAGTATTCTTCTGTGTAGGCACTATGTGCCTGTTTCTGTAAGGAGTCTGTCCATCTCTTCGGTGGTCATCCAGAAAGTCTCGTTCTGTTAGATTTTTGTGTCATGGCCCAGTTAGCGATTCGGTGTGGCGCCATTCGTTTCACATGATCCCGCCAGTATCTTCGACGGGCTGTTGCCCAACGCACGACGTCCTGGATTTGTAGATCTGCTCTGATCTTAGAGCTCCTGACATGGTCTCTTAATGTGACTCCGCTTATTGCTCTCAGGGTCCGCATTTCCGTAGTTGGGAAGTTTGAACCATTTAAATTTTTTGGTTAACGCTGGCGTCGCGTGTGGTTGCTTTAACGTGGATTTTGGTTTTTAATCATATTAAATTAAAAAGTTTCTAAATAAATATAATCAAATGTAATAACAATGTGTAAGAGATCAATTGAAGAGGAACATAGTAATATTCAAAAAGCATGGGAACTGCAATATTTTTGTGTCCAAAACAAGAATAAAATATTTTGTCTGATATGTAAAAACTGTATTTTAGTTGCTAAGGAATATAATCTTTAGCGGCACTATGACACAATTCATAAAACAACCTATGACCAATATGGTGCAAAATTTCTTGAAGACAAATTGTCGGAATTGAATTTTATTCTTGAAGAACAACAAAGTGTTTTCACTAAATCTGTTGAAGACAGTACAGCTGCTGTAAAGGTTAGTTATATATCATCACATTTAATCGCAAGCAGATCGAAACCATTTACTGAAGGGGAATTTATTAGTCAATACTTAATTGAAGCGGCAAAAGTATTATGTCCAACACAGATAAAAAAAATGTAAAAGTTTGAGTCAACATACTCTAGCAAACAGAGTTGATGAAATAGCTGAGAATTTAAGTTGCAAATGCTCTGTTGCAATTGATGAAACTACAGAAATTCAAAATATTGCTCAGCAGGCCGTTTTTATTCGCGGATGAGATGTTACTTTAAAAGTAAGTGAAGAACTTTTGGAAATAATTCCTATGCATAATACAACTACCGGAGCTGATATTTTTTATGCGCCTTTGGAAATTTTGTAGAAGTACAAGCTACCATTGGAAAAGTTTGTTTGTGCTGCAACTGGTGGTGCACCTACCACAATCGATATTACTGAAGGAGTTGTTGCAAGATTAAAAGAAGCATGTAAATAGCATGGTAATAATAATCTTGAACATTATCATTGTATTATTCACCAGCAAGTATTGTGCTCCAAAGTTTTAAATATCAGACATGTTTTAGAAATATTCTCCAGAATTGTAAATTATATTCGAGCACGTAGACTTATCGTCGTCAATTTATTGGAAAAAAAAATTTCTTGGAATGAAAAAATTATGGGAACTTACGTATTAACGCCACCGCAGCTAAACATTTAACGTCCCTTCAGACCGGCGCGGAGCGTTTGCGTCGCGAAATTTCCGCAGCGAATAAATCTCTAGCAGCGGGGCAGCGAAATGGCCATGCTCATATAAAATCGCGATTTTTTCTGGTATTATTATTATTCAGCACAGACGGAGAAAATCGGTCATTTTGCTATTTTTAATTTGTTTGTAATTTCTAAAACCCCTAAAATTCATACAATATAGGAATTTTTTTAATTCTCAATCAACTTCTCTGTAATCGCTATTTTGAAACACAGCGGCAGCGAAACTATCCACTCCTGCAGCGTTCTTGTCATGCAACGCTGCACTACCGCGGCTATGACGGAAATCGCGCCTGTTGATCTGAACATGTACATAAGTCGCCACATACATCGGTCCGCCGCGATAATGCACCGGTCACGGCAGCGAAACTTCCGCACCGGTGTGTGTGCTCCTTTGAACAAAATATAATTCTGCTTCCCTCAAATAGAACTAAGTTAAAACATAAAGTGGCGGGTATTCAGTTTGGGACTGAACGAATTACTCCTTTCAAAATAAGGGTTAGATTAAGTTATATTAGAGCAGATAAATCCAGACCACATATCGCGCAGCAGCGCGACCTCTCGATCCGAAATAAGAAAAAATATTACACTTTCTAGTTATATAATAACAGACCCCTCACAAAATATTCAAATTATTTTTACAACGCCTATGTCTTTCCACTACAATGCACATGCAATTTCTGTTGCGGTGGCGTTAATACGTAAGTACTAAATTATGAGTGTGATAATTAAAAGATGAACAATGGATTAAAGACTTAGCTTGCTCAGTTGATATTACAAGTAATCTTAAGCTTCAAGGCAAAAATTGCGTTGTTACAACGCTATTTGATAATATTAACGCTTAAAAAAGTACTTTAGCGGAAACAAATAGAAAAAGAAACTTGTTTTACTTTGAAAGTTTAGTTAAATTAATAAAATTTACAGAAAATGCTCACCAAAATAAATTATTAGAAACAGAACTCCGGCGAAGATTTTCTGATTATAAAAGCTGACAAGTAGAATTTCGTCTTTTAACTTCTCCTCCATCTATCGATATTGAAATTGTTGATGAAAAGTTATAAACGAAATTAATTGATATCCAATGTGATTATTTGCTGAAGGAAAAATGTATGGCAGTTGAAATTCCGGAAGTTTATAGAGATTTATCTGTAGATCGGTTTCCTAAAATGTAACTGCTTGTCACGTGTATACTGTATACGTTTGTTACGTGTATGTTTGGAACTGGGAAGCAAGTATTTATGCGAGCAACTATTTTCTTTAATGAAAAATAACAAAAATTCAGAATGGTCAAGATCAGCATATATCATCAATTTTAAAAATTGCACCAGTTGATGACTATAAATATTGATGACTATAATAAATACTATAAAATGTAAAATATTTTTAGTTTAGCTTAATAAAAACATTGAGTCTAATAAATACACAATTTAATCATTCTAACAATCGTATTTTATTAACTTTTTAAACAGTAAAAACATGCGGCCCCCAACTTAGTACAAAATAGAACATGTGGCCCGCAATATCATATGAGTTTGACATGCCTGTCCTAACAGGAACTAATGATGATACTTTGATCTGATTTCATCTTTGAAGAAATAAGCTTCCTACATATTTTTTACGTTTCTATAACGTTGCAAAAACCTAATATGGCCCGTCATGGCATCCATTGCAAAACAAGCTTCTTCAGACGTTAGCATTTCTTGAACTGGTGTTTTCGCTTCTTTAGTGTATGTCAATGTTTCCCAAACTTTCTATCCACCTGTACCACTTTAAAATATTTTTTAACACTTCGTACCCCTTAGTAGTAAATTTCGGAGATATGTTATTATAAACAACAACTGTAATTGTCTTTTTTACGTAATATACAGATTCTCCAGATTGGGGTTTCAAAGATAAAAATATACTTATTTATTATAGAAGCGGATAGAATTAAGGTTTAATGAGATCTAAATTCGCGAGTTAAAGCTTAATTTTATTCGCTAGTGCATACAAACTTTTAATTAATTTTGCTTTTCATTCAACAAGGAAGCCTCAAATCCACAAATTCATAGAAGCCGCCCGATGCCCATTATTTTATTGTTGTAATGACAACGATAAAATTGTTGATTCGTACGTCAAAATCTTGTTTAGTGTTTAAGTAATTTGTGTTTTATTAACCATAAATGGATACATCCTAAGAATTGTTAAATGGTGACGCAATTGCAGAAAGATTGGAGTAATCAAAAAAATGTGTAATAACTTTTGTAATTGGGGATTAAAAAAGAACATCAGCAAAGTCAACATTTAGAATTGTGTTACGGAGCTCCCAAGTGAATTATTTCGATGCGTTGCTATGGATACTTTTATTTCACTACCGAAACAAATTTTTTGTTTCATTACTGTTTCACTGTTTCATTGATCCGCATCCAAAGAATTAAACATGACATTTTATGGTAAAATCGCATCAAAATTATTACAAATCTTAGGAAAATGTTATTCTTTATGAGTTCACTTTAAGACAGTTTATGACAGGTTATGTTTGGCAGTTTATGATTGTCTTTATATAAGTAAAAACAATCTGGAATCGTTATATCGTGAGCAGTTAGAAAATAATCTATCGGTTGTATTGTATTAATTAATTATCAAAGATGATGAAGCTGAATTATTTTTAGATTTCAAACACTTTATAAAAAGTAATGTTGCACATTTTTTTTATGTAATTTAAATTTTGTTATTTTTATTACTCATGCGGGATAAGTACTATTTTGGCGCCCGTTTTTGGGCGCGACAAATGGTCGTTTGTCAATTCAAATTCAAATTATGCTGCGAGCACGCTAATATTCAATAAAAATCGATAAGTTACATAAAAACATTTGAATAAATAAACACAAGCAAAACCTTAATATCAAAAAAGTGACGTGAAAGTGACATTTTTTTCATTACAAAATAAAAATGAAAGAAAACGTTTTAAAATGAGTGTAAATTCTATGGTGATACCGGCGACTGAGGAGAGTTCTTATGACAAATTCACGCCACCGACGACAATTGAAAAATCAAATTCTTCATTTTGCTTCGTTTTTTATTTGGATGGCTCCACTATCTTGTAAGATACGTCCCCTCACATGAGTAAAAAAAAAATATTATCTGCAATTCGTGCGGTATTGTCAATTGCGAAAAACGAGAGCTCTCACTTCGTTCGTGAGCCCAATCTTGATCTCGTAGGCAATTGACAACTTAGCGCCCTAGTTGCACAATATACTATTTCCATCTTATATACACTTTGGCACACATAAAAAATTTATATTATGGAACTTCGTTTCGTACCACTTTCAAACCATTCGCATACCATACGCGTATATAAACTGGTGTATGTCATAGCTGCCTATATCTCCCTATCTGATGTCCATCTGTTACATTTGAACATCGTGTGCATGACACTGTCCACAAGGTCGCAGTATTCGCATAGGTCAGTGTTTCTCAAACTTATTTATCTGATCGCCCACCTGTGGTATGCTTAAGTTAATAACACTCACTGTTTGGACCAATGTTTGGACCGTGTCTCATGAAAATCAAATTTTCTAATTTTAAACTGGGCTGGTTTGATCACTTACCTTTTATAGTTGCTCGCGTCTCCTCCCCGTGTGGACCGTCGTTCTGGCGCCTATTTCAAGGGAGGATATAAGGATAATAAGCCCTTCGGCTCGTGATCATACCACCCTGGTTAAACTTAACTTGAAACGATAAACTTAAAAATGCGTGCACGTGTCGGTCGAGCTTGATTCGCGCTTCGATTTTTGTCTTTACGCTACTCACACTCGAAGCGTACTACCGGAGAAATATATAAATTCGCGAAGTAAATTAATAGATGAATCACGCGATTTCGGCCCAGGTCGACACATCTGTCTCCTTCTTTTAATCGATGCCGGAATCGATTCAACTGTTGAATTAAAATACAGATTTATTAAAATTGGCGCGAACACCCACAATATTGACCTTATTTCGGAAATTTTCGAATTTTTTTTCAGGAAGGCCCTAAATCTGTTCCAAATAAATTTAATAAAAAATCCGGCCAAGTTATAGCCTATACCAAGTTATAGGCCCCCCCGACAGTCAATGTTTCAAATGGAAATAACATGGGGAAAATGCATTTCTTTCTTTGCAATTTTATAGAGCGTTGACAATTAATACATAACAATAAGCCCGACATTTTCTTGTAGGAAATTTAACACTCTACAAAAACGGTCTGCAATGATTTTTTGCTAGCTCTACTGGTACAAAAGTTATTCGAGGTCAAAGTTAACGTTATAGACAACTTTTTTTTTTAATTTTCATGATATAATGATTTAAAAATAACAAAAAAACACTATAAGTAATAATTCACCTGATTATACTGTGACTATACTTGGCATAGCTTTTGTTGTTGGTAAAGAGGTTTTCAATTCAATCGTGGAATTCTTCAGCCCTTCTGAGAGGCTTTCTATCCTAACTCTCAGCCGTGGTAACAAAGGATACGCATTGATCAATGCGCATGCACCACTCAATGAATATAACAAACGTAATCCTGAGAAAGTTGAATAGTTTTGGTACCCTCTTGAAGAACATTTAGATAAAATACCATCTAAGAACATAAAGATCCTACTAGGTGACTTTAATGACCAGCTGGGAATAGAACCGCAATTCAGATCAACAATTCGAAAGCATCCACCTCACAACATGACTAATAAAAATGGTATGAGATTCGCCAATCTGCCGATCCTTTAATTTTCAGATAATGTCAACATTTTACAAACAAAAGCCAAGTAGATAGAAGACTTGGTAATCAGACAGGCAATGTGTGTGGAGTGAAACAGATTGATCATGTAGCGATATCTAGGAGAGCGATTATGGAAATAATGAATGTTAAAGTACAGAGAGGTGCCCAGTTCAATTCGGATCATTACCTCTCCAAAATCAAAATGAATTTCATTCCTGGCAATAAGGCCGTGAAATAAAATTCATAAATTTTGTGTTGCAAAGCTTAAAATTAATCAAAACATTTTAGAACAATACCACTAGCAACTGACATTTGAATATCATAATTTGACTAACATCGCCTCTAAGATTCAACAAGCAGCTAATACTGCAATCCTGACAGCTAAAAGGAGAAAGCATAGATGGTGGAATGAGGTTTGTTATGAGGTGGTGGCCCAAACAACAAATGCCTGGAAAAAGTGGAACTCGACCAGGAGATCTGAAGACTCTGATGTCGATTCACATATTCCGTGAAGTTCGAAAATATGCAGCCAGAACTTTACGAAGGACTAAGCAACTGTATGAGAAACAGGTATTAGAACAGATCCATCAGGATTTTCGGAAAAACATGGCTAGAGACTTCTATCAGACGTTCAATTCTAATTTGAAAGGATACCAAGCCCCAGGTCTTTGTTTTAGAGACGAAAATAGAAAACTGGGATTGACCAACAAAGAAAACTACACGATCATCTTTCGGTATTTTAAAAACCTACTTAATTGTGATGGATCGAAAGAAAGATTTCCTGCATGCGCCCCGATCTACAAACTACCAAACTCATCTCCACCTGCTAAAGAGGAGATCAAAGAGATCATCAACAAGAGATCAACAAGAGATCATTTAATTAGAGGACTGTATTGTTTTAGTATTCAGAACAAGATGGTATTAAGTGTACGACATTTCATGGCTAACTTTAATTGTACATATAATGAGCATTACAATAATAACAAGTCATGACACATTCTAATGGGAACATAAATGATAAAATCCTGTGCGTTTAGACTAACGAGTGGCCAGTGGATTCTATTAATCGCACCGGTCGTACCGAAACGTGGACGCATGAAGAAGTTTAGCGACGGGTTGTAGGGCCGTAGCCATTCTGCATGCGACCACGTGTTGAAAATTCCAATTTCCGTTCCCGAGTCATACAAGATCTCGTGATCCATAGAGAAAGGCCGAAGAGTTATAACATTTGAGGTTTGCTGCGGGTTGTAAGGCTGCAGCCGAAAGAGAACATTTAAAAACTTACATTATGCGTTCGAAACAGCACCGAACTTTTGCTGGACTGAACCTTACGACGGTTGAATAAAGAGCGACCCGGGTTGAGGTGTATATGCGCGCTATGGGCGGTTTGTCGCTGAAGCGCTTAATTTGCTCGTCTAGAGATGCCGGCACTCAATTTCCAACATTTCCGCCCGCCATTAGCGAAGGTTGCTGATGAGTAGACTCCTCTTGGGTTGGTTGAGTGGGAAAGGGGGCGGCAATAGTGCGAACTTGACGAATGGTCTGGTGAGAGTGGTGGTAGCGGTCTTGAGAGTCTCTACCCTGGCGATTTCATCTTTGCTTGGATGAAGTTCTAGGATCCGGGCTAGTGGCCACTTGCACGGCTGTAGTCGCTAATCGGTTAGAAGAACAAGTGAACCGACCTTGAGTTGATTGGATGCGTGATGCCACTTTGTGATGGACTGCTGTCGTTCTGTAAATGGTGTTGAATGAGCTTCCAGTGTGAGAGTTGAGAAGATGATGGTTCCAGCAATGAGGGTTCGGGCAAAGTAGAAAATGTCCTGAAGTGAGTCCTGGTTCTAAGGGTCGAGAATTGCGGATAGCTTCAATCCGAGAAAGTAATGTTGTTAGTTCCTAGATAGTAAGCAAATTATTACCAACAGTTCGGTTAAGATGGAATTTCGTCGATTTGACAAGTGCTTCCCATTTGCCGCCCATGTGCGGCGCCGCTGGTGGGTTGAATTTCCATTGGCTGTTATCGCGTGACAGGGCAGATGCAATGATCCTGTGTTCTTTAGAACTTTGGGTGAACATCCAGCGGAGTGCAGAGTCGGCACCGACGAAGTTGGTGCCACAATCTGAGTAAAGGGTATGAACTATCCCTCGTCGAGCTGTGAAGCGCCTATAGGCGGTGATGAACTCATCAGTTGAGTAGTCGCTGACTGTCTCTAGATGTACTGCCTACGTTGAAAAGCACACAAAGACGCAGATCCATCCCTTATAGGTCTTCGAGCCCCTTCCTTTCCAAGTTTTAATCGTGATTGGTCTACACCAGTGGAAAGGGCGTGAGGGTGTAACTCGAGAAAGAGGTAGTTGGACCATCAATTGACGTGCACGGATCCCCCTCTGTCGAGCACACACTACAAACCACAAGATGTGAGTTTTAACGGGAGCTCTTCAACCTAAAATCCAATAGGATTGTCGAAGGTAAGCCAGGGTGAGCTGAGTTCCTCCATGAAGGGTGCTGCGATGAGCGTGGTCAATGAGCAATATGGAGAATCGTGCGTGACGTGGAAGGATGGCTGGATGTCTTCCCTCCTGGTTTAGAGATGATTGATTGAGACGTCCTCCGACTCGAATAATACCAAATTCATCAATGAAGCAGTCAGTCTGGTTAAGGGATGACTGCGGTGCAAGATGGAACCTGTGTTGAGCTGCTTGATCTCAGATGAGAAGTACGCTGCTTGGGTGGCTTTGATTCAAAGGTGTTTCGCCTTTTGCATGTCGTCGTATGGTATGACACAAACTGGCGAGTCGAGCCCTTTTCGTAATTTACGAGTAATTCTAAAACAAATTGCGATTAGGCGAAACAGTTTAAGGAGAGAGGATACCTGGTGAATGAGGTTCCAATGATAGTCAGCGGATGGTGCAGCTACGGTAAGTGAAATCCCTGGTCGAACTTCGTTCGCACAATGTTCGTTTGAGATCGGAGGTTGAAATGGCCATGAGTCCATCGATTGGGTTATCCATGTTGGTCCTTTCCACGAAAGCGTAAAAAAACCGGGAAGGGAAGTAGACTATAACTTTAAATTTAACTTCAAATAACTTTTGAACCAGTTGAGTTAGTGAAAAGTCATTGGAGACCTTTTCTGTAGAGCGTTAAATTCCCTACAAGAATATATATGTTTTGTCATGGTCATATTTCAATTCCAAAGAAAGAAAAGGATTTTCCTCATGTTATTTCGTTTTAAAACTTTGACTGTCGGGGGGCGGGTTAATATTAATATTAAGAGCTATAACTTGGCGGGAGCTATAACTGATAAGAGATAAATCTCGAAACGCGTCTGCAGATGGCTATTCGCTTATGTTAATAGAAAGACATGATCTTAAAAAACAATGTTATTTTTCTGTTTTTTGTTGAGTGCTATGAAGGTGGACTGAAATAACTGGCAAATTTCACATAAGATTTGTTTTGGTAGTCCCAAAAAGACTTAACAAAATTATAGAGCTACGGAAAGGTTGAATAAATTTATATATTCAGGCATCTACTTATTACTATTCAGGCTTCACTTTATTAAGTTTGCTGAAGAATTGTTTTTTGAACCTTGTTAAATAGCAGTCGTAGCATTTTTGATGTAGATTTTGATGATGAGGTATACTTATCGTAAGAACGGGTACATCATTTGGCATCATTCGTTTTCCAAGTCTTTTCTCTTCGGTGAACTTTCACTATAGGAAAGCATATGCTGCAGTGATAATGCAGGAAATATATGCATTTGTCGTTTATATTAGCTGCCTCATAAGTCGTTTGCTCATATATTTGATTAATGTTAATGATTAATTAACGTATCTCTGCTGATATTACAGTGCAAATATATTTGTGGGACTCTTTAAAAATATGTTTTTTTTTTTGGTTTGGTCCAAATATTTGTGCGTAAAGTAAACTGGTGCCTTTCATGCTCTGTGCCAGTGAAAATATTTGCGTGTTTGTCCAATTAATAAAATATTGCGCCAATCTGGATGGAATATAAACAAGGAATGAGCGGATGACGGTCCGGCCTGTATGATACGGTGTTTAACAATTCGCATTGCAAATCAATCTCCTTTCTGCAAATAACAGGTTAATAGCGTTTCGTAAATTATCTGATGACGCTGGTCAAACTTTACAAATCGATATTGGATGGTTGTAATTTCCTTTCCGTTTGTGATGGAGTAGTATCTGTGATCTTAAGCAACGTTATCGGTTGTTTGCTGGGAATTTGGTGCGCTCAGCGATCCAAGTCACGTGGGCCATACGTCAGGCAACCACCAGCGAGTTAACCGCCACTCTCCATCTGTCTCCCTTAATCTTTGATATTCGATCGCCTCTAAAAGGCACCTCAGAATCGGATAACATTGAACTACCATTAGAACTTTTACGAATAAATTTTTATCTTTATGCAGTTTTCCTATACCGCAATTTTTACTCGCCGCCCACGTATTTATTTTCCGACGCGCCTCTACATCCCAGACTTTACGACGCGCTTTTTAAACAGATTCGTTCCCAAACATATGTATTTTAAGGGCAGGATTTTTTCAAATTTAATTTGTTTTGCGAAAATCCGGGAGAAAGGCATTATTTATTCAAACGTTCAAAATAACAAAGATGTTTATTGTGTTTCGCCCTAACTGGATAAACGTGTAAGATGAGATGATCAACATAATAAAACGAAAAGGAACAGCAGATTTATTATACTGAAAAAACCCTGCGATGTTTTGCTCTCTCCGCTGAAAGTGGATCGACAAAAAACAAAACAAAAATGGTTGAACAATCGCAAATTAAATTAATTTATGAAAGCGTGGTTTTATTTTTTTTGCTGAAAATGACTGCGGAGCGATTATCTGGCAGAGCGGGCGTGAAAATGCCCGTTCAATGACTGTGTTGTTTTAGGGTAACGACTAACTATTTGTCACTGAAATGGCCCAGCACTTCGAATATTTTTACACCAGTTATTTCTGGAACTACTCAAATCTTAGGGCACGAGTAATGAAATCGTGCCAGGCTAAGATTTGAATGCGCCTCAAGCTCGATAACAACCATTCCTACAACAATGTGAGTAGAGGAATTGTAATTAAGGAGTGGAACAATCGGTAATAAATTATTGGAGAGACTTCGATATTACTCTTTGTGTCTCTATGTGTTTATGAATTAACAGTTCAATTACCCGAGAGATTATTACAATTAACTTTAATAGACCATCTGCGTGCCAATTCAAATGTATTTATTATCCTATCACATCAAAACCTTCTTTTATGTTTCATTAGCTCTTTATATAATTTAATTTTTATCTGCTTAAAATGTAAGCGCGCAACGTTGCATAATTAATTACTGTTAACGGGTTGTTTATGATTAATTTTATTAGAAGCACTAAACGTTCCGCGTTTTATTTTACATTTAATTTCGTTTTCTTATAAGCACAAACGATCGGCGAAATGGGATTAAGACTTCGAGGGAACAATAAAACTCTATATAAACAGGTACACGCCGGTGTATAATATACAAGAGATGATAATCTACGTTTTATATTCCATTAAAAAAAATTCTAGATAAACTTAAATCTCAGACCTCGAAAAACTTAATAGATTTCTTTTTCTACGCGATCTAATCGCCAGGATTTATTAGTTTGTTAATTAAATGTTTGAATAAATTGAGGGTAATCGATTAAAAGAGCATAAAAGTTTATGTCCAGTAGATCAAAATTTAGAATAAACGAAACTACTAAAGTTTGGTTTTTGATTGAGTAATTTATTTGAAACATTCCCGGCATGATCTATTCCCCGTTATGTCGACACATTACAAATCATGTATAATTGCATGTTTTCTATAATATAATTTTCATATGCGCGACTATAAATAAAATATGATTGATTGCCGCGACACACGTGCACCCCAGTTACGCTTGTTAACTGTGGAAATTGCCCCCGTGGACGTGCACATCGGGAAACACTTCCCCGCTTTAATGAGCTATAACGATAACGTCGTCGATATTTTTCAATGCAGAAAATTATATTTGTTCTGTTTTCCGCTTTTAGAGGAACTTTTCCCGACGAAGTTACAGTTTGAAAGCGTTTTAATTAAATTCGTTTGCCACTATTAGCTCAAATTCTATTTCAATTTGCATTTTAAATGGGAAATTGAATTTATTGCAACGCAATTTTTAAGTAACAATTTATAACACAAATAATCAGTTTGTTTGTTAACATTTATAGTATTTTTAAAATTGTAATTTATTCTATATATTCTTCAAGTCTCATCTATATAGTCATGTTTGTTTAGTAATATCTATCTAGTCTTATCTGTTTAGCCTTGTCTGGCTAAGCTTGTCTGTCTAGTCTTGTCTATCTTGCCTTGTCTGGTTAGTCTTGTCTGTCTAGTCTTGTCTTTATAGTCTTCATCCACCTTTATTAATATGCTGATAAGTCTGCAGCTGCCTTAGCAGCTTGGTCAGGTGGGCTCCCACTTTGAGATCGCTCTCGTTTCTTGAACTGTTAATCGCATCGCTTCTCTTCAGGTTTAAGTAGTAATTCTGCTTCTGTTGTTCGACCATCAGCGACGCCCTCTCCCGCAACGCCTTCACTTGTTTCGGCACATTCACCACCTCGTTGTATAAGGACGTCACAGTCTGGATCTCCTCATCTTTATCATTCAACTACTTCTCCAACAGCTCCAAATCCTTCAAGTGCTTCCCATCTCATTATCCAAATGCACGTCTTTCGTCAGCTCATACTTATCGGAAAGTTGAGCAAATTCCGCGTGAAGATTGACCAATATGCTGATAAGTCTGCAGCTGCCGTAGCAGCTTGATCAGGTGGGCTCCCACTTTGAGATCGCTCTCGTTTCTTGAGCTGTTCATCGCCTAGCTCCTCTTCAGGTTCAAGTAGTAATTCTGCTTCTGTTGTTCGACCATCAGCAACGCCATGCTGGCCCTCTCCCGCAACGCTTTCACTTGTTTCTGCAGATTCACCACCTCATTGTATAAGGACACACCATCTGGATCTCCTCCTCTTTATCATTCAACTACTTCTCCAACAGCTGCAAATCCTTCAAGTGCTCCGCATCTCATTATCCAAATCTACGTATTTCGTCAGCTCATCACAGTTATCCGAAAGTTAAGCAAATTCCGCGTGAATATTGACCAAGACATCTTTCAGCACCTTTTCTTTGCCTTGTGACGTTATATTACTATCCACATTGGTGTTCATCAAGTATTGTATCGGGGAATCTTTTTTCTACCATCGTTATATTGTGTATAAACCAACTTGATGTGCTTATATTTCTGGTTTCTCCTCGCCATCATCTTCTGTGAGTACTGAATTTGACATCCTGAAAATGTAATGTTCACGTAATTGTTGTCCGACTGATGATACTTGTTGAGAATCTGTTGATATCGGACGTTTTGTTTGGCCAAGTGGTTTGGTGACGGCCCAAACGGTTTCCACTCCATCGTTCTCCGATTCGGCGCTCTCCACTTAAACCTGTCTGTCCTCCAGTTCTTCCTCAACCCCCTCCAGAATCTCCGCAATATCTCTGGCCATCTCTTGCAAGTGCTGGAAATTCATGTTGTTCCCTAACATTGGACAAGGATAGCCATACCCCATTCTCGCTCCCAGAGAAGAAACTATTGGTTATTCAATCGTTCGGCGGCTATACCGATGTTCTGGGTGAGCGGGTTTTGTTGATGTTCATCACTTGTTGGATGTTGATGCCGATTTTGTGACTGGGCGTCGTAGATTTCGCCGCGAAAAACGGGATCGTCTTCCAGTGGAAGTGCATGAGGTAATTTCGAGCGACCTGTTTCATTCTGCTAACGATCATCGGCGCCTCGTAACTGTGCGTGCAGTTGTTATAGTCGGGCATCACTTGATCATATTACATCTGCTGGTGCTGCTGGTGTTCTTGTATTGATGAGAGTATTTGGTTCCTGGATTTCGCGAGACCAGCAAGACCAAAGTAGCTGGCGCTCTTGTTTCTCCACTCGCTGGGGAAGGAGATCGGTGACACCACTTCAATGTTCTTCTTCAACTTGGGCTTGATCTCGTCTTGATCTCGTCTTGAACTTGATATTGATCTGCCTAGTTTTGTCTGCCTAGTCTTGTCTGCCTAGTCTTGTCTGTCTAGTCTTGTCTGTCTAATCTTGTCTGTCTAGTCTTGTCTGTCTAGTCTTGTCTGTCTAGTCTTGTCTGTCTAGTCTTGTCTGTCTAGTCTTGTCTGTCTAGTCTTGTCTGTCTAGTCTTGTCTGTCTAGTCTTGTCTGTCTAGTCTTGTCTGTCTAGTCTTGTCTGTCTAGTCTTGTCTGTCTAGTCTTGTCTGTCTAGTCTTGTCTGTCTAGTCTTGTCTGTCTAGTCTTGTCTGTCTAGTCTTGTCTGTCTAGTCTTGTCTGTCTAGTCTTGTCTGTCTAGTCTTGTCTGTCTAGTCTTGTCTGTCTAGTCTTGTCTGTCTAGTCTTGTCTGTCTAGTCTTGTCTGTCTAGTCTTGTCTGTCTAGTCTTGTCTGTCTAGTCTTGTCTGTCTAGTCTTGTCTGTCTAGTCTTGTCTGTCTAGTCTTGTCTGTCTAGTCTTATCTGTCTAGTCTTGTCTGTCTAGTCTTGTCTGTCTAGTCTTGTCTGTCTAGTCTTGTCTGTCTAGTCTTGTCTGTCTAGTCTTGTCTGTCTAGTCTTGTCTGTCTAGTCTTGTCTGTCTAGTCTTGTCTGTCTAGTCTTGTCTGTCTAGTCTTGTCTGTCTAGTCTTGTCTGTCTAGTCTTGTCTGTCTAGTCTTGTCTGTCTAGTCTTGTCTGTCTAGTCTTGTCTGTCTAGTCTTGTCTGTCTAGTCTTGTCTGTCTAGTCTTGTCTGTCTAGTCTTGTCTGTCTAGTCTTGTCTGTCTAGTCTTGTCTGTCTAGTCTTGTCTGTCTAGTCTTGTCTGTCTAGTCTTGTCTGTCTAGTCTTGTCTGTCTAGTCTTGTCTGTCTAGTCTTGTCTGTCTAGTCTTGTCTGTCTAGTCTTGTCTGTCTAGTCTTGTCTGTCTAGTCTTGTCTGTCTAGTCTTGTCTGTCTAGTCTTGTCTGTCTAGTCTTGTCTGTCTAGTCTTGTCTGTCTAGTCTTGTCTGTCTAGTCTTGTCTGTCTAGTCTTGTCTGTCTAGTCTTGTCTGTCTAGTCTTGTCTGTCTAGTCTTGTCTGTCTAGTCTTGTCTGTCTAGTCTTGTCTGTCTAGTCTTGTCTGTCTAGTCTTGTCTGTCTAGTCTTGTCTGTCTAGTCTTGTCTGTCTAGTCTTGTCTGTCTAGTCTTGTCTGTCTAGTCTTGTCTGTCTAGTCTTGTCTGTCTAGTCTTGTCTGTCTAGTCTTGTCTGTCTAGTCTTGTCTGTCTAGTCTTGTCTGTCTAGTCTTGTCTGTCTGTCTTGTCTGTCTAGTCTTGTCTGTCTAGTCTTGTCTGTCTAGTCTTGTCTGTCTAGTCTTGTCTGTCTAGTCTTGTCTGTCTAGTCTTGTCTGTCTAGTCTTGTCTGTCTAGTCTTGTCTGTCTAGTCTTGTCTGTCTAGTCTTGTCTGTCTAGTCTTGTCTGTCTAGTCTTGTCTGTCTAGTCTTGTCTGTCTAGTCTTGTCTGTCTAGTCTTGTCTGTCTAGTCTTGTCTGTCTAGTCTTGTCTGTCTAGTCTTGTCTGTCTAGTCTTGTCTGTCTAGTCTTGTCTGTCTAGTCTTGTCTGTCTAGTCTTGTCTGTCTAGTCTTGTCTGTCTAGTCTTGTCTGTCTAGTCTTGTCTGTCTAGTCTTGTCTGTCTAGTCTTGTCTGTCTAGTCTTGTCTGTCTAGTCTTGTCTGTCTAGTCTTGTCTGTCTAGTCTTGTCTGTCTAGTCTTGTCTGTCTAGTCTTGTCTGTCTAGTCTTGTCTGTCTAGTCTTGTCTGTCTAGTCTTGTCTGTCTAGTCTTGTCTGTCTAGTCTTGTCTGTCTAGTCTTGTCTGTCTAGTCTTGTCTGTCTAGTCTTGTCTGTCTAGTCTTGTCTGTCTAGTCTTGTCTGTCTAGTCTTGTCTGTCTAGTCTTGTCTGTCTAGTCTTGTCTGTCTAGTCTTGTCTGTCTAGTCTTGTCTGTCTAGTCTTGTCTGTCTAGTCTTGTCTGTCTAGTCTTGTCTGTCTAGTCTTGTCTGTCTAGTCTTGTCTGTCTAGTCTTGTCTGTCTAGTCTTGTCTGTCTAGTCTTGTCTGTCTAGTCTTGTCTGTCTAGTCTTGTCTGTCTAGTCTTGTCTGTCTAGTCTTGTCTGTCTAGTCTTGTCTGTCTAGTCTTGTCTGTCTAGTCTTGTCTGTCTAGTCTTGTCTGTCTAGTCTTGTCTGTCTAGTCTTGTCTGTCTAGTCTTGTCTGTCTAGTCTTGTCTGTCTAGTCTTGTCTGTCTAGTCTTGTCTGTCTAGTCTTGTCTGTCTAGTCTTGTCTGTCTAGTCTTGTCTGTCTAGTCTTGTCTGTCTAGTCTTGTCTGTCTAGTCTTGTCTGTCTAGTCTTGTCTGTCTAGTCTTGTCTGTCTAGTCTTGTCTGTCTAGTCTTGTCTGTCTAGTCTTGTCTGTCTAGTCTTGTCTGTCTAGTCTTGTCTGTCTAGTCTTGTCTGTCTAGTCTTGTCTGTCTAGTCTTGTCTGTCTAGTCTTGTCTGTCTAGTCTTGTCTGTCTAGTCTTGTCTGTCTAGTCTTGTCTGTCTAGTCTTGTCTGTCTAGTCTTGTCTGTCTAGTCTTGTCTGTCTAGTCTTGTCTGTCTAGTCTTGTCTGTCTAGTCTTGTCTGTCTAGTCTTGTCTGTCTAGTCTTGTCTGTCTAGTCTTGTCTGTCTAGTCTTGTCTGTCTAGTCTTGTCTGTCTAGTCTTGTCTGTCTAGTCTTGTCTGTCTAGTCTTGTCTGTCTAGTCTTGTCTGTCTAGTCTTGTCTGTCTAGTCTTGTCTGTCTAGTCTTGTCTGTCTAGTCTTGTCTGTCTAGTCTTGTCTGTCTAGTCTTGTCTGTCTAGTCTTGTCTGTCTAGTCTTGTCTGTCTAGTCTTGTCTGTCTAGTCTTGTCTGTCTAGTCTTGTCTGTCTAGTCTTGTCTGTCTAGTCTTGTCTGTCTAGTCTTGTCTGTCTAGTCTTGTCTGTCTAGTCTTGTCTGTCTAGTCTTGTCTGTCTAGTCTTGTCTGTCTAGTCTTGTCTGTCTAGTCTTGTCTGTCTAGTCTTGTCTGTCTAGTCTTGTCTGTCTAGTCTTGTCTGTCTAGTCTTGTCTGTCTAGTCTTGTCTGTCTAGTCTTGTCTGTCTAGTCTTGTCTGTCTAGTCTTGTCTGTCTAGTCTTGTCTGTCTAGTCTTGTCTGTCTAGTCTTGTCTGTCTAGTCTTGTCTGTCTAGTCTTGTCTGTCTAGTCTTGTCTGTCTAGTCTTGTCTGTCTAGTCTTGTCTGTCTAGTCTTGTCTGTCTAGTCTTGTCTGTCTAGTCTTGTCTGTCTAGTCTTGTCTGTCTAGTCTTGTCTGTCTAGTCTTGTCTGTCTAGTCTTGTCTGTCTAGTCTTGTCTGTCTAGTCTTGTCTGTCTAGTCTTGTCTGTCTAGTCTTGTCTGTCTAGTCTTGTCTGTCTAGTCTTGTCTGTCTAGTCTTGTCTGTCTAGTCTTGTCTGTCTAGTCTTGTCTGTCTAGTCTTGTCTGTCTAGTCTTGTCTGTCTAGTCTTGTCTGTCTAGTCTTGTCTGTCTAGTCTTGTCTGTCTAGTCTTGTCTGTCTAGTCTTGTCTGTCTAGTCTTGTCTGTCTAGTCTTGTCTGTCTAGTCTTGTCTGTCTAGTCTTGTCTGTCTAGTCTTGTCTGTCTAGTCTTGTCTGTCTAGTCTTGTCTGTCTAGTCTTGTCTGTCTAGTCTTGTCTGTCTAGTCTTGTCTGTCTAGTCTTGTCTGTCTATTCTTGTCTGTCTAGTCTTGTCTGTCTAGTCTTGTCTGTCTAGTCTTGTCTGTCTAGTCTTGTCTGTCTTGTCTTGTCTGTCTAGACTTGTCTGTCTAGTCTTGTCTGTCTAGTCTTGTCCGTCTAGTCTTGTCTGTCTAGTCTCGTCTGTCTAGTCTGGTCTGTCTAGTCTTGTCTGTCTAATCTTGTCTGTCTAGTCTTGTCTGTCTAGCCTTGATTGTCTTAGCTTGACGATAAGTACGAGGAAGAAAGGTGTATGTTATATAATGATTTTACAAAAACCGAGAATATCCAATTTATCGGTGAAAACGATTTGGCTAAGTTTAATTTTCAGGCCTAACTGAATTTAAACTGTTTTAGAATGCAAAGGGCTTCCAACAAAAAACTTATCTGTAAAAATGTGCAGATTTTCACGGTCATCTTTTTTTGGAAATGGGTGGCAGCTGAACTGTAAGATTAGCCGAAGCAATTTAATACAAGTAGAAACACGTGTTGTGTTTCTTCATGCCGGAATATCTAATACTATCACGAAAATTTGTAGAGTAGGAGGAGAACAATCTCCAAAAAACATGTTAAAATAATTATGGCTGGAATTTATGAGGCCTGAGTCACTAAATTTAATCTTAGAAGTCACATAAGAGAAGCATCGACTATTTTTATTCCACGTTTATCCACCCATTAACTTGCTGCAAAATAACAATTCAGTTTTTATTATTTTATCTTAGAAGCCTTCCCTTCTTATCATTTATAATTTATAATCAATTTGATCTATAGACAATGTGCAAATTCTAGAATTATGCAATAGTAGTTATAATATTATTATTCAAAGAAAACTTGTATATCTAGGCCATGTTATGAGAGGCCCCAAATATACTCTTCTGTGGCTCATTATGCAAGGGAACATTATAGGAAAAAGGAGTATTGCTACGCCTAGCGTCTTCTGGTTGAAGAACCTCTGCGAGTGGTTCAGCTGTAGCAGCACGGAACTTTTCAGAGCTGCGATGAATAAAATAAGAATAATTAATATGGTGTCTAACCTTTGATAGGACTACATAAAGAAAGAATCGCTTTTCAAAAATTGTATAGTTTATTTCAATTAATTTCATACATTCATTGTATTTTTATGCATTTAGAAATCGACATTAGTTTTGCTTCAAACTAATAGTGGACACGAAGTTATAATTACCCTATTCAATTACGGTCGCATCCGGAGGTCCCTTTGAAATAGGGAAAAACTTCCGGCGATATCAGTGATGGTAGTATTGTCCGAAAGCTGACCCTCCGACAACGCCTGTCAATCACTAGCCACCCCTGATTCGTAGGGGCCGGTCGCGTTATGCACTAGCGATTGCAGTTTAAAAAGAAACGTCCGCTGATTTCATATCGCAGAGAGAAGAGACTAGATCTTGTTTTCTTTTTTGCAGAACGCGAGCGATAAATCATAAGGGAGACGTGTTCCGCGATAACTTCGAGCTTGCGTCTACAAATGTAAAATTTTAATTTAATTTCAGAATTCGACACCGTCAGAGTCTTATTTATATTCTGACGTATTTTGATTGGTGCGAATAAATTATCGTGGAAGTTGTTTTCCATTACAATGCGTCTAAAACTTATTGGCAATAAATAAAGCGCCCGTCGATTATCGATTGAATTCGCGACGGGCGGACGTAATAATTTTTTTCAATAAAAAACGAAACTATGACTTGGCATGTTAGGGACCACGAAGAGTGTTTTCGTTGGAAACTGTCAAAACTAAGGCAAATTCCGCACAGTCACCCAATTTTTGGTAAAGTTTAATTTTTATTTTTCAAAAAGTCATAGTTCCAAGATTTTCAAGCCACTTGAAGGCATCACACGCCATGGGGCCGCTCTATTGTTACGCGGCGGTTTTCATTTGTGGTTTGTTTTCGCAGTTGGACGTCCAGGCATTTGTAAAGAAAGAAAAATTATTACCACGGAATATAAAAGTTTTATTTCACATATTTTGATAGCTGCTAAATCGATCCTAGTGAAAGCGTTTCTTTAAAAAAAGGGCTGATTTATTTTAAAAATAACACGAATTCTTCAGGTTTTCGGCAAGTACCTACCCAAAGTGCACAATAATTGGAAAAGTATTATTTTTTGGCCTGCACAAAAGTCAGCTTATAATTGTTAACTTCTTCCACATAAATCCGCTTGTCACTCAATTTTGCAGCTGCTGACAGCGGCTTATAATCGTCTTATTGGGTAAGCACAAAACGTTCTAATAACACCATTGACTTGACTCTTCAAGCGCATTGATATATAATACCTCTGGGCAAACCAACCAGAAGATTCTTTAGAAATTATGATATAAATGTAAATTGGCAACATATGGCCCTACTTATGCCCAACATAACACTCGCCAAAGATAACTAAATTAAAACCACATTTCAGTTAAGGGCATTTATTCAAGTTTCCAAATTTTATTCAGAAAGGTCATTCGTTTTCAGATGTTACTGTATAATTACATACTATTCGGATGTTATTACACAAGACCAGATAAGGACAGACAAAACCAGACAAGACCAGACAAGACCAGACAAGACAACTTATATAATGATTTTATTATTCTGAAACATAAACTATGGGAGATAAGCAAGAACCGACAAGACCAGACAACACAAGAAAATACCAGACGAGACCAGACAAGACCATACAAAACAAGTAAAGGCCATATAACACCAGACAAGTCCAGGCAAGATCTTATAAGAGCAGACAAAACCGTACAAGACCAAACAAAACCAGAGAAAACCAGACAAGGCCAGATAAGGCCGGGCTAGATCAGACAAGGTCAGACAAGACCTGATAAATCCAGAAAGGACTAGGCAAGACAGTACAAGTTGTATAATGATTTCATTATTCTGAAACATAAACCATGGGAGATAATCAATTAACTATCACCAAGAGCATATTAAGAAGAATATCTATAATATAAATTAATTAATACAATTGAAGTAAATTAAGCTGAAACGGGTCTTTCTGTTTTTGGTATCTGAATAATAAATTTCAATTAAAGATTGGTTTAAATGGCAGTGGAATGCGTAATCGGCTTGGAAGAATTAGTGTCAAATGAATTAAAACCGAATAGAGCATTTGACTGAAGATGATCATTGTGCCATAAAAACGTGATTGAATTAACGTGGTGTCCCCTTTCTGCGTTGTAGGGGACAGCGCATTGAAAACATCTTGATTTGTCCGGCGCACGTCCAACTCGGGATTATGATATTAAGTTTTCTGATTAATTGATTAGAATCTCGAGGAATTGGCATATGACAGGGAAACGTGGGGGAACTAAGAGATATATCCCATATTTTCCGGACGGGCAAACAAGCGCATTTCTCGATAACCGGGAGTTGTACATCTGGGAGACCGGCGGTTTATTCGGGTGTATTTTTCGGCGTTTTCATTGTCGAGACGTTCAGTCGGCTGGAAAATACGGGGGAATATCGGATACGGTCATGCAGTACGTATAATAAAATGCGCAATGGACTAGTTTGTATCTTCACAGAGGAATCAAGCACCCCCTGTTGTTTAAGAACATTCCATTTCTTTTTCAATCGTGTGGTATGAAACGTTAAATTTGTAATTGGTTTGTGTAAATTATCATTGATGTAAAATAAAAAATGTTTGTATTTTTTACAAATAGTGATTGGTTGTTTTATGAGAGGTCGTAAAAGTAACTTTCGATCATTTCTGAGAGGAAAAGTAAATACGAGACGATATAATTTGCACGTAGAGTAATAAGTATGCAAATGTATAATGGTATAGAATTTGTGAGTTGCGTGGGTAATTTCGTGATGGGTTTATGGCCATTCGATATGTACAAAAAGTGTATATTAAGTAAATGGGTAGTTATCCCCCCAAAGCAGAGCTATTTATCAAAAGAAGACGGAGGTCCTGGAATGAATGACCATCATCACCCTATTTGATTTCTCCCCCCGTTTTTCCATTACATTTGCTGGTAAACAGGATTTACTTCGCTCCAATACATGCATTTTCCTCTAAAAAGAGCCACCTTTCAGATTATTATTAAGTTAACTAATAAATATCCGCGTCGTGAATGAAGCAATCCTTGTCAGTAAAAAATGTGATAATCTTTTCTTTAGCAACCAATAAAATAAAATTTTAATTTTCCACTCATTTTTCATAATCTCCAATTATATATTCCACTGTATATTTCATTCTATTAAAGCGACTTCTTTTACACAATGCTCAAAGAATTATGACAAATAACGCTATGCCGGTGGTCGGCGACACAACGTAATCCAGTATACCTGTTATATGCACACTGTTTGAACATCGCCTAGAAAACGACCAGAAGATTTATATGCCCACATTTGTACGGCTTGAACCTTCGATTTTTTCGCACCGTTAGTTAAACAAAGTACGCGACGCAAAAATCCAACTACCCAACTGTTGGCTCGCTTTTAACTTGATATCAGGAAAAAATATAATGACAATGCCAGGAGTGTAATGTAAGTAATCACATGAAAAGCTTCACCATATGCCGATTCTTACAAGAAATGCCTCCAAATAACGACAGATTTAATTTAAAAATAATAGCCGGCGTGTAACAGGTCGCATTTTTTCGGGTTGCCACACAGATTGCGCCGGGCTTACCTGAGATAGTGAAACGTTTTCATGCCCCAATTGCTATTTGTCTCCCCGAGCCTTTGCCAACTTGTCTCGATTTTTAAAACGAAATTCTCGTTTGTTGCTCAATCGCGTATTCAAAGCGCATTGTTCCATTTAGTCATTACCATGAAACGCTCTTAAATAATAAAGAGAGAACACGGCTTCGCGATTTCTTAACGATTGAAACGCACACACTTCACGAGACCGCATAGATCTCAAACCTCACTGCACCTACATATATAATTTATTACTAAACTCGCTGCCTACGTCTATTGCCTTGCTGGTGGCTACCTAGCTTATATGTATCACCGCTGGAACTCTGCTTTTTTACATGCAGTAGCAACTAATACTTTGTCTTGTTATAGTTCAATAAATTCAACATATAAAATATATTGCATAAATTTGCAAACAAAAACCTGGTTTTAGCACGTACCATGTCATAAAACGTTTCATATACTTATTAATTGTTAAATTCAAAAAAGGTAAGATTAAGCGGATAAGACTAGACAGACAAGACTAGACAGACAAGTCTAGACAGACAAGACTAGACAGACAAGACTATACAAACAAGACAAGACAGACAAGACTAGACAGACAAGACTAGACAGACAAGACTAGACAGACAAGACTAGACAGACAAGACTAGACAGACAAGACTAGACAGACAAGACTAGACAGACAAGACTAGACAGACAAGACTAGACAGACAAGACTAGACAGACAAGACTAGACAGACAAGACTAGACAGACAAGACTAGACAGACAAGACTAGACAGACAAGACTAGACAGACAAGACTAGACAGACAAGACTAGACAGACAAGACTAGACAGACAAGACTAGACAGACAAGACTAGACAGACAAGACTAGACAGACAAGACTAGACAGACAAGACTAGACAGACAAGACTAGACAGACAAGACTAGACAGACAAGACTAGACAGACAAGACTAGACAGACAAGACTAGACAGACAAGACTAGACAGACAAGACTAGACAGACAAGACTAGACAGACAAGACTAGACAGACAAGACTAGACAGACAAGACTAGACAGACAAGACTAGACAGACAAGACTAGACAGACAAGACTAGACAGACAAGACTAGACAGACAAGACTAGACAGACAAGACTAGACAGACAAGACTAGACAGACAAGACTAGACAGACAAGACTAGACAGACAAGACTAGACAGACAAGACTAGACAGACAAGACTAGACAGACAAGACTAGACAGACAAGACTAGACAGACAAGACTAGACAGACAAGACTAGACAGACAAGACTAGACAGACAAGACTAGACAGACAAGACTAGACAGACAAGACTAGACAGACAAGACTAGACAGACAAGACTAGACAGACAAGACTAGACAGACAAGACTAGACAGACAAGACTAGACAGACAAGACTAGACAGACAAGACTAGACAGACAAGACTAGACAGACAAGACTAGACAGACAAGACTAGACAGACAAGACTAGACAGACAAGACTAGACAGACAAGACTAGACAGACAAGACTAGACAGACAAGACTAGACAGACAAGACTAGACAGACAAGACTAGACAGACAAGACTAGACAGACAAGACTAGACAGACAAGACTAGACAGACAAGACTAGACAGACAAGACTAGACAGACAAGACTAGACAGACAAGACTAGACAGACAAGACTAGACAGACAAGACTAGACAGACAAGACTAGACAGACAAGACTAGACAGACAAGACTAGACAGACAAGACTAGACAGACAAGACTAGACAGACAAGACTAGACAGACAAGACTAGACAGACAAGACTAGACAGACAAGACTAGACAGACAAGACTAGACAGACAAGACTAGACAGACAAGACTAGACAGACAAGACTAGACAGACAAGACTAGACAGACAAGACTAGACAGACAAGACTAGACAGACAAGACTAGACAGACAAGACTAGACAGACAAGACTAGACAGACAAGACTAGACAGACAAGACTAGACAGACAAGACTAGACAGACAAGACTAGACAGACAAGACTAGACAGACAAGACTAGACAGACAAGACTAGACAGACAAGACTAGACAGACAAGACTAGACAGACAAGACTAGACAGACAAGACTAGACAGACAAGACTAGACAGACAAGACTAGACAGACAAGACTAGACAGACAAGACTAGACAGACAAGACTAGACAGACAAGACTAGACAGACAAGACTAGACAGACAAGACTAGACAGACAAGACTAGACAGACAAGACTAGACAGACAAGACTAGACAGACAAGACTAGACAGACAAGACTAGACAGACAAGACTAGACAGACAAGACTAGACAGACAAGACTAGACAGACAAGACTAGACAGACAAGACTAGACAGACAAGACTAGACAGACAAGACTAGACAGACAAGACTAGACAGACAAGACTAGACAGACAAGACTAGACAGACAAGACTAGACAGACAAGACTAGACAGACAAGACTAGACAGACAAGACTAGACAGACAAGACTAGACAGACAAGACTAGACAGACAAGACTAGACAGACAAGACTAGACAGACAAGACTAGACAGACAAGACTAGACAGACAAGACTAGACAGACAAGACTAGACAGACAAGACTAGACAGACAAGACTAGACAGACAAGACTAGACAGACAAGACTAGACAGACAAGACTAGACAGACAAGACTAGACAGACAAGACTAGACAGACAAGACTAGACAGACAAGACTAGACAGACAAGACTAGACAGACAAGACTAGACAGACAAGACTAGACAGACAAGACTAGACAGACAAGACTAGACAGACAAGACTAGACAGACAAGACTAGACAGACAAGACTAGACAGACAAGACTAGACAGACAAGACTAGACAGACAAGACTAGACAGACAAGACTAGACAGACAAGACTAGACAGACAAGACTAGACAGACAAGACTAGACAGACAAGACTAGACAGACAAGACTAGACGGACAAGACTTTCTAGAAAAGTGGTTCGGGGGAAGCTCTCACTAAATCCCCTTATCCACTTTCGCTTTCAGTATGCGCCACCCTGGTATCACATGTTTTGCATTCAGGGCGGGCAGCCCGGACGGTTAGTGAAAACCGCTCTAGTTGTCGCCTCCCCGACCAGGTTTCGAACCCGGGCCTCCCGCATTGAAAGTCGGGTATGTTGTCAACTACACTACGGAGGAGGACTAGACTGACAAAAGAGGGACAAATATATACAGACACGACTGGACTAGAACCATACATTCTGTATAAATTGTAAAATAGACAAGACTTTTCAAATCTTACTTACGATCTATCTTGATATAAGTCTTCATACTTCTTACAAGGTAATCAATATTTGATGAACCTAACTAACCTGAATTCATTGGACTGATATAAACTATATCTATTCTCTTACATATCTATTCCGGGCTCGTGGAAGACTGGGCATTATTTCTCATCAATGCTCAAACGAATCCTTTTGTTCGGAATAAGTAATAAAAATCTTGATTGTTACACAGCAACAAAAGGCTATCGACCTCAGGTCTTCCTTCCAGTGTTCTACATATTTAACATAATATTGTAAACAAAATTAAAAAAAAAATAAAAGCAATAGATAAATATACACTTGAATTCCAAAAGGCGATGGTGTTGAGGGAATAAAATTTGTGAATATTCTTACTTTATGAGGAAACTTCCTCATAAAGTAAGTTTACTTTTTTATGAGGAACGTATAAATAAGTTGACTAGCTATTGTCCGCAGCTTCGCTTGCGGGCTGTAGCTAGTTGTAATATAAAGTCGCTAAATAGTTAAAATGCGTCCGGTGGAATAACCCGAAATATTTATAAAAATTGCACGAATAATAAAATCAATTCTGCTCTATTATATAATGCATATTGTGGCGAGGCTACAGTTTCAAATGCAGAAATTATTTTGTTCGAAATTAATATTCGTTTAAATAAATAGTAGATACACGGGCAAACCTCTAGCTATGTAAAAATTAATTTCATAAACAATTTAAACTGCAGCAATCTGCATAATTAAATATACGCTGAAAACCCTTTTTCCGGTATTCGAATTGTTTAATTGAAAATTGAATCAGGCGAGTTTAAAATAGAATCCTAAACATCCATTCTTTCGCGATACGAATTTCATTTCGGTTTCATTCCGTGATTTTTTATTGGCGTCAGCTTAACAATAACGTTTTGCCAATAAAATTTAATTGAAAGTCGTAAAAATTGATTAAATATTCACGTTAGAATGTCATAATACAAATTTTATTATTGTAACAAACGCATCAAAAAATAACAGTACATTTTATGGGTCCGTCTGTGCAATATTGTTAACTCAACTTTAATTCACCCTTGATTAGTAAACATGGTTTCATTTTTAATTGCCTTTGCAATAACTTTTTGTAGAATCCGGAAGGTAACATAACAATGTCGTGATTTTAAATTCATTTTCTTGAAGTAAATCTGCCAATTATTTTGCTTTCCGGTGACAATCAATAAAAATTGTTCCCAATTTATAATAAGTCCTCATTAGTCCGTTTCCAGTTGTCTCTCGAAATACCTCAAATGGTTCGAATTCTACCATTTTATTGCGTAAAATAAATTGGGGACCTTGTGACCACCCCAATTATAAACATTTAATTAGAAGATTTATTACGATTCTCCCGAGCTTCAATTTCTAACTATTTCCATTATCGTCCACTTTTGTGAGATATTCTAATTAGACCCATTTAAATATTGAAACTCTTTTTGATCGATTGGCTGCTGAAATTAATTGAAATCTCTCCGTTGCGGGAATACGGAGGAATTAAGTAATTATTTCAATAAATAGAGAAACAGCCTTATCAAAGCATTCCAATTAGTTGAGTTCCATTGCGTGCATCTTAAAGACCAGTTTACGTATTAAAAAAGTTATAATTAGCGACTGCTCGGGATCGCCAAACAAAAATAATCCAGCAGCCTTGGTTATTAAATATCCATTAAACTTATCACAACCGCATTAACCATGTAACGACCGCCAGCGTGTAATTACAAGACCCTCGACTACTGTTTTCTTTTTCCCTCACAAAAAAAAACTTTGGGCACAGACGCTCTACGTACTAAAACCTTTAAACAATTAATATCCAAAAAGAAAAAAGCATCTAAGCCTAATAAAGCTTAAGCATTTAATACTTAAGAAAATCAAAGTTAATTTAAATTAAGCAAGTGAATCTATTAAAATGAGTTTAATTAATTAAAATTCATTTACGACTATTGGGCATGTAAAAAATCAATTAATTACAATCGTGTGTTTGATGGAAAAATAAATATCATTGCGCAACTGTTAATTAAATCTTAAGATTGATCGATGATAGTGTGATTCAGTCTTATTATTTGTTTATTTATCTAACTGGATGCAGAATGGGAGTGCGCTGGCGCGATGACTGCTGTAAAGTCTGTGGGGGCCGTCAGAGTTGTCAAGTTAATCAGGGGAACACGGTGGAAGATGGAAATTCTTATTAAATTATCGGTTGGTGTAATTACAGCGGTGAATGGGGAGGGAAGGGCGAAGAAACCGCTCGTTCGGCGTATGTACTAATACGATATAAATTACGACCGCGACCCGTAATTATGTTGTCTGCAAAGACATCTCCGATTGGATAATGATATTGACATTGTGCATTGTGTGTCTGTGTGTTATTAAAGTCCTCGTTGGCCAACCTGCAATCACTGTTGTGGGTATTATATCGTTCATCTCTTTCAGCAATATGCCAACAACTCCTGAGGCTGAGACTGTTTCTTTATTGCGGCGTGTATTCTTTTTGAAGCGGAATTCGGGACGCCATACGTGTTGAATACAATGGAGATCCAATCCAATTTTCTTTTATGGAATTATAAATTTTCATAAATTTCGCGAACTAATATATTTCGAATGTTTGATTTGCAGTTTCATAAGCTTTTCATGGCTTCTGGAAAATGCTGAAAGTACTTTTAAATTCCAATTGTTCGAATTGTTGGTTTTGCTCGCAGTTAATATATTTTTTTAATTCACTTTTTTTGTAAAACTTGTAAAATCAATATTGTAAAATCAATATTGTTATACGAGTTCCGGGGCAAATCGAACAATTTTTCTGCTTAATTACTTATTTGATAGCAGTCCATTGTATTGGAACTATAGGTAATAAAAATGCTAAGAAATATCACAGATTTTAATAAAATCTACCATATCAATCCCTACGTCTGCACGAAAAAAGCCAATAATGTTAATGAATGTAAGAACACGTATACCTATTAATAATAATTAGCAGGAAGTAATCATTTCCAATTTTATTTCCGAACAATAAGAAGGCAAAATTGTAGAATAGACCTTTTACGGTTAGTTAAGCGCATGCGCATCCGCCAAGTTTGAAAGTTCGGGCAATTTTTGACGTATAACATGGCGGAAATTTACACATGCGCACAAAAAAAATTCAACTATGACAAGTTCTATTGGAAACGTGTAAAGGCTACTTCAGACCAGCGCGGAGTATTTGCGTCGCTAAATTTCCACAGCGAAAAATTCGCTAGCGGCGCGACAGCAAAATAGCAATGCCTACATCAAAACGCGAATTTTACGTGTATAGTAGCCATGTGGTCCTCAGAGGAAAAAGGTATGCAATTTTAAGCACTGACTGAAATATTTTGTATTAATTATTCATTTCTAAAACATATTAAACTTTCATTTCAGAAATAAAAATAGGAACATAGTTCATAAAAGTAAATTTTGTTGTTATTATAATCTTCATTAGCCATCATCATCATAAGTAGTGCTACTACTACAGGGCCTCGACTTTCTCAAGCCTCGTCCGCCAATCTTTCCGGTCTCTGGCACGCTCCTTCCAGTCAGCTGCACCAATTTTTCTGGCATCCTCAGAAACGCCGTGTTTCCATCTCAGCCTTGGCCTCCCTCTGCCTCTACTGCCGATTGGTAAGGCCTCGAACTTTCTTCGCGTTGGCACGTTGTTGTCATAGCGTGCTACATGTCCTGCCCATCTTAGCCACTCTTCTATCAATCTTGATTCTTCTTATTATGTCTCTGTTTCCTGATCCTCTGTATAAGTTATAAAGCTCAACATTATATCTTCTTTTCCAGACGTTATACTCTTGGACAGCACCATAAATCTTTCTTAGGATTTTTCGTTCAAATGTTGATAGTAACGTCTCATCTGCTTTTGTTAGGGTCCAGGTTTCCAAGCCATAGATTAAAACTGGTACAATTAACGTCTTATAGATTCTGATCTTTGTGCTTCTCGAAAGGCTCTCGAAAGGCTCTCGAAAGGCTCGAATACGTAGGTATTTTGACAGCCCAAAACAACAGCGATTGGCAAGCATTATGCGCCTTTTTATTTCTTTTCTGACACCATTACTGGGGTTTATCAAGGCTCCTAGATATACGAACTCATCCACTGCTTCGATGTTATATTCTCCAATTGTAATATTTTGACCCACGTCTCTCGCCCTGCGTTCTTTTGTGGCAGCCATAAACTTTGTCTTATTTGTATTTATTTGTAGTCCCATATTTCTTGCATCATTCTCAAAATTTTCAGATTTCTTTTGCTTTTCGAAGAGTTCTAGAGGTCAGGTCCATGTCGTCTGCGTATGCTTGCGCCTGTGATGACTTATTAAAGGTAGTACCTCTAGTATCCAGTTCCGCATCTCGAACTACTTTGTCTAGTGCTATGTTAAACAGGAGACACGCCAGCGCGTCACCCTGCCTCACGCCTACAGTTGTTTCGAATCTGAGATTTCATTCTGTATTTTTAACATTTTTTTAACTAAACTTTTGACATTGTCATTTTTGTTAATTCAATAAAGGTTTTTGCAATGTGTAGCTCATTCATAGCTTGCTATAATTTTGGTCTTCTAACGCTATCATTAGCTGACTTAAAGTCACTGAAAAGGTGGAGCGTGTCGATATTGTATTCGTAGCACTTCTCGAGCATCTGGCGTAGTAAGAAAATCTGTTCTGTTGTCGATCGATCAGCACGGAAACTGCATTGGTATTGTCCGATTCTAGGTTCTGCGTACGTCCTTATGCGAGATATCCGGATATGTGACAGCATTTTATAAGCAGTGTTTAGTAGTGTAATAGCTGGATAGTTACTGCATTCCAACTGATCACCTTTTTTGTGTAAAGGGCATATAACCTACGTTCCAAACTGCTGGCATTTGTTTTTCACGCCAGACTTTTCGGATGATTTGTAGCATGGTTTCTTTCAATACTTCTCCACCAGCTTTGATGAGTTCTGCTGTGATAGTATCTTTTCCAAGAGCTTTGTGCTTTTTCAGCTTCTTTATGGCATCCTGGATTTCCTGCAAGTTGGGCGGTTCGGCCAGGTCATCATTTAATTCTCCCAGCTCTTCTGCTTCTTGGTTATCTGAGCCTAGGAGTTCGGAGAAATGCTCCACCCACCTGTTGAGTATTTCCTTCCTTACTTATTGGCAAGAACCTGTCCGTTCTCGTTCTTACAAATATTTACCTTTGGTTTGAACTCATTTCTTTTATTGTTAACCTTCTGGTAAAACTTTCTTGATTTCGACTGATTTTTGAGTCGTTCTATTTCATCCAAGAGTTTTTCTTCATTTTCTCTTTTCTTTCTGTTATGCATCCTCTTTTCTTCTCTTCTGATGTTCTTGTAGGCTTCCTCTGCCTTTCTTGTTTTTCGTTGCTGTTTTCTTTGGTAAGCTTTGTTCTTCATTAGCCAGGTATTTTCAATCAACTTGTAATCGAAATTTCAAAATACAGCGACAACGAAACTAATCGCGCAAGCAGCGTTCTATACTCGGGCCGGCGAGAGAATACAGCTGTACTGCGCCGAGGTATGAGTGGCAAGGGACGCTCCGAGATACGCGCAGATTAGTTTGAGTTAAGAACAACTAAATACAGCGCATTAGAAATATGGTGAGGGTATGCGCAGAACAATGCTAAACTCGTCGAGACGGGATGCATTCTCTCGTCGGCCCTAGAATACTCATGCAACGCTGCACTACCACGACTATGATGGAAATCACGCCTCTTGATCTGATGTCTCGCGCCTCATGTACTTAAGCAGCCATGTAAATCGGTCCGCGCCTCAATTCCGCGCCTCATGTACTTAAGCTGCCATGTAAATCGGTCCGCCGCGATATCGCACCGATCGCAGCTGTGGAACTTCCGCTTCGGTCTGTGAGATCCTTAATGGAGAACAATGAAAAGGCAAAAACCAGTATCTGTAAATCAAACATATTGGAGATATTATGTGCTTGTAATAATTTGGGAATCAGCTTCAAATCTTTTATTTTAATTATTAATATTTTGTGCAATTCGAATAATAATTTGGACTTTATTGGAAACATAGAATATTCAGGCGAAGTCTAGCATACGCAATTCAGCTAAACCTTAATAATGGTAGGTAGACAAAGCTACCCGAACAAGTCAGAACCAACATATGCAAATATACATAATGGACAGTTTAGCAGCATCAAAATGTTGATATATTTACGAATCATCGGTAAAGTCAGCGCCTTTGCTTTTATTATTTTTTAAAACATATTATCCGTGTATGTGAGCATCGGTCCCAGTATTGAACCTTGAGGTACACATTGTGGACATGTTGTGTACCGAAAACTATAATGTTTGATCGTTTGTCCTTCTTCAGTGTGCATAGTGTTATTAGTGATAAGAGTTTGGTCAGGTGGTCGCAGAAGTTACTTTACTTTCTGTTCTCTCAGCCTTCAAGGTGTTAAGATATCCTACTTACTAGTCTATAAAATAATAATTTTTTAAACATTCCTTGTGAAATATAGAGCTTAGAACTAGAGAATATAGATAATTCCACAGAAGTCTTCCATCCATCTTCTGATCCTCTTGATTTGCGAGTTGCTTAACTTTCGTCCACGTTTTTCCTGCATCCTCCGCCTCTTTTCTGACGGTTCTTCGCCAAGTTGTTTTTGGCCTACCACGTTTGCGGCTGCCTTGCGGATTCCAGTCTAAGGCCATTCACGCGATGTTGCTGTTATCCCTCCGTAGAGTGTGCCCTAACCATTTCCACTTTCTTATTTTTATTTGCGCGGTTATAGTTTCTTCGCTAGCTTTAGCAATTTTTCGTTGGAAATGATGTTTGGTCAAAAAATTCCCAAGATGCGTCTTAGACATTTTTTAATGAAAGTTTGGAGCCGATGAATTAGCTGTTTTGTCGCCTTTCACGTTTCACATCCATACAGCAGGTTTACCGTTGGTATTAAAAATTCTAAGCTTGGTGTTCTTGCTGGATATAGTAGATTGCCATATGGGGCGAAGGCGTGCATACCCGTTTTCCGCACCCCTACTAGAATATATTTATCAGTGCCGCCACTTGTCATCAACAGTGCTACCTAGGTAGGTAAAGTAGTCCACTCTTTCGATTAACGCTTCGTGGATTGACATGGGCTGCTGGTTGCCGCAATTTATCTTTACTTCCTTCGGTTTGAGGTAGGTAATTTCTAGGCCAACTTCGCTTGCTACGCTCTTGAGCTTCTCCTACTTAGCACGCATGTCGGCATGTGAGTGACTAAACACACAGATATCATCCGCGTATGCCAATTGCTCTCGACATCGTCATAATAGCGACATAAGGACCTAGGCGAGGCTACAAGGCCCTCCCACTAGGTTGGATTCATGATAAATACCAACAAAACTCAATTCATGACCAACTTCATCGCAAGCGGTAATATCTCAGTAAACAGCATAGAAATTAAACAGGTACCCTCCTACAAATACCTTGGCCACGAAATTCGAACTAACCGCGATAATCAAACGACCGAGATCACCAGAAGAATTAGTTTAACCTGGGCTGCGTTTGGCAAACTGAAAAATATCTTTAAATCCGACCATCAGATACGCCTTAAACGGAAGATATACAACCAATGTGTATTGCTCGTAATGACGTATGGGGCAGAAACACTGACACGAAAATCAATCAGAAAAATACGTCTGTCGAAGAGCTATGGAGAGGTCCATTTTAGGAACATCACCACCAGATAAAGTCCCAAACCTAACAATACGACAAAGAACTGGCGTCACAGATGCAGTGGAAAGGAGTACAACACTGAAATGGAATTGGGCCGGCCACATTGCCAAGATAGCGTATGGTGGGTGGACGAAACGGATACTCGAGTGGCGTCCCAGACATCTTGCATTCAGAGGCATAGGACGACGACCCGACACGATTGTCCGACGAGGAACGTCAGGCAATGAGAGAGGAGCTGGCTAAACTAAAAGATACGGAAGAGAGGAGACTAAGGAGGGAATTAAGAAATAACATTGTTATTTATGGAATTGAAGGAGAAGATTGGCGGGAAAAGCTAGGTTTAAACGAAGGTTTCGGGAGTGCATACAGGCTTGGCTCGAATAGGGATAATAGAGAAAGTAAAGGCCCGATTATGTTAAAATTAGAAAGTTGGGAGGTAAAAAAGGACATAATGAGAAACAAACGCAAGCTTAGAGGTACAAACGTATTCATTCAAGATGATTTCACCCCTAAGGAACAAGGAATCCAGAAAGAACTGTTAAGGAAGGCAAAGGTACTCAAGGAAAGGGGCCACCAGATTAAAGTAGGATACCAAAGAATGGAAATAGATGGGAATTGGGTACCATGGGACAAGGTAGCAAAAAACGAATAAACGACCAAAGAAAGAGGGGACAGTTACACAACGACGGAACGGAAAAGGAAAATGTAAAGCTAATGTTTTGGAATGTAGCAGGGCTCAGGAAGAAATTGGATAAGGTGGACGGGTCTTTTATAGAATTCTTGAGGAAATTCGAAATAGTTGGGTTATTGGAGACCTGGGTTCAAGAGATGGAATGGGAAGCCTGTAAAGAGAGACTCCCCAAGGAGTACAATTGGAGGATACAACCGGCACGGAGAGAGAGTGACTACGGAAGGGCAAAGGGGGGAATAATAACAGGGGTCAGAAGAGGCATCAAGGAATCGGAGAGAATTCTAGAAGAGGTGGAGGGTCTAGTTGTTAGGGAGGTAGAACTGGAGGGAGAGTGGTGGCAGATAGCAACCGTTTATAATAATAAGGGACTGGAAAGAATTAAAGAGGGCATATAGAAAAATTTAGAAGATATGGTAACGACAAACTTGCTACTAGCAGGTGATTGGAATGTTAGGATAGGAGAAGAGCAGGTCAATACGGTGGATAAGACGGGTGAGGTGATAAGAAGGAATTCTAAAGACAAAATTAAAAATGCAGAGGGAAATGTTGTTAGAGAAAAGGTGTTAGAGAACCAATGGGATATTTTGAATGGGTGTATTGAGGTCGACTGGGAGGGAGAATTTACGTTTGTGGGTGCAATGGGTACCTCAGTTATTGACCTAATAATTACAAATGATGCGACTAGACGGCAAATAAAACTGATGGAAATCGGAATAAGAAGTGAGTCGGATCATATGCCGGTAGTGGTGTCGTTGAAGCAGCAAAGGGAGAAAGATGTTAAGGCGGAGAAATAGGTGGCCAGATGGGATAAGGAGGCGACAGAAGAATACAGAAGGAAATTAGAAGAGGTAGAGTGAAGGGAGAAGGGCTCAAAGTGCACGTGCTGGAAGCGAAAACAGAATTGCAAAAAATGGAGAAGAAGAAAAAGGAGCTTTGGGAGGAGAAGGAGAAGCAGCGGGTACGAGAAATCAAGACGGAAGCTGAGCTGTGGAAATACGTGAGAGAGAATAGGAAAAGGAAGGAAAGATTACCCAAGAGCATTGCGATAGAAGAATGGCAAAACCACTTCATGAGGATGCTAGGAGGGGTGGAGATGCGGTCAGAAAGAGATGATAGTTCAGGAGATCGACAGAGAAAGCAGGAAGAGCTCGCCGAGGATATCACCGTGACAGAGGTGGAGGATGTTATTGATTCCCTAAAACCAAGAAAAGCGGGAGGTTTGGATGGGCTCGGAAATGAAGCGTGGAAAGAAGCACCTGGAATCTGTAAGGAGAAGTTTACGGAGGAATTGAGAAGGATAGGGAGAGGAGAGAAAAGGATACCAGTCAGCTGGAAAGTGGGGATAATTCAACCGGTGTTTAAGAGTGGAACGAGGGACGCGCTAGAAAATTATAGAGGTATAACTTTGATGAACTCCTCATACAAAATATTTGCTAAAATCCTGGATTGTCGCTTGAGGATGGAAATCAATGAAAGGAAGCTTTTGCCGGAAATACAAGCGGGGTTCAGAGAAGGAAGGAGCACGGTGGAACACCTGGTGACCTTGAGAGTCATCATAGACCAAGGAATAAGAAAGGGATGCCTGTTTGCTCTTTTCATTGATTTGAAATCCGCATATGACTCGGTGAACAGAAGGAGACTTGACGAGTGTTTGGGCAAGCTAGGTATCTCAGAGAGTGTAAGAAGGAACATCAGGAATTTGTACGAGGAAACGGTCTGTAAGGTAGTAGCGAATGAATGGGAATCGGACTATTTTGAATGTGAGGAATGGCCTGAGACAAGGCTGCCCTTTGAGTCCCACGCTTTTCAATCTGTATGTGGCGGATATGGAAAAGGTTCTACAGGCCGGGCAAGCTGGAGGAGTGGTGATTGGGAAAAAGAAGGTGTGGAGCTTGGCATATGCGGATGACATGGTGCTATTTGCAAAGTCGGCTAGTGAGATGAAGGACGTGATTGAAAGGCTCGGCAGGTATTTCGAAAAGAGGGATTTAAGGGTGAATGTTGGTAAAACAAAATGGATTCGGTTTAAAATGGGTGGGCGATATAAGAAAGAAAGGTTTGAATGGCAGGGTACTGAAATAGAGGAAGTTAGTAAATTTAAGTATTTGGGGTATGTCTTTGGGACTGGATACAGTAATAAAGAACACATAGAGTATGTTACAAAGAAGGCATGGGTGGCGGCGGGTCGTATCTGGGAGGTTTGGAAAAGGAACTTTGATGGAAACTTTAGAGCAGCAGAGACCATATGGAAGGCATGTGTGCGAAGCGTGTTACTGTATGGATGCGAGGTCTGGGGAACGAAAGAGGAAGACAAGATCGAAAGGGTGCAGCTAAAGTTTTATAAGAAAGTGTTGAAACTTGATAGGTCTACGCCTGGTCACATTGTGCTTCAGGAAGTGAGTGCTTGTAAGGTGGCGGTAATAGCTGCGGAAAGAGTGATAAAGTTCGAGTATAGGGTGGATGTGTTAGGAGATGAAAGGATAATAAAGGAAATCTTTCGAGTAGTGAATAAAGAGGGGTTAAGTGGTAGAAGAGAGAGCGGTTGGGGGTTGAATAAAAGGAAACTGTATGAGAGAGGCGGGTTATCATCCGAGGGGTTGGAAACGGAAAAAAGTGCGGGTGCTCAGTGGAAACGGATGCTAAAAGAGAGGTTATTAGAAGTGGACTTCCAAGAGCGCCAATCGAAAATAGAGGCTAGTAAATATCACCAAGGCTACAGTCAGATACAAGTGCACGGCCGTGTTCCTGGTTATTTGAGGACAAGTAAAGGGTCGGACGACCAGTCAGTGTTGGCGAGATTTAGGTGTGGCAATGAAGAGCGTGGAAGGAGACATTGGATGAAGGAGGAAAGTAGAAGGTGTTTGGTGTGTGGGTTGAAGGAAGATATGTGGAGTCATTGGTTGGAAGAATGCACGATGGCGGAGTGGAATGACCAGGAGAGAAGGCGAGGAAAGAATTGGAGGGAGTGTATGGACGAGAGCGGGAAGGGACTGTCGTTATTACACAGAGTGAATGGAAAGAGCGGATGCGACGGGGTAGTTTTTTGAGTGTTGCGGTTTAGTTTTTTTTTTTTTTTTTTGTGAGCTTATGTCCTATGTACAGGTGTTGAAGTATAGGTTTATAGGGTGGTAAAATTTCTTTTTTCTTTTTAATGGGGTTTTAGTTTCACAACTTTTTTATTATTTTTTATCGTTTTATTTTGTATGTATATTTTGTATGGAAATTATTTTAATTATGCCAATAAAGGTTATTATTATTATTATTAAAGGTATCAGAGATGTTGCTAAAATATTAAAGGCACCTAGGTTATGTTGAAAGAGGTCTTCTAATCCTATCCAATTCAACTCGAGAATCTTCTCTAATACATGATCTCTTTTTCTAAAGGGATTTAGATAAATCTATAGCAGTTGTTCTGTATTTTTTTTCAATCTGCGCTTGCTTACCTGATCAAGGTATGGATAAAAAAACAGTCAAGCCATAATTTAAATGAAGCAGTACGAAAGATTCACACAGTTCCCCTTACTTTAAAGTTAATAATCTGGTAGTTTGAGTAAAGTAACTTTAAGGTAGTATAGAATTTTTTTATGATAAAACATAACTTTTGAATTTAAAGTCACTACCGATTATCAGGCCTAGATTTCTTGCAGTATTTGTTAGTAGCAGGACTTCTTCGTAGATTCAATTTTAAATAGCGATCTTCCGAGTATTTGACAATCGTTGCAAGGTCACAGTTAATGGCGTTACAAGCTTCCTTCGCATAGGCAGCATCAAAATGTTGATATGTTTGCGTATCATCGGCAAAGCCACCGCCTTTGCTATTAATAATTCTTTTTAAAATATCAGCCGTCTATATGAGGAACAGCATCGGTTCCATTACTGATCCTTGTGGTACACCTAGTGGACATATTGAGTACCGAAAACTTTAATGTTTCCTCGTGTGTCCTCCTCCAGAGTGCACAGTGTCATTATCAATTAGAGTCTATTGAGGTGGTTGCAGACAAGACTGCGCTTGCTCTGTTCCCGGCCTTCAAGGTGTTAAGATATCCTGCTCAATAGTCAGGTTCAATAGTTTTAATATACGACGTTCACTCATAATAGTTTAAATTTAAAAATCTAACCACTAGTCTCTCACTTGTCCACTTCAATACATATTAGGACAGAGAGTCAACCAACAACACATGTTGACTGAGATTTTTCAGTCATTCTGGAGGAGCTGCGAACAGAATTGATCGAAGCCATTATATTTCAAAATAGCTATCGAGAGAGAGTGATACAACGTTTCAAAGGCTTTTTTTTAATTTGGCCAAGCATGGACCGCGAAGAACCTTTTGGTTTTTCTTCTTTTCTCCTCCCAGAACCTCTTCATTCGTTCGCTTTTTTTCTTTCTCTCCTCATCGAAAATGATCCGTTTGAGCCTCCTCATTGTTGGGTTTTCATGAAATGCTTTATACTGCCTACGCTCCTTCTAAACTCTCTTCTGTTGTGGGCCATCTGTCGCATGATTCCAATTTCTGCCGCATCCTTTTTCACCTCATCTACCCATTTAGGTGTGGCCTTTAATGCCGTGATGTAGTTGAAGATCCTTTTAGTCAGTCTGCATTCATCTATTCTTAGTAGGTGTCCGTAGAACTTCAACCTCCGCTTCCTCATTGTGCCCGTGATCTTCTCAGTGTATTTGTAGAGTTCTTCGTTTTTCCTCATCCTGCAAATCCCATCAGTAGTTTTCTGTGGTCCGAGTATTTTCCGCAGAATCTTCCTTTCTTTCTTTTCGAGTTCATGATACTCCCCGTTTTATTTAAAATAAGACACTCTGAGGCGTACAATTCTAGGTTATACTACCGATTTATAATGTTTGATTTTGGCCTTGTAGGATAATATCCGTTAGTTGTACTTGTTCGTCGTTAGCTTGTAGGTCAGGTCTAGTTTTCTGGCTCTTCCTTTATCTACTCCGTTGGGTTGGATCCATTCCCCCAGGTGTTTAAACTTCTCTGTTCTCTTTATCTTCACATGATTTGCCTCCATTTACCTCTTACTTGGGTGCTTGTACTCCATATATTCAGTCTTTTCACAGAAGATTTGAATAGTCGTTTTTACTGCGATTTCATGAAGATACTCAAGCATCTTTCGGGAGTCTTCTCGGTTAATGGCTAAGATCATCTAAGCTCATCGGCATAAGCAAAATATTTGATTACCAGGTTTTTACTTTCCCTCCCAAGGCATATTCTAAATTTTCCCCTCATTCCCCTTCATCATCATCATCATATAGCAGCTTGTCTCGTCCACTGCTGGACATAAGCCTCTCTTAACCTAGACCATCTTGCTCGGTCTTGGGCATCCTGGATCCGGTTCGGGGAAATCCTTCTTAAATCGTCCATCCATCGGGTCGGCGGTCGTCCTCTGTTCCTATGTGCTTCGTCTATGGGGCGCCATTCTAGTATTCTCTTCGTCCATCTGTTGTCCAACATTCTTCCGACGTGACCAGCCCAGTTCCATTTTAGGTGTGGGACTCTTTCAATTGCATCCGCAACTTTTGTTCGTGCGTGGTTCTTCATTTTGTCTCGCAATGTTACTCCTAACTCCTAACTGAAGGAAATGTCGTTCGAACTTATAACTTCTAACTTGACCCCCCTATCAACCCGCATTGGCCAACGTGATAGGTGAAGGCTAAAAAAACTCAAACCAAGATGGAAAAGTATTCCTCTTATTCTTTCCAAATTCAGAGCCTCTTCTCAGGTTTTCATTATTTTTTTTATTGCGATGTTCAAGATCATTGGGGATAATCCATCTCCTTGTCTGAGTCCTGTCTTAGTTCAAAAGCTTTATTAGTAATTAATATTTTGTAAAATAATCAGGATTCTTCTCGCAATCTGAATTTTTCTCTTAATCAGAAAGGAAGAAAGCAACGAGAGGATGGTATATAAATTATACTACATCTATTAATAGCTCTAATACAGGGGTCGGCAGACAGTTGCTCAGGAGCCGCATGCGGCTCGTTGCTTAGGCATTTGCGGCTCTTCAAATACGAAACACTAAATTCGTTCAAGGAGTTGAGCTCCGATTTTTTTCATCGACTTTTTAATACGTTTTCAGATTTTTGATTGAATACATGTAAAGAATAAATATTAGGTACACACGACTTCCAACTTCTTCCATATATAGGTATTCCAACTTCTGCCGCATCTCTTTTCACCTCATCTACCCATTTAGATGTGACCTTTAACCCCACGATGTAGTTGAAGATCCTTTTAGCCAGCCTGCATTCATCCAATCTTAGTAGGTGTTCGTAGAACTTCAACCTCCGCTTCCTCTTTGTGTCCGTGATCTTGTCCGTGAACTTTTTTAATATTATTATACATTGTTTTATGTAATAATACTACATAGAGTTAATAATTACTATATAAATACTAATACTGCCTAAGCTAGATTAAATTTGCGTTCGAATGATATACAACGCTTCGTAGTAGTATTACTACTTATATAAAAATCGATGTAAGAAAATTGACTACGACGTATTCGCAACGATTTCGTGAATTCATTACCTCTCTGACAATATTAAATATATTTAAATGAGTTAATAATGTGGGTAAACTAATGAGTTAATAATTTGGGTAAAATTGCGTTCGAATTAACTAAGATAAAGGCTAAAGAAAATTAACTTTTCAAAAGTGTCTCCATAAATGACGATATTTTCAAAAGTACCAAGACAACCGCTGTTCGGAACTGGGTACAGAAAGCTCAAGATAAATCCGTGTGGAAAGAATTGGAAGAGGCCTTCAATCAGGAGTGGATGGACCTAGGCTGAATGAAGAAGAATGGTGGCATTTTGTTATTATTTGAAAGCAGTGTTTTCAAATTTACAACATGCAAATGCTCCTCCAAGGCTGCGTGTACATTTGTCGATCCGCGAGGACCAATTTTGGATGACTTTTTCCGTAAGTTGCACTGGATTTTCGCAATGGCTCGATTATCTTGTTCTCCAGTTGGGTTAGGTTAGGTAAGAGTTCTTGCTTTATTGCCGTAGACCAACGCCTTAACGTAGCCCCAAAGAAAAAAGTCTAAATCTAACATCAATTATTCTCGAAATAACGCACAACGCAAACTTCTCTTGCAATAACACATGCGTATCACTTGCTGTGTGGTACATGGCACCATCTTGTCGGAATCACATGTCGCCTATGCTCATATTAGCCACTGCGGGCCATAAAAAGTTTCTTATCATGGTTCTATACCGTTCGCCGTTAAAAGTCACCGTCTGATCTCTTTCGTTTCGAAAGATGTGGTCCTTACATCAATGATGTTGATGCACACTCACAATCCGCACTAAACGGTCAGTTACTCAGGATACAAGGGAGCCTATTGTATCTCCCGTGGATAGGTGTCTCCCCAAATGCGGCAGTTGTGATTATTCACGTATTTATTTAGTCAAAAATGCTCTTCGCTGAAAATGATTTTTGAGCCAACGGGGATCCGTCTTCAGTTGCTCTAAAACCCGGTTCGCAAACGTGCGATGGAAGCTGTTCAATTCTGGTATCAATTGATTCCTATACGGGTACAGATGCAAGTCTTTCCGCAAATTGACCTACTTGTGGTTTCAGAAATACCAAGTTGGACCATTAAAAAATCCCATTTGGACAGACTGGGAGCATTTAAAATGTGGTGCTATCGCAGGCTGTGGTGTATACCTTGGTCAAATAGGGTTAGAAACGAAGAGGTTCTGTCCAAAATGTAAAAAGAATGCAAGATTATATGCATCGTTAAGAAGAGAAAACTAGAATACTTGGGACACATCATGAGGTGATCCAAGTACGAACTGTTCCAGCTCATAATGCAAGGGAAAATAAAGAGAACACGGAATTTTTTTATTTTTTTAATTCTCTCATATTTTTCACGAGCAGATCATCATCATCATCATCACGTAGCGCTACAACCCTGGGTGGGTCTTGGCTGACTGTACAACTTTTTTCCAATTTGTTCGGTCTTCCATCAACCTAGGGTCAAATGGAATGTTCATTTTCCGGAGATCTGCTTGGATGTTATCTCTCCATCGCATTCTGGGACGTCCGAGCGGTCTCTTGCCTGTGGGAATCTCCTCCCATACCAGTTTTACAAGTCTTTCATCATGCAGTCTGTGCACGTGGCCTGTCCATCTTAGTCGCTGTGATTTAATTTCTTGGACAATATCGGTGTCGTTGTAGAGTGCTTTTAATTCGATATTGGTTCTGATCTTATACTGGAATACGAGCAGATCCATAGGTATAATACTGACGATAGCTATTGCTGCCTCTCCGGAAATTATACGATGTGCACTGAATATCTTTAGTGCAATTTTCCGTTGAACGGATGCTAATTTATCCAGATTGCTGCTGTTACCAATTTATTTTTCCACACTGCTGCAGCATATAGCATAGATAATTGTGCTACAGTGCCTAGTAGCTTGTGCTTAGAGTTTCTGGCATCGTCTACGTTTGGCAAGTTTTTTTGTACTTAGAGCAGCACTGCTTCCGTTTTCTCAGCAGACGTAGAATATCTTAATTGAGGAATCTCAACCAGGATATTAAATAGCACCAAACTTTTCCGAGCAACCGCCAACAAAATTCGAATAGCTAGGATGATAACCAGCCTTCGATAGGAAAAGCCATAACTCACGTGTATCACCTGATGTGTGGCACGTTGCACAATATTGTTGAAACTAAGTTTCTTATCATGGTTCCATACCGTATGCCGTTAGCAGTCACCGCCTGATCTCTTTCGCTTCGAAAGATGTGCGGACCAATGACGCAGCCCACCCACAATCCGCACCCAACAGTCAGTTTCTCAGAATTTTTCTCCACGTTTTTATAAACAACGAAAAATGGACAGATTTCGGTCTTCACGCACACTTTGAACTACAGCGGTAATGTTTTCGGTCGAACGCCTGGAAAGATCACCTATATGCTTTATTCGAGAACAAACCGACCCAGTTTCTTGAAATCTCTTCATCAATCGTTCAATTGTGGACTTGTTTGGATAATAAATAGGACCGTAAACCCCAGGAAGTACGCGTGACTCAGAGAACAAATTTTGATAATAAATGTTCACAATGTGAGTGCTTTGTTGAAGCGTGTACTTTTGTCCCTAGTGAGGCCAGTAATAACCTACGGCTGTGAGTGCTGGACGCCAACCCAAGATTAAGAGCAGAAGGTACTGCGAACAGAAAGAAGGGTTCTGAGAACTACATACGGCCCCATACAAACAGCAGATGAGTAGAGAGTAAGAATGAATTTCGAGCTGATAAAAAGGCAAACGATAGTTGGACACATAAAAGCCAGTAGAATAAGATGGCTTGGACATGTGCAGCGCAGGGAGTGCAACAGAAACATCAAGGAGGTCCTACAGGCAAGACCAGTGCGGAAGACCGGCAGGACGCCTACGATTGAGATGGAGATACGATGTTGAGGCAGATTTAAGAACGCTGGAAATCAACAACTGGAGAAGATACGAAGAGGACAGGAACGGATGGAAGAGAATTGTGGCGGCTCCCTGTTACTTTTGTTATATCGTTTCATTGTCAGCTTGGCTCTTCTCAATTGAAAGTTTGCCAACTCCTGGTCTATTATGCAGTATAATAGACCGAACTTAAAGCACATTAATATCAGTTATATAATCCACAACAAATAGGAATCCTGCTATATTGCATTATGATTTATTTTAGCGTAATTTCTGTGAAAGTCTGCGTGGTTTCATATACAATATGTTGAAATCGAAAAGTTGTTGAAAATCAAAATATGTCGAATATCGCGAATTTTGACATGTCCTGGATATTAATATGTAATATATCAAAAGACGCGAAATTTTGTATAGAACCCACAGTTAATAATATTTTTGTGCTTTGGTGACACCTAAGCCTGAAATAAGCGATTTTAAAAACGTTAAGGTTTGAAAATCATTTAGTTTTTTTTTAATTTTCTGACTTATTGTAAACTAAATTGCAATATGATCTATATTAGCGTAATCTGCATAAAATTCTGCGTGTTTTGATATATAAAATGTAAAAATCGAAGAGGTGTCGAAAATTGCGCTTTTGTGTCGAAAAATGTCGCGAATTTTGGCATGTCCTGGATATTAACATATAATACATCAAAAGACGCTAAATTTTGAATAGAATACACAACTAATAATCTTTTTCGGTTTTAGTGAGACCTAAGCCTGAAATAAACGATTATAAAAACGCGTGAAATAGCGTATTTTTGGATTTTTGCCCTAAACTTTTTCCAAAATAATCCAAATTTACTGAATCTTTCCCTAAATCATTCTAAATTAAATGCAGATTAAAACTATGTATGATACTTTCAATTGCAAAGGAAATAAACTTTTCAAATTTGTAATAAAACGATTCGATCAATAATAGTTTCCAATTTGAATACAACTTAATTGAATATAATTAATTCATATATAACGCTTTATTATAAATTTGCACGTTGAATCATTTAGAATAATAGATAGGCACCACAACATAAACTATGTATCCATTATTTATTCTTGATTATTTATAACACACTTAATTATTTATGCTCTAAACTAGCTAACGTATCGCCTAGACGTTTTTGCTTGAACAAGTAAACACGTTTATATCAACTTTATCGAAAGCATAAATTTAATAGCCAAATAATTGTTCAGATTTATTACTTTTTTACTGTTTGAGAAAAATCGTAAAAAAATATTTCAAATACCCCCAACATAAATAGCCTCAACCACCACAGAAATCAACTATTCAAGTCTTCTACACATTTTTTCAGGCTCCTTGCCTATGCGACCTTCACCTGCTCCAAGATATTTGATGAGCCGTAATAAAATCCATTTTTTAATAAATGCTATTCTATGCTAATCTATCCATCGGATCGATAGGCGTTTCCAATAGATTTTCTTGTTTTACCAATTTTAAGTACATGTATATTTTAACATATAATTAGATGTTAAAACAAACTATAATTTCTCGCTTGAAAATAATATCGACGGAGCGGTTTTTACATACAAGCAGTTATTATTATTTCACAAACAGAACACAAATGTTTCGTTTTCATCCATATTGATAAATGAATAAAAATAGCGAGTTTTTAATTAACACTTCTCAATTGGTTATAGCTTACCTGAAGAACTGGTGGTTGTTTCTTAGACCCAAACAAATCAATCAAGGTAAACTTAATAAAGTCGGAACACTGCCTGAACATATAAATATATTCAACCTTTTCGGGGCTCTATAATACTAATGAGTCTTCTTAGGAGTACCAAAACAACAATGAAAAAACAATGTTATTTTTCTGTTTTTTTTTCTGAAAGCTATAAAATAACTGACAAATTTCACATGAGATTTGGTTTTCGTAGTCCTAAGGAGACTTTTAGTATTATAGAGCTCTGGAAAGTTTGAATATATTTATATATTCAGGCTGTGTTCCGACTTTATTAAGTTTATATGATTATCTATAATGTAGTGTGGTTTTATCAATCCTTAAAGGCTATCAACAGTAAATAAATCAAGTTATAGCAACAAATAATCACCGATATAAGATTATATAAGTTGTTAGGCGAAACCTATATCTATCTCACCCTGTATCTTCGAAACGTAGGGGTTTTTCAGAAATCATGATAAGACAAAATATGCTTGGAATAGGCTAAGGAATAACTCCTTCAATTTTTGCCGCATGTTTACCTAATGCTCTGTATATAAGGATTACCTTTCAAATTAAATATGTAATTTATATAAATAATTAAATAGCATTAAGTTATTAAGATTAAAGTATTACAAGAGCATTGAGACTTATAACAATCTCCAATTCATACATACTAACATTTGTATCTTTTCTTCAAAGATTATATATTCAACTTTTTAATACAGAAAAAAAAACAAAATCTTCAAACTCAACAATATATAAATAATTCAATTCATACTTAAAAATTCATACTTAATTCAATTCATACAAAAATATTCTTCGTCATTGTCGGAGTCATCTTTGATGGAAATTTGCAAAATCATGAAAGTTACATTAGCTATGGTTTTGTTAGTTTGTTACGAAACATTAGTTTATTAATATAATTTAGATGTGGTAGACAGAATACCAGTTCCGAAGGTATGCATAATATGTACATAAGACATAACATATTTTAGATAGCGCGTTGTGGAATTTAGGTTTCGTCAGCAATTAATGTCACTTATCAATTGTCTTGTCTTATGAGCAGTTGATTTGTATAAGTAGTTGTCGGGTTCTCAATTCGGTGGGATCGGTGTCGTTGAGTTGATAAGGTCGGGTGTCACTTCTCCGGTAGATTAGTGTGCCAGACAGAGTTGGCGAAGGCGGCAAGGCCAGCTTAACACTAAGTGCGAATACCTGTTAATTACAATAGTTTAGATATCGTGCGCGCCTTAAACCCGAATAGCTTGTAAACATGTCGATATCTTATCCGGCGAATGTAGAGGCTCCGTTTAAACGCCGGTAGTCGGCTTTATAATGACGCTTAACTGGATAAAAGTAGACGGCGAGGATCCTGCGGAAATTATTTATCTACATCTGAATACTGGCTTTACACAACAGGTGTTATATTTTATTGGCGAAAGTTTTTGAAATTGCTCATTGTGCTTGCTTGCGGCCGCAATATGTTACTTATCACCGTCGTAAAACATTTTTAATGGGATAAAGGATGTTATTAGCGATTAAATATTATTTGCAGCTTGATTTATAGCTTGCATGATGCAGTTCTTGAAATGTACTTTTATAGCAAAATTTGGAAAATATTGAAATTTCGATTTAGCGGATTGATTCGGATCATCATCATCATTCAACCCATCTGATTCCACTGCTGGACATAGCTCTCCCTTTCCTCCATCCACTTCCTTCTGTCCTATGAAAAGTTGATCCAATAGACGTTTTTACGGTTAGTTAAGCACAAAGCGCATCCGCCAAGTTTGAAAGGCGGGAATATGAAAGTTTCTGGCTCTTATATAGTTATACGTCAAAAAGTTCGGGTAATTTTGACGTATAATAGGCTGAAATTGACGCATGCGCGCAAAAAAAATTCAACTATGAAAAGGTCTATTTCCTTTTATAGGAGGTCGGCCTCTGTTTCTTTTGTTCTCCCAGGGTCTCCATGTCAATATTTTCTTTGTCCACCTGCCATCAGTGGTTCTTGCTATATGCCCTGCCCAGTTCCATTTTAAATTGTTTATGCGTTCTACTATGTCTGTAACTCGTGTTGTTGATCTTAACCATTCATTTGTCTTCCTGTTCCTTCCGGTCACTACTTCCATCGATCGTTCCATTGCCATTTGGGCAATTCGTAGTTTATCCACTGTCTTCTTGGTTAACTTTAAAGTTTCGACTCCATAGGTTATAACAGGCAACACGCATTGATCGTAGACTTTTCGTTTTAAACATATTGGATTGGAAAACTTAATTTTCCAAAGGCTGTCCATCCTAAGCAAAACCTTCGGGTAATTTCGAATTCTGATTATCTCTGCCAATTTTGATGCTATGTTGTATTGTCGATCATTATTGTCCCTCCCAAGACGAGGTTCGTCATAATTTTGGTTTTTGACATATTTATGCATTTTTGGCCCTACTTTTTCTGGGCATCTTTGAGTTGTTCTAACATTATTTTATAACAGAATACCCACTAACAGAAACAACGCAAATGAGAGTGGAGGCCTTTGAAATGTTGTGCTGCCGCAGGATGCTGAGAATTCCTTGGACAAGCCATACTACCAACATCGAGGTCCTAAACCGCATGGAGAAACAAACGGAAATAATGAACACTGTCAAACAGAGAAAAACAAGCTACTTTGGACACATAATGAGAGCGACAAATACAGAGCGCTTCAACTCATAATTGAAGGAAAAATAGACTGAAAAAGCGGGCCAGGCAGAAGAAGGTATTCATTGCTGAAAAACTTGCGACAATGGACGAATCTGACTTCAGTTGAATTGTTCCGAGCTGCAGTGGATAAAGTGAGATGGGCTAATGTGATCGCCAACGTCCTGAGAGGATAAGGCACATCGAGAAGAAGAACATTACTTTGAGGCTATCAGTAATTATCACAATAGCATCTGCGAAACGTAGATGATTGAGCCTTTCTCCTTGGATATTCCAATCGACTCCCAATCGAGTTCTTTCATAATGCTTTCTAATACTCCCGTAAAGAGTTTTGGGCCCCTTTCGATAATGAAGGTTTCTCTTTCTGTGTGTAGTCCAAATTTTGATGTGGCGTTTGCATATATGTTACTTATTAGATTTGCGGATCTATAGTCGATTCTACTTTCCGATAGTGCCTTCATAATGGCCCATAACTCTATGGAGTCGAAGGCCGTCTCGTAGTCTATAAAGGTGTCAGCGGCAGGTTATATTCGACACTTTTCTCAACCAGGGTCTTAATTACTTGCAGATGATCATTAGTGCCATAACCTGCTCGAAAGCCGGCTTGTTGTCTTGGTTGTGAGAAGTCGAGTTTTTTGTTATTCATTTGGCAATTATTTTTGCGAAGAGCTTGTACAAATGTGTCTACAGGCTAATCGGCTTATAATTTTCTGAACAAGTAGCGTCTCCCTTATTGTATGTCAATACCATTATTGCATTGTTAGCGAACAGTGTATAGGTCGCGATAGAAGTCCTCCGTTATTTTTAGGATTTCGCTTCTGTCTGTTGTTACTTGTCCTGTTTTGTTTCTCAGTTTGTGTATAGGGTCTGTGTTCAAGCGTCTGTGTTCGCGTTTACCATTTGATAACTGTCTGTTCATTACTTTCGTGCTTTTGTTTCTTTGAATTGTATCCATGATTATTTACACCTACACGTTATATTTCCTAATGTCATTTCCAATTTCCTTTGATGTCCTTTAGTTTAGTTCTCAGTAACTTAATGTATTTATCTCGCCCATTCTTCTGAGACGTCCACGATCTTCCATTAGTAATTTTATACTTCTGCTAATTTTAATTCTAATTTCCGTACTAGACTTGCAGTTCTCTCTCGTACTTTGTGTTATCGTTTCCAAAATTTTGTTGTATAATTTCTCGACACTACTTTCTTCTGTAGTAAAATTCTCGATGCATTTCTCTATTGATATTTCTCTCTGGTATTCCTTCAAGCACTCTGGTGGGTACAATTTTCTACAGGTTTTTCTTTGGATCATCTTTTTTTTCTCTTTCTTAAATTGAGTGACACGATGCTCTCACCATTCTGTGGTCGCTCCCAGAGGAGAAGCTGTTTAGAACGGTGACGTCGCGTATTATTTCTTTTTTGTCTGTTAGATAAAATGTATTTCGTTCCTTGTTTTGCCGTCTGGGCATATAAATGTCCATTTTCTTCTTCATTTTGGAAAAGGTGTTCACTGCATATAGCCCGTGTTTCATTAGCAAGTTCAGTAACATTTCTCCCCTCTCGTCTCGTTTACCAATTCCATGTTGTCCTATTTGTGTTTCCGCCTCGTGGCTCTTCATTCCCACGTTGGCGTTGAAATCCACTACTATAAGATTGTAATAGGATGGTCTCTAGGGGAATCATCACCTTGTCGTTGGTGAGAGGGCTCAGTAACCTTTCGACCAGAGAGCGATGCCGGCGGTAGCTTAGCTACTGGTAGGGCCACCCATGCCGATAAGGTCTCGAAGTGACAAAAGCGAAGCTAAGAATATTCCCACGTAGCGTCTGAACCAGAATGGGCGGCTACAGACAGCATCTGTTCTTCATGTCAGAAGCGGCTGAAACTAACACCCGCCAACCTGCAGCAGCAGGAAGCGTGGCGTTTTAATCCTACATCACCTCCATATGATAAGAAGAAACCAGAAACGGCCCCGAGTCTCCGGCAACCTGCAAGTCTAAAACCAAGGTAGCAGTTATAAGACACAGAACAGGGGTGCTAAGAATACCCGGAAGATAGGCTACCAGAAAATTACGAACCTAGCAGTCGCAACAGTAAATGTTCAAACACTAATGAGAGATGAAGATCTCTATGACCTAGAACAACATTTAGAAAAAATCACTTGGGATATAGTGGGTCTGTGCGAAACAAGGAGAAAGGGATAAAACTGCATAATACGGAATTCAGGACATACCTTGTACTACAGAGGTACAGACAGTGAAAGCCAAAGAAGAGTAGGGTTCCTTATAAATAAGAAAATAACACCTTATATAACAGAATGTGACAGCATATCCAATAAAGTTGCTGCAATAACACAGAATCTAGCGTAAATACACACTTAAATGCATCCAATGGTATGCACCAACGTCGACCCACTCCAACGAGGAAGTAGAATCATTTTATGAAGACATATCAACAATAATGAATAAAAATAAAAGCACACAAACAATCATCATAGAGGACTTTAACGCCAAACTTGGAAAACAACAAGATGACTCAGAAGAAAACTTAGGTAAGTTGAGCTTTGATGAAAGGAACGAACGAGGATATATGTTGCTTGACTTTTTATCCCAAAAACAACTATGTTCAATGAATTCATTCTTTATGAAGAGGAAACAAAGAAAATGGACGTTGGTCAGTCCAACCGACAAACTACTAATGAAATTGACTACATCATATCCAGTAGAAAACAAATAATAAAAGACGTGAGTGCCATAAATTCATTTAAAATAGCCAGTGATCATCGATTAGTAAGAGCTAAAATCAAAATAGACCAATGCCTTCAACACCTTCCTAGACAAGAGAAAATACCAAGACAGATAGACTTAAATAAATTGAAGGATAATACAGAAGTGTATAAGGAAGAATTGAAACACAAAATCGAAGCACATAAAAATGAAATTAATCCTCCCAGTGAAGTCTTAGCAAGCAACATTACAATATCACTTAAAGAAGCAGCTCAGAAGGTAGCTAAAAAGGTAAACGTGAAGATTGAGTAGCTTAGTAAAAAAACCAGAGAAAAAATCGACCAAAAAGATAAACTGTTAAGAGAGAACAAACCACAAGAATACAAACAGATAGCCAAAGAGACGAGAAAGATAATTAGAAAAGATCTTCAAGAATACTGGGAAGTTCAAGTTGGGAGGGCGATAGACGAAAATAAAAACCTAAAATGCATAAGACAAAGTGAGGACAGAAGGCAGATAATATGGCTTAAAAACAGAGACAACATAGAGACAAGGGACATAGAACACATAATGGAAATAACGGAAAGCTTTTAGAAGGAACTATATACTTCCAGAACAAATGAGTATTCCATATACCGAACAACTCAGCAAAAGATTTTAAACGTTGATTCAGAAGAAATGCCCGACATATATGAAGACGAAATAATGCTGGCACTAAAGGACATCGAAAACCTCGAAAGCACGGGGTAATGACGACATAATAATTGTTCGCGCCAATTTTAATAAATCTATATTTTAATTCAAACATTTGAATCGATTTCGGCACCGATTAACAGAAGGAGAAAGGTGTATCGACCTGGGCCGAAATAGCGCGATTTACTTATCAATTTCGTGGCAAATTTATCTATTTGCGAGTAGTACGACTTGAGCGTTGGTCGAGCTCACAACAATTAGAGTACGTTTTGATTGTGCGAAGCGTGTAGAACGAAATCGAAGCGTGAAGCCACATTCGACCGACACGTGCACGCTTTAACAGTTTAAAGTTTCAAGTCAAATTAACCAGGGGTGTGATCACTAGCCAAAAGGGCTGAAGCGGCATTCCACGTCTGGAAGATAACAATTTTAAGGGAATCCCTCCACTCACTAACCCCATTTCCTCCCTTAAAAAAGGCGCCGGAAGGACGATCACACGTGGTGGAGACGCGAGCAGCCCTCACAGGTAAGTGATTAGACCAGCCCTGTATTTTGATTGAAAGTCTTGATTTTCGTGAGACACGGTCCAAACAGAACTTACAAAGTAAGAGGGAAAAGCTATGGTCACAAAACTATGCGAACTATTTAATAAATGCCTGGAAGAAGGGATAATACCAGATACATGGAACAACGCTATAGTAGTTCTCTTATTTAAAAATGGTGATAAATCAGACCTAGAAAATTACAGGCCTATTAGTTTACTTTCCCAGATCTACAAACTTTTCACAAAAATATTAACGAACAGAATTGCAAACAAACTGGACGACTACCAGCCTGTAGAGCAGGCCGCATTCAGAAAGAACAATAGTACATGCGACCATCTCCTGACGATGAGACTTCTAATGGAAAAAGTCACAGAGTACAGCCTTAACATCTGCCTCGCGTTTATAGACTTCTACAGGCATTTGATTCTATAGAACACTTAGCACTTATGAATAGCTTAAGGGACGCACGTATAGATCACAGATACACCCAGCTCTTAGAAAATATATATAATAACGCAACGTCCACAATTAAACTACATGGGAACACGAATAAAATAAACATAAATAGAGGGATCCGCCAGGGAGATACTATACCACCTATGCTGTTCAATTTAGCGCTTGATTGAGCATTTCGACGTGTCCAATGGGAAGAGAAGGGTATACTAGTCAATGGAGAACGACTTACACACTTGAGGTTTGCCGATGATGTGGTGCTCATTGCAGGTAATACGGACGACCTACGGGAAATGCTGCTTGAAATGGAAGCAGAGCTTAGCAAGATCGGACTACAAATGAATTTAAATAAGATCAAAATTATGTGCAAAGAAGAACCGCAAATAACTATTAAGAACAAACTCATTGAAAAAGTAGAAAGCTATACGTATCTTGGGCACCAACTGAAACTAGGAAGAGAAAACCAGACCACCGAGATATACCGCAGAAGAAGACTAGCATGGACGGCGTTCGGAAGACTCGCATATATTCTTAAAATCCAGAATATCCCTCTAAGATTGAGGTCAAGACTATTCGATCAGTGCATTCTCCCTATGGTAACCTATGGATGTCAAATATGGACAATTGACAAAACTAACAATGAACAGAATGGCCGTAACCAAAAGATCCATGGAAAGACAAATGCTGGGAATAAAGTTGAGGGACAGAAAAAACAACGAATGGTTCAAAAATAAGAGCACGAAAATCAGAGATGTGATCGAAACTATTGCCACTCAAGAATGGAACTATGCCGGAGACATAGCCAAATGTACAGACGCGAGATGGAATAACAGACTGTTGCACTGGAGACCATACCTAGGACGACGAAATAGAGGACGACCACTGATGCGCTGGACAAACGACATAAAATTAACAACGGGGTTTACTTGGATAAGAGAAGCGCAAGACAGAAAGAGGTGGTGCTATATGAGGGACGCCTATGTTTAGAAATGGACTGTGTAGTGAAGAAATTGAGAGATTGAGAATAGGATGGTCTTGTATTCACTGCTGTGGTAATGTCTTCGTAGAGTTCTTCAACTTCATCGTCGTCTTTATCGGATGTGGGCGCGTAGACTTGAATCACCTTCATGTTCTACCTTGCATTTAGTTGTAAGATGACATAGACTACTCTAGATGATATGATTTTGATCTGTATCACTTTGCTTGCGGGCTTTTTTATGAATAAATAGTCCAACTCCTTCCATAGTCGTTTCCTCTTCCTCTTTAGAGTGGAATATATTTCCTGTTTTCAGAGTTATCCAGCTTTTTCCTTTTCTCCTGACGACACTGATGCCCACAATATCCCATGTGATGTGGGACAGTTCTTCTTCCATTTCTAAAACTTTGAACATAGACATAGATCTTGCATTATACATAACGATTTTAAATTGTCTATTTTGTTAGCCTGCCTTAACCTAGGGATTCTTTGTACTTCACATGGGAGGAGTACAAATAATTCCAGCAGCTACCGTAGTCGGGAAGTAGGGATGTTGCGGATCCAGATTTTTACACTTCCGCGGTTGCGGATGCGGATATTTGAAGGCTCACATCCGCGGATGCGTTTGCGGATTTTAAGATTTTTTATAAGAAACTATATGGGTGGAGAAATAAAATAATAAGATAGTAATTTTTAATATTTTTATCAAGTTATTAATAATTAAAGTTAAAAATTGGAGCAATATCTTTAATAAAAAAGTAATATTGCCGCCTTCTGTCTGAAACGTCTGTTACGCCAAGTCTGTTACGCAGATATTCATAAATTAAACCCGCGCTACTGAACAATTGTTCGCTAGGGACACTGGCTTGTGGTATCGATAAAAGTCTGCGTGCTATTGGTGATAATAGTTTAAATCCTTGTCTATGAACGCTCCACCATTTGAGAGGATTCTTGCTTACATTGGCCTTTTTTTTAATACGATAAGTAAGTAATTATTTTTTTAGCACAGCTTCAGCGTTACCATTTTCTGGTGTTTCTTGACTCTCATCTTCACTTGACGAATCCTACATAATAACAAGATCGTATAAGCATGGCTTTCTGACCAAACCAGGCGTCCCTGGTCCTAGTTGTTCCGTATTTTTTTTCTCGAGGAATCTGTAGCTCTCATTCTTTTAGCCCATACAGAATTAAAAGAACCGAAATTTTCATTATTTCTCATTCTCATCATAAAAATGTAACATTAAGCTTTAAATATTAGCTTTAAAACGCTCATGGGACCTATTCTTGGCTTTACCGTAATCTTTATCCATCGTTCTCCCTTTAAAACTCTTAGAAACCAAAAATTAAAATGATTACGTTGAAGGATACAATTAAAATTAAATCCGCATGAACATCCGCAATGATTATTGCGGATGCGGATGCAGATGTAGAAATCGATGCGGAAGTTCCGAAATTGCGAAAGCGGATGCGAATATTGGCAACATCCCTAGTCTGTATCTACCGCCCGGGAACGGAGGGCCGTTTCATTTTTTAAAACCTAGCCTTCAAACAACCACGCGGGTTGGTGGTGGAGAGTAGTCCTGCTTCCGAGGATTCATACGCCGCCGTTGTATTACTGTTTGGTAGAATCTTCCGCCGCCGCATATAGGATCGGATCCTCTCCTTCATCAGCTCCGGCTGAAGGAGCTAGAGTCTGGTGTCGGATTATCTCCTCCAACCCCCGCACTTAGTTTGTTCTTCAGGACGATGCAATTTACCGGGGTGTGGCCGCTGCACTCTTGTTGGACAGCTTCTAGGAGCCATAAGTGAGAGTTGCATATCTGTTGGGAACCAAAGTCCCACATCATCCTCGAGAGGTTCGTCCGATAAGGGTACTGAGGTACTATCCCCAACAGATACACTACACCTCGAATACAGCGGACTAATTCGTATACATCGGACTACCTCGAAAATAGCATATAGCAGAGTTATACAGGTGGTGAGTGTCCATAAAATCCGAAAGTTTGATGATTATTAAAATGAGTTTTAGAAATGCACACCGGAGGAAAATTGTCGAATCCTCTAATTTACATTTTTTTATTCATTTAGAAAATTCTCTAATTAGTATTATTAGTTAATTTTATTTTAATTAAATTATATACAATGACAAGTCACTTTTCCCATATACACGTCTTCTATAAATCGCCTTAATCCACGCGAGCAAACGGACCTTTACATATAAATTACATTACAACTAACTACTGTACACAAGAGTTAATCATTTTTATCAACATTTTGTAAAGGCTATGTATGACCCATAATATATTTACCAAAAAGAAGGTTTTAAAAAATTTAATTAAAAAACCAAACAAAATAAACTTTTCTCCTATAGCAATGTCGACATTTATATTTGTCAGTAATATAAATCATTTTAATTATTGTAGTCCATATATGTTCGTAATATCAACCAAGGTCTATCAAACCTTTTTTGCCGCTGCTGGCATATTTTTGTTTTTCCTTCCGACCGACCACCTATAAGCGAAATAAAACAGCTATTTTAACATGCATAAACTATTTATATGTTTCTTATAACTCCAACAAATTAATTATTAATGATAACTGTGATGTTGCTTCTGGCGAATTATAAGCTACAGCATTGCAGAAAAAGTTAATAACTTTATTCCTCGATTCAGTTCGATTTCCTATCGGTTTCCGTATTTTCTTTTTACTTAAACTAACGTTAGTCATTAAATGCAATAAAAAGCATTACAAATTTTATTGTATAATTGCTGATCTTATCTGGTAGTGTCTGATCGTCTTTGGTCTTGTCTGGTCTTGCCTAGTCTTGTCTAATCTTGCATGACCTTGCCAAGTATTGTCTGGTCTTGTCTGTTCTTGTCTGGTCTTGACTATTTTTGTCTGGTCTTGTCTGGTCTTATATATTATGAATTGTATTCTTTGTTCAATATTTAACTAGTTTAGGTATTAAAAACTCGTCTTAGAAGTAACATTTTTGTGGCTGAAATGAGCTTCGTGATTAAATATAAATCGTACCAAATTGGATTAGTGATTCAGAAAAATAAAATAATAATAGATCCGGCATTTTTCTCAATGTAATTGCCATAACAAGTCGAGCCGGAGCGTTTAATGTAGTTGCTCTAGCAGTGTTTGCTTCAGTAAACATTCATTGTCGCTTTAAAAAAGGTAACTTAAATTAAGTTTAGATACAGTTAGAATCTATTAAATACAAAAAGTAGTAGTCGTTCGTAGCCAGGCATCCTGTATGCAATCGATTGATGAATTGAATTGGTCGAATGAATTCAAACAAAATGTCTTATTAATTTAATTAAAACCCGTTTCGATCATTTATAACGCACAGTTTAAAATTTCAATTAATCTGTTTGGAATTCCGTTAGTTATATAATTACTTTACGAGATCCCAGTCGAATGCAGCGGCTGATGGAAGCCTCGCTATCAGTTATTCAAACACAAATAATTATTTTAACAGACGTAATAATTTTATACATTGTTGCGATTTTTGAGACCGAAATGTAAATATTCCATTACTGTTCAATGATTACGTCGGATTATTTGTTTATATATTGACGTTGATTTTTTATTAGGTTTGATTTTTAAAAATTGAAATGCATGTTTTGTGTTGATGGATAAAAAAAATCATCTGGCGCTGAAAGGAGGTTTCAATCCGTCGAAAAACAATGACAAATGGCCCGGGTAGTTAATGAATTGAACATCCTGCGTATGCATCGCTATGCCTGTAATATAAACAAGAGAGTTATAATAATGAAACGCTAGGTATATATAATAATTCATAGTTTCGTCGATGCAAGTAAAAACAAACTGAAATATTAATCAAGGCTCGAGAACAGGTATATAATCTAACAATAAGTAGTCTTAATAAGCGGTTATCAAATTTTATGGGGGGAATCATAAAGTAAAAGTTTGCCTCGAGCGTGGCCGTATATTCTCCACTCTTACGGGCGCGCACAACTCGATAAACAATTAAAAAAAAATAAACCAAATCTTTTCATCGAAAAAACTTATTTCACTTAGTTTACCAAATGTTAAGCATTGGCGAAAGATAACTTCTTTTCGACTAGACGTAATTTCCCGATAAGTACAAAATTGCTATAATTGCGAGGCAAAATGCACGCGTCACGAACCCTCGTCAAATATAATGTTTTTTTTCGCTTTTCGCTTTTTTTTCGAACGAAATTGCTTATTTAGTACTAATTTCAATATCCTGCTGACGGGTATAACGTAATGTGATGGACGGATGCGATTACCCGAAAGGTAATAATTACCAAAATCGGGAAAACAAACATTATCCCGTCCCAATTATGCAAAACACTAGAGCTTTCTTTTTTTACCATTCACCACCTAAACTAATTATACCTTCTAATATGGTTTAAATATGCAATTCATCTAAATGCTGGTTTACTAAACGCGACCCACTAACGGAATATTTCAGCAAAATACTGGATCATCGTAAAAAAATCTTGAAGTCCTAGAACATCATAGAATAAAGAAAAAAGACTAGACAGACAAGATATATTAAGACAAGCCTAGATAGACAAGACTAGACAGACAAGGTTGGAATAGATAAGTAAGACTTGCTTGACAAAACGATACTAGTCTATATAGACAAGACTTTTAAATAGTGTTTCGGGGGAAGCTCTCACTAAACCCCCTATACCACTTTGGCTTTTATTACGCGCCACCCCGGTATCGCATATTTTGCATTCATTCAGGGTGGGCAGCCCGGACGGTTAATGAAAACCGCCCTAGTTGTTGTCTCCCCGACCAGGATTCGAACCCGGCTCTCCCGCATTGAAAGGTGGGTATGTTGTCAACTACACCACCGAGGAGGACATATAGACAACACTAAACAGACAAGACTAGACGAACGAGACTAGACAGACAAGATTAGACAGACAAGACTAGGCAGACAAGACTGGACAGACAAGACCAGACAGACCAGACTAGACAGACAAGACTAGACAGATAAGACTAGACGAACAAGACTAGATATACAAGACTAGACAGACAAGACTAGACAGACAAGACTAGACAGACAAGACTAGACAGACAAGAGTAGACAGACAAGAGTAGACAGACAAGACTAGACAGACAAGACTAAACAGATAAGACTAGACAGACAAGACTGGACAGACAAGACTAGACAGACAAGACTAAACAGACAAGACTAGACAGAAACGACTAGACAGACAAGACTAGACAGACAAGACTAGACAGACAAGACTAGACAGACAAGACTAGACAGGCAAGACTAGACAGACAAGACTAGACAGACAAGACTATACAGACAAGACTAGACAGACAAGACAAGACAGACAAGACTAGACCGACAAGACTAGACAGACAAGACTAGACAGACAAGACTAGACCGACAAGACTAGACAGACACCACTAGAGAGACAAGATTAGACAGACAAGACTAGACAGACAAGACTAGACAGACAAGACGAGACAAACAAGACTAGACAGACAAGACTAGACAGACAAGACTAGATAAACAAGACTAGGCAGACTAGACTAAACAGACAAGACTAGACAGACAATACTAGACAGACAAGACTAGACAGACAAGACTAGACAGACAAGACTAGACAGACAAGACTAGACAGACAAGACTAGACAGACAAGACTAGACAGACAAGACTAGACAGACAAGACTAGACAGACAAGACTTGACAGACAAGACTAGACAGACAAGACTAGACAGACAAGACTAGACAGACAAGACTAGACAGACAAGACTAGACAGACAAGACTAGACAGACAAGACTAGACAGACAAGACTAGACAGACAAGACTAGACAGACAAGACTAGACAGACAAGACAAGACAGACAAGACTAGACAGACAAGACTAGACAGACAAGACTAGACAGACAAGACTAGACAGACAAGACTAGACAGACAAGACTAGACAGACAAGACTAGACAGACAAGACTAGACAGACAAGACTAGACAGACAAGACTAGACAGACAAGACTAGACAGACAAGACTAGGCAGACAAGACTAGACAGACAAGACTAGACAGACAAGACTAGACAGACAAGACTAGACAGACAAGACTAGACAGACAAGACTAGACAGACAAGACTAGACAGACAAGACTAGACAGACAAGACTAGACAGACAAGACTAGACAGACAAGACTAGACAGACAAGACTAGACAGACAAGACTAGACAGACAAGACTAGACAGACAAGACTAGACAGACAAGACTAGACAGACAAGACTAGACAGACAAGACTAGACAGACAAGACTAGACAGACAAGACTAGACAGACAGGACTAGACAGACAAGACTAGACAGACAAGACTAGACAGACAACGCTAGACAGACAGGACTAGACAGACAGGACTAGACAGACAAGACTAGACAGACAAGGCTAGACAGACAAGACTAGACAGACAAGACTAGACAGACAAGACTAGACAGACAAGACTAGACAGACAAGACTAGACAGACAAGACTAGACAGACAAGACTAGACAGACAAGACTAGACAGGCAAGACTAGACAGACAAGAATAGACAGACAAGACTATACAGACAAGACTAGACAGACAAGACTAGACAGACAAGACTAGACTGACAAGACTAGACAGACAAGACTAGACAGACAAGACTAGACAGACAAGACTAGACAGACAAGACTAGACAGACAAGACTAGACAGACAAGACTAGACAGACAAGACTAGACAGACAAGACTAGACAGACAAGACTAGACAGACAAGACTAGACAGACAAGACTAGACAGACAAGACTAGACAGACAAGACTAGACAGACAAGACTAGACAGACAAGACTAGACAGACAAGACTAGACAGACAAGACTAGACAGACAAGACTAGACAGACAAGACTAGACAGACAAGACTAGACAGACAAGACTAGACAGACAAGACTAGACAGACAAGACTAGACAGACAAGACTAGACGGACAAGACTAGACAGACAAGACTAGAGAGACAAGACTAGACGGACAAGACTAGACGGACAAGACTAGACGGACAAGACTAGAGGGACAAGACTAGACATATAAGACTAGACAGACAATACTAGACAGACAAGACTAGACAGGCAAGACTAGACAGACAAGACTAGACAGACAAGACTAGACAGACAAGACTAGACAGACAAGACTAGACAGACAAGACTAGACAGACAAGACTAGACAGACAGGACTAGACAGACAAGACTAGACAGACAAGACTAGACAGACAACGCTAGACAGACAGGACTAGACAGACAGGACTAGACAGACAAGACTAGACAGACAAGGCTAGACAGACAAGACTAGACAGACAAGACTAGACAGACAAGACTAGACAGACAAGACTAGACAGACAAGACTAGACAGACAAGACTAGACAGACAAGACTAGACAGACAAGACTAGACAGGCAAGACTAGACAGACAAGAATAGACAGACAAGACTAGACAGACAAGACTAGACAGACAAGACTAGACAGACAAGACTAGACAGACAAGACTAGACAGACAAGACTAGACAGACAAGACTAGACAGACATGACTAGATACTCAAGACTAGACAGACAAGACTAGACAGATAACACTAGACCGACAAGACCACACAGACAAGACTAGAAGACAAGACTAGACAGACAAAACTAGACAGACCAGTCTAGACAAACAAATCTAGACAAACAAGACTTTTGTTTTGTTTTATGGGGCGTAGCTGCCAAAATATATTTGCACAGACCAGTGGTCCCCATGAACCGCGCTTGGCATTACTTCGGGGTATCTCTTAGGTTTTCTACATGATTTGTATTAACCTCGTATCTGTAACTTCTTCAATCTGCCTTTTTGTGTCTTTCTTTTCCTTTCATTATGTCCCTCATCATCGCCGTTATAGCGTTCCAGTCTGCTTTTGTTCTTGGGAGTATTTCAGCCACGTTTGTTATTGAAACCACTGTGCCGCATATCTGACTTGCTGTTACTCAGTTGTCTGTTCATTTTACGCACTCAGAGATGGTATGTTCGGCGGTGTCGATCTCCAGACGGAACTAGCAAATGGGGTTATCTTTCTTTTTGATTTTGAAAAGGAATGCTCCAAAGACCCCGAATCCAGAAAAGGCCTGGGTGACATAGTAGTCAACCTCTTCCCACTTTCTTTCTTTTCACCACCTGACGTCCTTGATAAAAGTTTTTGTCCATCCGTCGTATCCTTCCCTTCTCTGCTGTAATTCATCCATGCATTTGTTACCATCTCCCGATAGGTGGAAGTGAGGCTCAAGCTGTTGCTGCAGCTGTGGATACGATTCTATATGCCGATATTACTCTAAGAGCCGTTTTCTGTTAACGATTTCTAGCTTGTTTCTCTAAAAGGAATATTTAAGCGCCTGTGACAAGATTGGAGCTGCTTACATGATAGTTCAGGACGCAGCGATCATAAGGTATTTCAGCGTTTCCTTTAGCGCGGTCCCTATAGATTTGCGGTGATTCTAGTGACAGCCATAAACGATTTATGGACTTTCTCGCACTTGATCTTGATGTGAGTGGTCATACAAGTATTTTTTATCGAAGTGTACACCCAATTACTTGATAGCCGCCGACTTACTTGTAATCATAATATTCCCAATTTTTTCCGACAGACTTTTAATTCTGCTCCTGCCTGTAAGAATTACCATTTCGGTCTCAGCAGGTGGAATTTTAATGCCCACTTCTGTCAGCTGTTGCTGTATTATTTCTACGGCATTTTGAGCGTCTTCTGCAAGTTTTGATGTATTCCTGCCACGGACAATGACTGCCTGGTCGTCGGCATAGGCCACCGAGGTCATGTTTTTTCATAGGTCCAGCTGTAGGATTTTGTTGTAAAATATGTTCCATAAAGTTGGTCCTAATATGGAACTCTGAGGGACACCGCATGTTGTTTCAACTTTTGATCCTTGGTTGTTAATAATGTAACGGTTGGTGAGGTACCACTGGGTAATTTTTACCACGTATGGGCTAATGTCCGCTGTAATTAACGCGTCTATTATTTGATCCCACGGAGCCGAGTTAAATGCGTTCTCTACGTCTAGTGTAATTAGTATAGAGAAATCTTGGTATTTGTATGCCTTTTCTCTGATTGAGTTCGGGGTTTTCATGAATTTACAGAGCGCATCTATAGTCGAGCTGCCCGCGCGAGATCCTTACTGTATGTGGTGTAGCATTTCTTTTATTACTAGTTCGTCCTCTAGGCGTGCCTTGATAAGACTTTCTAAAGCTTTATCTGGACTGTAGAGTATACATATTGGCCGATATGTTGTTTCATCTGCCGGGTCTTTTTAAGGGTTTTTAATAAGAACGAGTCGTGCCACCTTCCAAATATCATGGAATTCGCTTTTGTATAGGCAGTTATTCTTCACTCTTACGACAAATTGGGGTTTCTTATTTACTATCACTTTAAGTACGTCTGGGTATATACAATCAGAACCTGCAGTTTTCCCTGTCTTAATACGTTGCGCAGTTGCAAAAATTTCTTCTAGTTCAGGGGCTTTATTTCTATGTGTTCGGGGACCTTCCAATTGAATCTCGGTCTTATTGGGAACAGTTTTTTTTACTTGCTTTATTATGTTAAACCTAAACAAATAAGAATGGATATGTAAGATTGGGCAGACAAAACTAGATAGACTGGACTAAACAGGTCCAAAAAAATCCGTCGGTTTAATGTCCGTCACAAGTTAGATCAAAATGTTTGGGGCAACGCATACGAAATCGCCACTTGACAATTTTAGGTAAGGCAACCAAATGTCAATCTGCCTATGCAAAAAGTGCAAGAAACCGTCGATGCCTTTTTTCCAATGCACCAGACGTAAAGGTGGAATTTTCCAGAAGAAATGTGAAATGAAGAATTCTCCTTCGATGAAATACAAAGTCTATGTATGCGCCTCCGAAACAATAAAGCTCCAGGACCCGATGGGATACCAGGTGAAGAAGTAAAGATTTCCGCCAGCAGTTGCCCAATACTTATGGTAACTTGCCTGGAATATGGAAGAAATGGAAACTAGTTCTAATAAAAAAAGGCAAACTGATCTAGGAACCATCTTCCCATAGACCGATATGCCTAGTGCAGCGATGGCGAACCTATGGCACGCATGTCACAGCTGACACGTTGTAAATTTTTATTGGCACGCGGGAGAAGGAGGGTAGCGTTAAAATGTTGTGCTTGATGAACAAAGAACATCAGGAAGAGAATGTACATTGAACATCGCTTGTAATATCTTTTTGTGCAGTTTAAACACAGCATCAATATTTGCTGCTGACCCTAAAATATCAGACCGTATGACAAGCTTGGACTCCAGATTTCTATTAAACAGACATAATATATGACGAACATATACGATGGACCTGAATGGATGATCACCAATCCTGGCGAAATTGGACAAGTGCGTGTGTGGCGAGTGAGTGTGATGGCGTAGTACCCCTAGAAATTTTATTGATTCGGTCCCCATTGGGTGATTTTTTGATCAAATCTTAGCATTAAACTATCATAATAATGTCAGTTTTGCTGATTTTAAATTGCTACTTTTAACTAAATCGTGTTTGTCTGGGTTAGATATTAAAATGTTGGTATCGTCAGCGTGCAAAATATAATTGCATTGAACATTCTTTGTTTGCGCCAGATCATCAACAAATATCAAGAATAGAATTTGTCCCATTAGTGATCCTTGGGGTACCACTCATTTCTTTAATTTTCTTTCCGATTTTGAACCGTTTACGATCACTGTTCGTCCTCTTTGATGCAACGAAGATTTTACCCAGTTCTTGGCGAAGTCTCTAACTCCAATATCTTAATTTTTTTTGTTGAAAGACCTTGTGATCAAATGCTTTACTTAGGTCGTAAAATAAAGCAAGAACCCCCTGATTACAATTTAGAGAAGTAATTATAAAATTAACACTATCCAACAGAGCAGTATCAGTTCAGATACTTTTCCAGAAGCCTTTTTGAGTATTTGCCAGCATGTTATTACTTTCCAAGAAACCTGATAATCGATTCAGAAATGCTGACTTAAATTTTCTTGGAAAATTGGGTATGAATACAGAATGGTCTGTAGTTAAAATGTGACCCTTTATTTTTGTAAATCGGGACAGATTTTGATACTTTCAAACATCATAATCAAGCTGATACGGTATTGTATTATATTCAGGCTAATACGGTAACTGATATTCAGGCAAGGTTGTCAGGCACGTCAACATTTCATAATGTAGAAACTTAAAAAAATGGCACCCGTGAATGCCTCAGGGAAGCTACTGGAACAAATGATAAGGTGCTACTGATCAAAGGGAATTGAAAAGTAGACAAGATCTGTGCGAGAAGCAATTTGGCTTTAGGGAACGACTCTCGACGATCAGCATCATTATAAGAGTGCTAAAGGTAGCAGAAACCGCTTCAGCTGGATCCTAGAGGGAAAAAAAGATTTGCGCACTTGTAGCGCTAGACGTTCAAAACGCCTTCAACTCGGCTGTCTGGAAAAACATTGTAGACAAACTAATAGCTAGAGCTTTTTCGCCATACCTTGTCAAGCTCGTGAGTAGGTATCTCTCAAACCGAAAGATTCTCATGGAAGCAGAAGGCGATGTCGTAGAACGCGAAATCTATAGTGGTGTTGAACAGGCCTCAGTAATGGGGCCCAGGCTTATGAATGTATTATATAACGTCCTTAGGTTTGGATTGCCGGATGGGAAAATCGAAATAATCGATTTTGTTGACCTGGCCCTGATTATGACGGGCAGAACTGAAAATGGTGTGACAAAAAGAGTAAATAGAGCTATAGAGCAAATAGACACCTGGATTGATTCAAAGCATTTAGAACTCGCCCCAGAGAAAACAAAATCGATCCTACTGACCGGAAGAACCAAAATAGGGAAGTTCTTTCTCAAATAAAAAACCAAGCGATCATCCCCAAAAATGCTGTCAAATACTTAAGCGTTACCATCGACATAAAATATCAAGAAAGAGGAGTCCGAGAAGACGACGCACCTCCTGACTCAAGAATTTGAGGCAGTGGTTTGATTAGTCCTCTATAGACCTGTTTAGAGCAGCTCTATCAAAAATAAGAATTGCCACTATGATAACCAACCTCCGTTAGGAAAAGGCACCCTTAGATGAAGCTAACCCTAAGCACCCTGGGACTGCTGAGTGTAGCGTAGCTGAGTGTACCCTGAATGTAGCATTTACATTCAGGGTGACAGTTTTATTTAATACAGTACATGGTAGCCGGGATTAGAAGCTGTTTAGATTGTTTCCCTCTTTTTCCAGAGACGTTCATCAGCATCTTTTTGGGATAAGATCTTGTTGATCATTCCTCCAAGGAATTTCAGTTCTGCCCATCACAATCAGAGCTATCGCAGTACGTGGTAGCTGGGATTAGGGGCTGCTTATATTGTTTCCCTCTTTTTCCAGAGACGTTCATCAGCTTCTATTTCTGATAGGATCTTGTTGATCATTCCGTTTACAGTGTCCCAGTCTGCTTGTGATTGTAGCATTTGTTCAATGATATTCTTTGGATTTAGATTGTCTATTGCTACATCCTTGCATTCTTTGTCCAATCTCGGGCAATCGTATAGTGTATCGATTACGTTGTCTATTTGTCCGCTGTATATACAGTCTGGATCTGATACCCACCCGATGTTGTGAAGGAATTCCTAAAAGCACCCATGGTCCGTGAGTATTTGGGTTTGATGCTAGTTTATATCGCCATGTTGTCGTCGGTACCAAGTCTCTATTTTGGGGATGAGTATTCTTGTCCACTTGCCTTTTGGTGTCATATTCCACGCTTCCTGTCATTCCCTTGATATGTTATCGTTTGCCTTGTTTCTTGTTATGTCGTCTTTGGAAGCATAATGTAAGTATTTCCTTAGCTTGATTTGCAGGTCAATTGGCGGAATGCCTGAGGTGACTAACGCTGCATCTCTGGACACTGTCCGATAGGCACTACGTATCCGCAGAGCCAGTTTTCTCTGATAAGCTGCTAGTTTTTCAAAATTGTTTCTATTAGTGGCCTCCGCCCAGATAGGCTATAACATCGCAGACTGGGCAACTGCGCTGAGCAACCTGCGTTTGATGCTTCTAAGCCCTCCAACATTGGGCATAAGTTTTTCGCAGACGTGGTTTTTATTACTCGCTAAGCTGCCATTTTAGTGGCATTAAAAGACGTGCTCTTTAAAAGACAAACACTTGTCGTTTATAATTCCTAGGTATTTGATTTGGTTTGTTGTTTAGGTATGATTTCTGAATCCAATAATTGGAAGGAGATGTGTGCCAGTTTTCTGTATCTCGTCAACAGAACTGCTTCAGTCTTTTCCGATGCTATGCGCGTGATTTTGACTTCATCCAGCATACAATTTGTTTGATTGCTTGATTTGATCTTTGCATGATACACTTTTCCGTTTTTCTGACAATGGTTAGTGCAAGATCGTCAGCGAAGCCTGTTATCTTAGTCCCTTCAGGTAGTTCCAGCCGAAGAACTACATCGTACAGTACGTGTCGGTCCTAATACAGAAATCTGGGGGATACCACAAGTGACGTTGTGTGGTAGCGTATTTTATTCGGCTAGAAGTATGACACTGCGGCCCTCGATGTAGCTGCGAACCATTCGCAGTAGGTACGGGGATATTTTTCTCGTTAGTTCTTCCAAGATGTCTTGCCAAACAGCGAAGTTAAAAGCGTTGCGAATATCAATCGTAACTAGGGCACATATTTTCCTAGTTCTTCCGTTGCGGATATCAATCTTAACCCCTTGACATACAATGACGTCTCTAAGACGTCATGTATATGTGCTAAGATCACATGTATATGGACATATCGGACGCGCATTTTATTCGTATTGCAAGGGGTTAACTATGGCAAATATTTTCCTAGTTCTACTTTGGCCTTTTTGGTGATATCTGTGACCTGTTTTATAGCGTCTATAGTTGATTTGCCTTCCCAGAAGCGGAATCGGTTCTCCGAGAGGTTTAATCCATTCTTCAGTTCTTTTTTAAGTCTACTTAGGAGCAGTTATTCTAGTAGTTTACCAGCTACGTCTAGTACACATAAAGGGCGACAGGAAGAAGGTTTGCCTTTTGGCTTGTTCCTTTTTTTAATGAGAACTAGCTTCGTTCGTTTCCATCTACTTGGAAATGTGTCAGTGAGTACGTTAAGTGAGTACTACTAGTTCTGGAAAGGTTTTTACCAATAGTTTGACGGCTTCGGGGGACAGACCATCTGGACCAGGCGGTCTTTTGTTTTTTATGCACTTGCTTGCCGCGATTAGTTCTTCTTCGGTGAATAGCGGAATTTCTATGACTTGCGGTTGCTCCCAGCTTGGTTTAGGATAAGTAGGGAATAATTCCTTGGCTACCTCGAGTATGGTATTCATCGGTAGTTGTTGGTTTGTCTGCCGGATGCGCAGGTTCCTCGTTGCTATTTTGTAAGCATCGCCCAAAGTATCTTCATCGATGTTTTTGCAAAGCTTTTCCCAGTGTATTTTTTGGAGAGATTTATATCCCTACGTAGTTTCCTTTTTAGCTTTGTGGTATAATTGTTTTAGCTACTCTAGACTTTCAACGAGTTCTGTCTTCAGGACACAGCGAAGATACCTGTTTAGTGTTGAATGGCAGCCAAGAAGAGCTGCCATCCAGCACTAAACAGACAAGACTAGACACACTACAATACTTTCATTTTATAGTTTTTGCGATTTTTTTAATTCTTGTTTACTGAGTTTTGTAAATAATTTAGTTTTATTTGTGCTTAATAAGTATATAAAATATTTATTGTTTTATGACTCTTCTGCATAGTGCGTAGGTAATAAAAATAATCACTTTTACAGTTTAGCAAAAAAAGTGACGCATAAGCCGCAGAAAGCGTGTCATAAAAGCTATAATTAGCATATCGTTTAAAAGTTAAATAATTGCCATCACTTTTTAGACATTATTTAGTTTGTTTATACCGAAAAACGCATTTATTTAATATTTTTTTATTGATGAGCTCCTTCAATATTAATGGGTTTTTATATTAACATTTATGTTCGAAATAATGTTTGTACCTACACTACTATATCAATTTTTAAATGTTTTTATTTAAGTGTGAATATTAAATCTCGAATGACAATCATCTATCAGAACATGACATAACATTATTAATTTTGTATAAAAGGATATATTATAGAATCTAGCCGTGTATGCGTTTCGTTAAAATTCCTTTCGTTTATCCGTCCGTAATTCATTTTATGACAGATTAATCAAATTTCGAATTATAATTACGTTTAACGCTTTCGCATAAAGCGCAAAGGACCGAGGCGATAAATATTTAGCTAAGCATGATGTACGATAAAAGATTTTCTCTTTTGCGTAATTTAAAAAAAAAATCCGCATTCTGCCACGCTAGCACTCCAGTTTTGAAGGACAAATAAGAATTATTCTAGCCGTATAAAATGTGCGTATAACATTTCAGAAATTCCTGGGTCGCGTGAGGTTGTGGCGCTGTCGCCATTATCGCGGTATTAAAATTAATTTCATTAGTTGGAGCTTTTCGCGCATTCGACAACCGGTCGTAAATTATACAAAGCGCCGTAACGAATTTGAATATTGCCAGATTGTATCATAAAATTGAAAAAAATAACGTTTTAAAATCGTGCCACACTTTCAATTCGAATATTATCTGATTATTTGAAATGACCAAAACGCACGGAAAGTAAGAATAAAGAAGATTTTGTAATTCGCATTGTGAGGATTGGTCAAAAAGTCTTATAATCCGATAATTCCCTTTTTGCGCCGTACGCTCAAAGCCCTTAATAATCACTTTCTTTGCTTCATCCGATACAGACACGAGCAGAATAATTGCTAAAACCCAGGTTTAAATACCTTTTGTCCATCGAAACGCCTGATTAAACAGATTTCCAGTAATCCCACTCTGACTCACTCCACCACAAAAAAAATCGTCATGTATCTTCTTGAAAATACTTTTAACAACTCCATGAAAAATTTCCGGTAATATTTCTTAAGCCGACTAAATTTAATTCATAGGGAACACTTTAAGCCACCCGCAATAACTCCGCTCGAGAATATTTTGGCTAGCGTCCAGAAAAATGTTATGACAAAGTTAAACTTGATTATTATAAAAAAATATGTCTCCTTTGATGCACTTGATTTATACCGAGAGGGCGATTAATCAACAGTAAATGGAAACATCCAGCCGAGACCGCGCCTGATATTTCGATCAGCATGAAACCTGTAGGCACGGCACCCCAGTTAGTTGATAGATTTAACGCCTCGAAAATATTTATTGTGCAGCAAACGATTTTTGTAGCGGCTTGTGTTCTGACTGCATCGGAAATTAGCGTTAAGACAAACTCGCGTATACGTTTCAGTCAACTGGAATATATATCACTTTGATCTTCGGCAACTGCATTAAAACGTGTACATATACTTTCTCCTCTCCCTGTGCATCACGAAGTTTCAGAGCTACCTAACTCGCAATCTCTACTTCCTTTATATATAATTACATCTGATTCACTCTACCACTATAATTGTATTAAACCACATTTTTCAGTCTTATCTCTCAACTACATTTCCACATAAATACTACTTCGGCTACATAATACTACACACATAAAATCTCTTTATTAGGTTTCTTGTTTATCCTCAAATCCTGCATGAAATCGTAAATGCGAATTTGATAGCGAATGGCACATCTTAAATAATGCACTAGGTAATTCGAGACGAAGACATAAATCATGATTTTTAACTAATGAGTTGAAATCTTTACCATTCCTCCCAATGCCCTTACATAAATTATATTTGTGGCTGCTTCCAATTAGCATCACAAGCATAGATATAACTTAAAAAATATGTGGTTTATTAAAAGATCTACATAGTAACTTGTTTCTCGAATAAGTTTTATATATTGCCTCCTCCAAATTAGTATCTATAAAATGTTTCCTGCTGCCGTTCGGGACCCCGATAAATATTAGTGAGATCATTTTATATTTACTCATGTGTTTCGAACATTCGTTTTTGTTTCAGGCCGGAATATTTATAGCTTCCTGTACGCGAGAAACAAATCTATATATTTCAATTATGTGGCGGCTATACCAAATTACACTAGCAAAGTAATGTTTGTATTTTCTTTGACACCATTGTCATATCTAAGGAAGGAAACAATATCTTCATAATCTTTTGTCCGGTCTGGTCTGGTCTTGTCTGGTATTATCTAGTTTTGTCGGGCCCTGTCTAGTCTTGTCTGGTCTTGTCTCGTCTTGTCTAATCTTGTCTGGTTATCGCTGATCTTCTTTAATCTAGTTTTGTCCCGTCTATTCTGATCTTAACCTGTTTTGCTAGGACTTGTTCTGTCTTGTTTAGTCTATTTCACAATATTTTCATTTATGAAAAATAATATATGAATTACTAATTTAGATGATTTTAAAAGGTTTAGTTTGTTTCATTGTCTTTGGTTTGTATTTATTGCGGTAATTTCGTGTAGAAATTCGTAAATTAAAAGGTTCTCTGTTTTATAAATCTCTTTCTGGCCTGGAAACTAATTGCGTTCAAGCGTTGGGAGTCGGTGTGGAAAAAATGTAAACAGTGGGGCGAGAAGGCTTTATCAGACAAAACAAAGAAACTTGGCTAAATCGAATTGAGTAGATAAAGAGGCGTCAGTGTCAAGTGTTTGCGGAACAATGGGAGTGCTTTTTGTGTGGGCGCAGTGCAAAAATTTGCGCACGAAATGATAAAATATGGAGAAATGTTGTAGGAATGTCCAAATATATTTGTTTTAAACTTTCTAGTCTTAACGTTGTATTTAAACATATCATAACGATTTATCTATGCTTTTAAAATTTTAATTAATTAATTACCTTAAATAAATGCACATAAAATTAAAATTAATCACCAATTTGCAATTATTAATTAATAGGAATTTCCGCAGAAGTTTTGAATAACAGTTCATAATGTATCGTTATAATTTGATCACAAATATTTGTTTTTCTTTAAAATACGTCCATGAAAAATATCCTCTAATATTTCTTGTGCCAATTTCAACAATTTATTTCAGATATTTATTATTTATTAAGATATTTAGAAAATAACAGAAACAACATAGAAAAGTGTATCTGACATAAATATGAACAGGCTACGTTATTCTAGATCTAGGTCTTAAAATAATTTTATAAATTGGCCTTTATGATAAGTCTATTATGTTTGACCAAGATTCCGTATAAGTTTCTCATGGTCGCATAGAGATTACATTTAGTGTTCTTGATATGCTGTCTATATGTTAATCTGCTGTCTAATGTCATCCCTAAGTATTTAAACTGTGGATGAGGGTTTGATGGGTTTGTTAAGAATTTTAGGCGAAGTCGTGGGTCTTATATTAGTTCTCGCGAAAGAGATTATTTTAGTTTTGTCGGCGCTTACTCTTTTTGAACATTTACCTTTAAGAACATCACACGCATTTGGTGAATCTTTGAACATGTGGCGATCTGTGCTACTGTTGAAATATTTAAATATAATATAAATAGAAATACCTCCCTTTAAATACCTCGGAGAATTCATCGAGCCAGCATGCCTTGAGAAGATCTGACAGCAAAACCGTCTCCAAAAAGTCAAGAAGGCATTACGGTTTGTCAAAGACATCTATAACAAAAAAACTATGTCAAGACAAACAAAAATTCAAAATCTTATTATATCCGGGCTAGTGTGTAGACTAGAATTTTGATAATCTAGTCTGAATGAGTAGACTTAACTTGGTCTTCAAGCATTCATTTAGACCAGATTAACGACAAACCACCGAAGGAAAATAACAAAGCCAGGACAACTCGAGGAAGTCGACTCTTTTTAGCCGAACCCAATTTAGCACCGAAGAACTTACTAAAGCAATTGCCATGAAACCAAACAAAGTAGCAGGTCTAGATGATATCAGAGCAGAACAGATTAAGAACTTTGACCCAAAAACATTTCAGTAGCTGCTCAAAATGTTCAACACGTGTATCAATTCCTTCAAGATACCAACATTATGGAGACAAGCCAGGCTCGTTGCTCTCCTAAAGCCTGGGAAAGAGCCAAATGAGCCTAAAAACTTCCTACCAGTCTCCCTCCTATGCCAGACTTTTAAGCTAATGGAGCGAATGATTGTGAACAGAATCTCGGCGACTATCGATGAGAAGCTAATACCAGAATAGGCTGGCTTTAGACCGGGGAAATCTTGTGGCGGCAAGTCCTAAACCTTGCTCAATACATCGAGGATGGCTTCGAAGAGAAGAAGATCACAGCGGCTGCCTTCATTGACCTATCTGCCGCATACGAAACTGTCAACCACGGAAAATTTCTATGCAAACTGTATAAAATGGCAAATGATTTCCACATCACATCGATTGTCGGAGCCTTCCTCCAAAACCGCCGTTTCTTTATCAGCCTGTTAGGGAAAAATAGTAGATAGCGCCTGCAGAGGAACGTACTTCCGCAAGGCAGTGTACTGGCCCCACTATACCAATGACCAACCCATACGGCGGGAGATAAGGTACTTTATATATGCTGACGACACAGCGCTAGCAGCCCAAGGAAATAGTTTCCATGATGTAGAGAATTGACAAATGCCCATTAACGACCTTACGAGCACAATTTCCTCCGACCGAATCCAGGAAAAACTCAAGTGTGCGCCTTCCACATTCGCAACAGAGAGACAATACGACAGATGAATATAGTGTGGTGTGGCCAACAGTTAGAACACTGCCCAACTCCAAAATACCTCGGGGTAACACTAGATCGAGCTCTCACATATAAGCGCCACGGCCTCAACACCCGAAAAAAGGTAGCAGCAAGAAACGACCTTCTCCAGAAACTGACTGGAATGTCATGGGGAGCACAGCCAGCAACATTGAGAACCTCAGTCCTTGCATGAAGCTTCTCTGCAGCCGAATACGCCGCTTCTGTATGGTGTGCATCCACTCACGCAAAGCGAATCGACGCCCATTTGAAAGAAACGTTCCGCCTAATAACAGGTTGCCTGAAGCCTACGCCACTTCATCAGGTATACTCTCTCGCTGGGATAGCACCGCCTCACATCAGGAGAGAGGTGGCCGCTGAGGCAGAAAAGGGGCGACAAGAGACCGACCCGAGGCAACCACTCTATGGCCACCAACCAGCTAGACCCATCCCGCCACAGCTTTTTGGCCAGAATATCACCTTTTCAAGTCTCTCGGGAAGCCAGAAGGCTCCATAAATGGCGCGCTGAGGCCCACGACCCAATCACCCAACAAAAAGAGGAGCTGACACCGGGACATTTCCTCCCATACCCAACCTAGAGAACGCTAAACAGACTTCGCACAGGAGTCTCGAGGTGCAGAGAAAACCTGCAAAAATGGGGAATGCTACCAGAGCACGAAAACCCTCAGTGTCCCTGCGGAGAAATCCAGAATCCTTTACTCCTGCTCACCTGCACCGACATGGGACAGAGCTGCACAGGGTACGACCTAATTTTAGCAAGGCCATCAGAGCCGCAAACTTTTGGACGGACATAGTGTGATCCGGACACGAATAGTAGTACTATTTAGACTAGAGATTTTATAATTTAGATTCTGTAGACTAGATTAAGCATTTGTAGATTTTTACTAAATTATCTAGTACTTGACTATTAGACTAGATATAGATACGAAGTTTGTGCTAAGATATAGTTAAATGAATTATCTAAACAATGCTCGAAACTAGAATGTTCTTTTTAGACTAGCAATTAAACTAGACCGTTTACAAAATTGCCCTAGATTAAGCGTTTGTATACGTTGACTAAATTATCTACAACTCGGCGAATAGACTAGATATATTTATGCAATTTGGTGAGGATCTAGTTTTATAAATTATCTAAACAATATTCGAAACTAGAGTAGTCTACTTAGACCAATAACTAAACTAGAGCGTCACAAAAATTGCCACCGTCCTCCTGGATAGCTTTGGCAAAGTCATCACATGGAACCTCCTCTAATAGTGGCCATGCACGTTAAGAATTGTAAGGGCTCCCTATACTTGTGTCTAAGATTAAGACACCAAGCACAAGTGTGGGCAGATGGAGGAGGTCCTACTGACGACAGTAACACCATTGAAGAAGTCATTGTTTCATTGTGAATTTTGTATTCTAATGAATGGAGTTGACTAAAATAATATAGCACACAAAACTTTCGTGCCAATAATCGCCGGGGAGTCCGTTGGTCATCAAAATTCTGTATCGGATTCCCTGTTAAATTTCGAGAAATTCGCAAGTTTTTCGCGGAAACTCAGTTTCATTTTATGTGCGTCCCGTTGCAATTTGCCGACTGCTATGAACCACAATACCTCCAACCATATGATATCTATAATAATATATGTATTGGTCATAAAACCAACAGTCCTTTACGCAAGCGAAACATTGACACTTAACAGAAAACAAGAACTAGAAATAATCAAAAAGGAAGGATCATGAGAAAAGTCGTAGCAGCAAGATACACCCAAGACGGCTACAGGCTACAATCAATCATAACAACAGAAGAGTTTTCAAATATTGGAATTGACATTAAGAAAAGACGAATGGAAATTCTTTGGACATATAACGAGACTACCAGAAAATCTACTGTCAAAAAGGATGTTGTTAGCTCACTAAAGAATTCGAGACTTGGTTAGACGAACTTCGAAAGGACATCAGAAACGCAAACATTTCTACAACAGACATTTTAGAAAGAGTCACCTTCACACACAAAGTAAACAAATGGGAAGTTACATCAGAGCAACCAAAGCAGAAGCTGTACAGACCGAAGTGGTCGGAGGAACGTTAACAGGCCTTCTCGGTAAGAAAGAAAGCTTATTGGAAAAACAAGAAGAACTCAAAGAAAACTTGATAGAGTTGCGTAACATCTTCCATTATTACGAGAATACGCCAATAATAATAATAATAAATATAACCGATCTCGAAATAGAACCTTGAAGTACACTAACACTTTCTTAGCCAGATCTTACCAGATCTTTTATTACCGTGAGATCTATTTGCATTAATCTTCATTTATGTTTTTGTTATATAATTCTAAATCAGTTTGATCATAGTCTAAAGCAGTTTGCACTCGATCAATTTAAATAACAGCTCGTCGATTCAAATCTTATAGATAGCTTTCCGTAGATTATTGCTTCTGCGATGGGTTGAGACATCCGTCTATATGAATACTGCCAAAAGAAAACGAACTTGCTCATCTGTCCATACGTGGAAGAGACATGCACCTATCACTAGCCACTCCAGTGGTCGTCAGCTGTGCAATAAAGATTGTCAAAAGTTATGAGGTTCAATTTGTTGATTCGAGTTTAAGTTCGTTAATTTTAGCAGATTCTATTTTTTTCCTGCTTATGTTTGTCATCATATTGTATTTATTGTTTGTCTTAGACAAGAACAAATCGAACAAATAAATTCTTCGTTATCTTAGGAATTTGTTACAAAATATTGTAACGCTGCCCAAATCCAAATTGGTCCTCTCTCTCTCTTCCCAAACACTTAATATATAATACACATCTTGGTCACACAACTTAATGACAGCAACAGGGCAATCCACAAGGTGGTTATAAGATAATTAGAATATGTGAACCACCTGAATTAATTCCGACTATGTGAAAAAGTTGGTAAAGCTCAAAAGGGTTAGAACAATCGAGACAATCATATCCACTTTCTGTACAGTACTTATCGTCCTGGAAGCATATAACTTAGCCTAGTGTATTAAACTCCATTGGTAGAGCAGGTGGAGCAAACATGGGTTTTTTCTTCCAAGGCATGTCTTCAGGTATCTGTAGCTTCAAAAGAAGATATGTTAATATTTTGATAGTATTATCTTCCATTCCACAAGGCCTGATATCACAAGGGTAGAAAGGTTTAACATAATATCTTCCTACATCAACTACTAGATGAGGAAGTCATTTTGTTGTTAGATATCTGAGTGGACAATCACATCCACAATCATATCCAAACAATCATATCCACCATTTAGACAGTCTACATACAGTCCTGGAGATATGTAACTTAGCCTTCTGTATTATCCTACATTGGTATAGTCGGTGGGACAAACATAGCTTTCTTCTTCCAAGGCATATCATCGGGTAACTGTAGCTCCCAAAGAAGACAAGATAATTTTTTAACAGCATTATCTTCCATTCCACAAGGCTTGGATATCACAAGGGTAGAAAGGTTTAACATGGTATCTTCCTACATCAAGTAACAGATGAGGAAGTCATTTTGTTGTTAGATCTCTGAGTGGACAATGACATCCATAATCACATCCGAACAATCATATCCACCATCTGGACAGTCTACATACCGTCCTGGAGATATATAACTTAGCCTTCTGAATTATCCTCAATTGGTAGAGTCGGTGGAGCAAACACAGCTTTCTTCTTCCAAGACATATCTTCAGGTGTTTGTGGCTTCCAAAGAAAATAAGATACTTTTTGAATAGTATTATCTCCTATCTCACAAGGCCCGGATATCACAAGGGTAGAAAGGTTAAACATTATATTTTCCTACTTCCACTAGTTGATGAAAAAGTCATTTTGTTGTTGGATCGCTGAGTGAACAATCACTGCTGAATAAATGTATTTTGGGTCTTGCAGTTTGTAATATAGAGTAAGGTTGAGGAACATTATCGTGTAGTTGGGTCGTTATATCTTCCATAGGTCCCTCTCCCAACAGCTTGTGTTTGTATGGTAGAATAGGACAAGGCGGTAAAGTCCTATGTCCTTAATAAGATAATAGATAGTCAAATCCGATATTCCTTCCTCTCCGTGCAATTGTGCTGTCTTGAAGGTATCGGATAACACCGACCTGGAAAAGAAAGAAAGATATGATGTGATAAATAGAAAGAGAAGAAAGATATGATTTTAAAAACCACGTTATTTATTTAGTACTCGTTTAGTGCCACGAAAGTGGACTGGGGAGGGTAATAACATGCAAATATCTATTATATAATTCAATATCCTGCCTGGTATTAGCAAGGAAAGTAGTTGTTCCAGCATAAGATTTATTTTGCAGCCTTAATAACACTTAATATTGTAGAGCTACGAACAGGTTGAATATATTTATATATTTTATGGCTATATTTCGCCGTTAATAAGTTTATATGATTATCCATAATTAGTATGATTTCATCTATATTAAATTATCATTCAAATCAATAACCTGCTACGTCCATGTGTTTCTCCACAAACGTGAAATTAGAACCTAACCTCATGTACGAGTTAGGTACAGGAGGTACCTAACAGTACCAGTCATGTACAAGGTGTTCAAGCTAATGTAAGTGTATTCCAAATTATCATTCAAAACTGCAAAGCTGCACTGATGAGAGATAAATCCCGAAACGAGTCTGCAGATGGCTATTCACTTAAGTTAAATAGAAAGGTATCATCTTAAAAACAATTTTGTTTATTTACTACTCGTTTAGTGCCACGAAAGTGGACTGGGGCTAGTAATAAATGCAAATATCTTTTGTATAATACAATATCCTGTGTGATATTAACCAGGAAGTAGTTTCAACATCAGGTTTGTTTATGTCTTAATAAGACTTAATATTAAAGAGCTACGAAAAGTTGAATATATTTATATATTGAGGCTATATTTCGCCCTTAATAAGTTTCATGAGAGAAGGAGAATATATTTATTATCTACTTTTATATTATACAAAGGGCTATCGACCACAAGGTCCTTCTGCCCGGTAAGTGTCATGTTTACTTAGATTAGAAAAACTAATCATACAAGTAAAAATAATTCAACAATTCAAAGAGACTTCATTCAAACTGTGTAGTGCAGCATTTTACAAACTTTTTTCGCCGTGGCACACTTATCGGGTACCTTTTGGCTTATGATTAGGCAGGAATAACTCAAATAAATACTTCCATCGTTATCCTGGAAATTTGTTAAATAAATCAAAAATCCAAATTGGTCTTCTAGAGTCTTGTTTCTCTACACCTATCATTCTTCCTCCTAATACAACCGTTTCATTGAATTGTTTTAACCCACTCAGAAGGCTGGTTGGTCTATAGCTTGAGGTCTTGGCTTCGGTTTCCCTGCTTTGTGGTTGAGAATCTCCGTTTTACATTTGACCTGAAAGAATCGCATCGCCATTTTTTTCGAAAATCACTTCTATCAGCTGTGAGTTGTTTTGCATACTCTAACCACCAATGTGGGTTTTGACGCTCCAAGAACGCGTGTTAATTATCAAAACCTTCTTCTTGATCGTAAAGACCGAGAGGATAACCAGGTGTCCTCAGCTAAGCAGATCCAGCTGATAGTCAGGAACTGATTGGACTGTATATAACAACGACAAATTTTAAATTTGGACAACAAATCGGGGTGGTTTCGCTACTTAGCTTCTAGCTACAATGTCTTAATGTCTCGCCTGCTCCGCTGAAACGATCCTCCTGTCGCGAACTTATTTCCGGGAGGAAACGGGAAGGAATAAAAAACAAGAAGGATATAAGGCGAAGAACCCTTGCAACGCAGATTGTCTAGAATTTGCCAAATCCCCGAAGAGTTCCAACCAACAAAAACAAGCGTGGTCGCATGCCAGCCGAAGCGACATTTGCAAATACTCTTAACCCATTGGCCGATGAGAGACGTACAAACACACTATACACACTAATTGAACGCGAAATATCGACACCTCTTGGAGAAATTGATCGCGCTATCGACCCCTGTCGGAGTACCTGTCGCCCTCTTTTGATAGGCCGCAAACCAATAAAAAAGGGCCCCAACAAGAACTTTGATGTGTTGCACAGCCTGGAAGATACTACTAAAGCCTTAAAAAGTAAGCCCTAAAAAGTACTAATGCCTGGAAGAGCTCGAACGCAGCAGAACATTGAAGCTATAAGATAGAGTGTCGGAGAGAATCTAATGACCTCTGTTAGGGTCCGGGCTCAGGAGATCGGGGTGTCTCCGACCACTGTGTGGAAGATTTGGAAAAGCGATTTACAAGAGCAAATTCCGGAAACTGTTCAAGCGGAAAAACCATGTGGTTCAGTTGACGAGGAACAGTTTGATTCTACTGATGTTAGCGTCAGTATGGTAGAATTTGGAGAAAATCTGCGCAAGCACATTGACTTGTCAAATGCAGATTGGTAGAGCCGGTGGAGCAAAACACAGCTTTCTGCTTCGAAGGCTTATCTTCAGGTAATTATGGCCCCAAAGAAGATAAATTAATTTTTAAATAGTATTATTTTCCATCCCACAAGGCCTGTCCATTGTGTCACAAGGATCGAAAGGCTTAACATGGTATCTTCCTAGATCATCTAGTCTATGAGAAAGTAATTTTGTTGTTAGATCGCTGAGTGGACAATCACTGCTGAATAAATGTTTTCCAGGTCTTGCAGTTTATGGTTTAGAGTAAAGTTTAGAAACATAATCTTGTTGTTGGGTCGTTATGTCTTGCATAGGTCCCTCTCCCAAAAGCTTGTGTTCACATGGTAGAATTGGACAAGTCGTCAAAGTCCTATGCGCTTGGTAAGATCCAGCGGGTCGTCAGGAAGTTTGAGCTGTTGCACAGCCTGGAAGATGTACCAAAGGCTAGAAGAGCTCGAGCACAGTATAACATCGAAGCTATAGAGAGTGTCGGAGAGAATTTAGGGATCTCTTTTAGAGTCCGGGTTTAGGAGATCGGAGTGTCTCCGACCACTGTGTGGAAGATTTTGAAAAGAAATTTATAAGAGCAATCGCCGGAAACTGTTCAAGCGAAAGAATCATATGGCTCAGTTGACGAGGAACAGTTTGATTCTACTGATGATAGCCTCAGTGAGGAAGAATTTGTGGAAGATCTGCAAAAGGAGAATGACCTGTCAAATTCTAGACAGTGTCACACTGACACCATCTAGCTCGGATTGTCAGACGAGGCTTGATGAGGTTGATGTTAAACTGTGGGACGAGGAGTTTGGGGAAAGACCTGACGAGGAGGATCATAGGCATAGGTCCAAGGTGGACGGAATCAACTCAAATATTTGGAGACAGATGAGGACGATCGACCCAACTTGTTGTTGGCCCTAATCTACCCAACTTGATGTTCAAGATCTGAAAATATAAAAATATGAGATCAGCCCAAATATAGAATGCATAAGATAATGATAATTGAGTTGCATAATAGTTTTACTGGACAGATTTTGGAGCAAATGTGTTAAGAATAGATTTTTTTTAAATACTGGTGGATGATATTAGAAAAGATGTTAATATATACTTAGCATATCAGGACTACTAAAAGTTAACTGTATTAACTGTATATTAACTGTAAACGTTTTGAGTTAGCAGAAAGATGTCTTTATTAAATTTTTATTACTCATGCGGGATCAGTACTACTTTGGCACACGTGTTTTAGTGCGAGAAATGGCTTTTTGCCATTTTCACGACTACTAAAAGATAACTGTCTAATGCAATATGAGAGCTAACTTCTGAAAAACGTTTTGACTTAGCAGAAAGATGTCTTTATTAAATTTGTATTACTGATGCGCGATAAGTACTATTTTGGCCCATGTTTTTTAGTGCGATAAATGGCTGTTTGCCATTTTCAGAACTACTACTAAGTTAACTGTAGAATGTCATATGAGAGCTAACTTCTGAAAAACGTTTTGACTTGAGCCGGAAGATATCTTTATTAAATTTTTATTACTCATGCGCGATAAGTACCATTTTGGCGTACGTTTTAGTGCGATAAATGGCTGTTTGACTATTTAGTTAGTACCACATAACTTAAGCGCATTGGAAACATTCATTTGCGTGCGGCAAGAATACTTGTCGCACGCAAATTCTGCTTGGCGCACGCAAATATTCAATAAAAATCGCTTTGAAAGTTTAATTTAAAAAACAATTGAATAACTAAAATAAACGCAATCAAAACCTCAATATTAAAAAAGTGACCTTAAAGTGACAGAAATTTTGTTTCATCACAAAATAAAAATTAAAGAAAACGTTTTAAAATCAGTGTAAATTGGTGATACCGGAGACCGATGAGGGATCTTATGATTAATTCACACCACCGGAAATAATTGAAACAGCAAATTCTTCATTTATGATTTAATATTTTTTGGATAGTATTGTCAATTGCTCGAGCGAATTTCGCTTAAAATTTTTTAGAATTTCGAGAAATAAATCTCTCTCTTGGGTAATTGACAACTTTCCGCACTAGTTGCACAATATACTATTGTGTTTATCCTGGATGTTGCTACAATAACAGGTTTCATTAATTTTAATTTTGTAAATTAACTTCTGAATAACGTTTTGAGTTAGCACCAAGACGTCTTCGTTAAATTTGTGTTTATCCAGGATGTGGCTCCAATATCTGGAAATATCCGGTTTTATAAAATATAATTTTGTAATTAACTTTGTAGGAACGTAATTGAAATTAAATAAAATTAGAGCTTTATATGAGAATAATTGGAGAAAAAAATTATCCAAATTTGTTTGCTTTCAAGTTTATTAATAATTACTATTTTCCGAGTGTTTTTTTTTATTATCATTCCAGAATAAATTATTTCCTGCTTCGCTTCATGTTTTATTCAAACATATTTTTGATTACGAAATTAATAAATTGTGGTTATGGGCCTCATAAGGTGTATTTTATTAAACACACCCATAAATTTAGTAAGTGTGAATCTAAAAAAAGTAATTTATTTTAATTGGAGTAGTTTACGTATTTGTATAAGGATTTCGGGTGTATGCAATTTCTGTATTATATTTTGTCGTTAAATTATTTTTTTAAGAAGCCTCCTTCCGGATGATAAATCATCTCGCGCCGGGAACGCAAATCAATTTCATTAATGAACGACGACAGCGGTAATAATTGCTATTCCAGGCAATGATTTATAAGCTGCAACGCCCCGGAGCAGATAGCATGCAACTTTCTATATAAGTTTTGTGATTAACTCGTTAATTTTTCTGATAAATTTCATTGACAAATTGAAACCTCCATTATTCCTATATAAACACCAATTTGCATAATAGATGTATTTATTGAAACCAATAATATGGGATAACATCGCATTAAACATGTTGACAAGATAGATAACCAATTTTATGCAATTGTAATTTATCAAATGATTTATAATAGTTGTAACCATTTACAAATTACATAGCTTGTAAAGAAAACAGAATGTTTGTTAATATTGGGAATTTCGAAAAGCGTAAATTCTACGTTTCCTGTATGTGTGTGTCTGGAAGTAAAAAAAGGACTCGAGAAAATGAAATTAAGTGAATACAATAGATCGGTCGTCGTTTTTTTTTGTTTTGGTGTATCGTCGCGCGGCTGAGATTAGTTACAGTTTTCGTGGGAATGCTCGGCGTCGGAATCCGTGACGCCGCCGTGCGCTCGCTGCCGACATAAATACGCAGAGAATTGGAAATTCCGCCATGCAATTTCAATTAATCCGGAGGTTTTCGCTGAAATTTATTTCTTCTCTTAACTAATGGTCTACTGGGTTGGTTCTTGGGTGTGTGTGTTCGCGGGGCAATCAATTAACGATGTAATCGATACCGCCCGATCACGGTGGCTAAATGTTTCTCAGTCAGACCGTTCCCTCATTTATTATAACTGATGTATGCAGTCGCTGATATAAAGTGTGTTTTGATGGAGTTTGCGAAGTCCGCATGTGTGTCTGTCGTTTTGGTTTTCGTTTGGCCCGTTAGGTTAGTTCCGCGTATAATTTTGCCTCTAATTTACTTAAAAGCCATTTCACTGCGTTGCTTTGTTGCATTTCCTCGGAGCTTTATGCTTATTAAGTTTAATAACTTCTGCACGTGAAACGTCGACTCACAAAACTCTCACCGCCTCAACTTCCTCTCCTTATAATTTTCAAAAATATATTTTAGCGAAAATAAATGTTATAGCAATTTCTCACAACTATCAGCAATATCAACGAAAAAATTCTCTGAAATATAATAGTAGTCTATGATAGTAGTTTGTGAAGAAGGGCTTTTGTGCATAAGTTGCAAACTTTAATTTTATCATGTTATCTTCATGGACGCTCCACGCACTTATTTCGTTAATTTTAAAACAAACGAAATTTTCCACAAATTTTGCTTAGACTTTCTAGAACCTACGCAGAAAAAATAAAATTTATAAGTCTGTCCATCTGTTTTTTATAAACGCAAATGCAAAAAAGTGATAAATAGATCAATAGATAAATATATAGATATTATTCTCAACTTTGTTTTCAACTTTGTTCAACCGTGTTAACTATAAATAAAAGTGGCGCTCCACACTTTTATTTATAGCCAACAAATTTGATAAATATGTCAATAGATAAGTTGATAAGCGGATAAATAGATAAATAAATAGATTATATTTTTTTCGTGTTGACTATCAATAAAAGCGTGGAGTGCTAAAATATATTCATGTTATCTTCATGGACGCTTCACTCATTTATTTCGTTACTTTTCAAGATTTTCCAACGAAATTTTCCACAAATTTTCCTTTAACTTACTAGTATCCTCACAGAAAAAAATCAAATTTGTAAGTCTGTCCATCTGTTTTTTTTATAAAAACAAATGCAAGTGGTAAATAGATAGAAAGCTCAATAGATAAATATATGGATTACTATTCTCAACTTTGTTTTAAACTTTCTTTTAAACTTTTTTCAACCGTGTTGACTATAAATAAAAGGGACGCTCCACACTTTTATTTATAGCCAACAGATTTGATGAGTAGGTCAATAGATCAATAGATAAATCGATAAGCAGATCAATAGATCAATAAATAGATAATAGAGAAAAAAAATCTGTTGACTATCAATAAAAGCGTGGAGTGCTAAAATATATTCTTGTTGTCGTCATGGACGCTCTACGCATTTATTTCGTTAATTTTTAAGATTTTCCAATTAAATTATCCACAAATTTTCCTTCGACTTTTCAGAATCAGCACAGAAAAAATCAAATTTGTAAGTCTGTCCATCTGTTTTGTTTATAAAAGCCAATGCAAGTAATAAATAGATAAATAGATCATGATAAATAGATAGATATCTATTCTCAACTTTGTTTTAAATTTTGTTCGTAACTTTATTCCACCGTGTTGACTATAAATATAAGTGACGCTCCACACTTTTATTTATTGTCAACAGATTTGATAAATAGGTCGATAGATCAATGAATAAATAGATAAGTACGTTAATAGATAAATAGATAAATACATAATTGAGATTATTTTTTCCGTGTTGACTATAAATTAAAGTGTGGAGCGCTAAAATATATTCATAAAATATCTTATTTTTATTGACGCTCCACGCATTTATTTCGTTAATTTTCAAGATTTTCCATCGAAGTTTTTCACAAATTTTCTTTTCTAGAATTGACACAGAAAAAATCAAATTTGTAAGTCTGTTCATCTGTTTTTTATAAAATCAAATTCAAATGATAAATAGATAAATATATAGATGATATCTATTCTCAACTTTGTTTTCAACTTTGTTCCTAACTTTATTCAACCGTGTTGTCTATAAATAAAAATGGCGCTCCACACTTTTCTTTATAGCCATCAGATTTGATAAATGGGTCAATAGATAAATAGATAAGCAGATCAATAGATCAGTAGATAGATAAATAGATAAGAGAGAATCTTTTTTTCCGTGTTGACTATAAATAAAATCGTGGAGTCAAATTAGTAAGTCTATCCACCTGTTTTTAATAAAAGCAAATGCAGGTGAACGTCATTTGAAACAACACAATATTACAATGTCAAATTTGTTGGATAATGTTTTCATTATTTTTGATAGATTTTCCAACGAAATTTTGTACAAATTTTCCTTCGACTGTCTAGAATCGTCGCAGAATAAATCAAATTTGAAAGTCTGTCTATCTGTTTTTTATAAAAGCAAATGCAAGTGATAAATAGATGAATACATAGATATCTATTCTCAACTTTGTTCCTAACTTTATTTAACCGTGTTGACTTTAAATAAATGTGGCGCTCCACACATTTATTTATTGCCAACAGATTTGATAAATAGGTCAATAGATCAATAGATAAGTAGATGCGCAGATCAGTAGACAAATAAATAGAGAATTTTTTTCCGTGTTGACTATAAATAAAAGCGTGGAGTGCTAAAATATATTCATGGTATCTTAGTGGACCAAATTTGTTCGGTAATATTTTCGTTTTTTTTAAGTTTTTCCCAACGAAATTTTCCGCAATTTTTCCTTCAACTTTCTAGAATGGAGACAGGAATCTAATGAATAATCAATTTTGTAAGTGATAAATACATCAATTGATATATATATCTATATATCCTCCACATTGTTTGTATTTAACTTTGTTCCTAACTCTATTCAACCGTGTTGACTAAATAAAAATGGCGCTCCACGCTTTTATTTATATTTATCAGATATGATAAATGGGTCAATAGATAAATAGATAAGCAGATCAATAGATCAGTAGATAAATAAATAGATAAGAGAGAATATTTTTTTCCGTGTTGACTATAAATAAAATCGTGGAGTGCTGAAATATATGCTATCTTCTATCTTTTATTTTTGATAGATTTTCCAACGAAATTTTCTACAAATTTTCCTTCGACTTTATAGAATCATCACAGAATAAATCAAATTTGAAAGTCTGTCTATCTGTTTTTTATAAAATCAAATGCAAGTGATAAATAGAGGAATACATAGATATCTATTCTCAACTTTGTTCCTAACTTTATTCAACCGTGTTGACTTTAAATAAATGTGGCGCTGCACACTTTTATTTATAGCCAACAGAGATAAATTTTATTTTTTTTATTCATTATTGATAAATAGGTCAATAGATCAATAGATAAATAGATAAGTAGATGCGCAGATCAATAGACAAATAAATAGAGATATTTTTTCAGTGTTGACTATAAATAAAAGCGTGGAGTGCCAAAATATATTCATGTTATCTTAATGGACCAAATTTGTTCGGTAATATTTTCGTTATTTTTTAAGATTTCCCAACGAAATTTTCCGCAATTTTGCCTTCAACTTTCTAGAATGGACACAGGAATCTAATGAATAATCAATTTTGTAAGTGATAAATACATCAATTGATAAATATATATCTATATATCCTCCACATTTGTATTTAACTTTGTTCCTAACTTTATTCATCCGTGTTGACTATAAATAGAAGTGGCGCTCCACACTTTTATTTATAGCCAACAGATTTGATAACGCATTTATTTTGTTAATTTTCAAGATTTTCGAACGAAATTTTCCACAAATTTTTCTTTGACTTTCTAGAATCGACACAGTAGAAAATCAGATTTCTAAGTCTGTCCATCTGTTTTTTATGAAGACAAATTATAGAAACATTTAAAACTGCACGAAATTACAAGTTTTAAATTTATTCATGTTAGCACTTTAATCGTAATGAGTGCACAAAAGCCTTTCATTATTAGTTACATTATTTTATGTACGAAGTTGTTATATATAGCATGTTATATATAGCATGTTATATATAGCATGTATCATAAAGTAGTTTATGATACAAGTGTGTGAAGAAGGGATTTTTTGCAAGAGTTGTGAAGTTTAATGCATGAGCCGAAGGCGAGTGGTTTAATTAGCGCAATGAATGCACAAAAGCGTTTACACACCTGTATCAAGCATTATTTTATCTACGAAGCATGTTAATAGTAGTTTATGATGGTAGTATGTAAAGAAGGGCTTTTGTGCACGAGTTGCGAAGATTAAAGCACGAGCCGAAGGCGAGTGGTTCAATCGCAATGAGTGCACAAAAGCTTTTCACACACGTGTGCGAAGCATGTTAAAATACTGTTGAATCAACAAAAAAAATAATTGTTTCTTACCGAAAATATTGTAAAAATTGTAATTTTGACAGACAACATTCTTCAAGTCACTGAAACAATAACGTTAGAACGTTCAGAAACTCCGTGGAAAAAATAGCTACCTAGGAAAAACGCACGGTGACTGGAACACTATTTGGTCGTTATCGATGCAATCTAGGTAAATCTAGACTTTATCTAAATAAGATTTATTAGGTTAAGTTATATTAGAGCTAGATAAATCCAAATTAAGAGGCTGAGACTTCTTGATTTAAAATTAGAAAAATTGATCAAATTTAAAAATACGTGAGAAAATTTATTTTAACTACGTTTATGTCTTTTGTTTAGTGACGTAAGTTCTTGCCATAGTAACAACAAACAGAATTCGTTTAATAATGAAACTCCATTTGTTTTACATTGGAGTTTTACGCACGATTTGGATACTTTTACACACGATTAATGGCATCCTTAACATACAATAATTTACATATTAATTTGTTTATTTTGGTGTGAGAGTAGATACAATTATTTATATATTTATTTATTTATATATATTAAGCTGACAAAAAATTGACGAACTTTAGGCACAAGCTTGTGTGTGTTAAGATTGCTTTTCTCGGCGTATAATTTTTGAGATGCAAATTCTTTTTAATTGCAATTAAACTAATGTGGATGATTACATTTAAGGAATTTGTTATTTAACTTAAATAATTACAAATATTTCTTATTATAAATAAATATTTTTTAATTTAAATGTGATTCACATGAAGATTTCTAATTACATCCTATTATTCCCGTGTAACCACCGTGGTGTCAGAGCTCATGCATGGAGCACAGAACGAGGTAGAGGGATGCTGCATAGGGTGAGCTTTCCAGTAAATCGCCTAAAATCCACTCTAGTAGCATTCACAAAATGAAAAAAATGAAGGGACTAAGGCTCACAATTTTCTATAATGAGTTTCTAAAGGTAAGTAAGGAAGTCCTGGATGTCAAATTGACTTTGAAACAACACCTTAAGAAAGCTACCAATAAGTGTAAAATGGCATTGATGGTAACCAAAAGAACGCTTGGAAAATCATGGGGACTGAAACCAAGCATGGTACATTCTTTGTAAACTTGGTAGTTAGGCCCATTCTGGCATATTCATGCTTCAAGGTATGGTGGACTAATCTCTAAACAAAAACAGGCCATAAAAGAACTTTATAATAACCAAAGCTTGTCTAGCTTAGCAATTACGGGATCGTCGAGAACCGCCTCATCTGCAGTTGTAACTGTAATGGTACCTGGAAGACTCTGGCGAAGCCTGGGCGCACCACGATAACGAATGTAACATCACATCCAAACCTTAATATTGAGGAAGGCTTAAGGCATGCCCAAAAGGCTATCATTCGGTCTACCCTTTAAAATACAACTTCGTTAGGTAAGAAACCAAACACAAGTCAAGGTGGGCCGGACTGGTATACCGACGGCTCCAAAAAAAGACTGGCACAAGTGGAACTGGCACAGGAAAGGTGGAAAAACTGGCACAAGTATCCCTAGGGTGTAATAGGGTATAATCATATGACTCTACGGTTTGGTGGACCAAACTAAAACAAAAAATGATCATAAAAGAACTCTCTAATTATCAAAGATTGGCCTTATTAGCAATTACTGGATCGTTGAGAACCGCCCAAATTGTAGTTCTGGAGGTGACGATAGTCCTTCCTCCCCTGAATATCTTTACCATGATGTGAGGCATGGATGGGAGCCTTTTGCTGCAAATATAATGGTACATGAGAGACTCTGGCGAGGTCTTCCCTCAATGAGGGTAACCAAAAGGGATGCCAATCATTCGATCAACCCTTCAAAATACAACTGCGTTGGGCAGAAGGCAAGAAACCAAACAAGTATCAAGGTGAGCAGGACTGCCATACCGACAGCTCCAAAAAGGACAGTTGATCTGGCGCAGGAATCTACGGACCATCCCTAGGAAATAGTTTATCTGTGCCTCTGGGGTCACATCCCTAGATATTCCAGGCGGAAATGCACGCCGTAACTTTCTGTTCCCGTTAAAATGTACCACCAAATGTACCACCAAATGAAACATTATGCAGACTGTGCTATGAGTAGGATAAAACCGCCTAACATATAATCTTCCATTGCGAAGCAATTGCACATAGCAGACACAAGCTTAACATTACAACAAAAGAGATCGCTGTGAAGAACATGGCACATACACCTAATACAGGGGCTGGACCTATTTGCATGAATGGAAGAATTTAAGGAAATACAATAAGCCAATAGGCGGCAGCGTTTTAAGGGCTAATCCCCCTGGACCCACATTGGTTGTCGAGAAAAATAATTCGCTTCCACAATCATTTATAATCAATTAACCCCGAAGACTATAATGCCTACAGTTGTTCTTGCAAATCTGAAGCAAATCACCAATGCGATCACTGATCTTGCAATATACTGCTGACAAAACTAGACTTCTTCTTCCTGTGGTGCTACCGTCCAAGTGGACTTTGACCTCCTCCTCCTGAGTACACTTGTGCTTGGTGTCTAGATCTTAGACACAAGTAGAGGGTGTTTACAGTTTTTAACAGTGGGTGGCGAGCCAGTATTTTAAGGGGAGGTTTTCTTGACATATTCAAAAATCATGCGTCATGCACAGGAGGACGTTGGCTTATTTCCATATTCGTGCCCCCGGGACAACAAGACTGGACTACACAAGATTAATTTTATATAAACTTGATAACATATAGGTAGATGCTGAATATATAAATTGGGTTACAAAAGAGAATGCATTGCTGTAGACAAGATTCTTCAAACGAAAGCGAGTACGTACTTTAGTTTTTTGGAGGAGACTATTTGTCTTAAACAAGTACTCACTAAAAGGCTAGATAGATAAATCAAAACAAGCAACTGGCAAAATTAGGTCATAGATTGTACTCGATACTTCAAGTGCGCTACGCATTTTATTCTGTATTTTGACAAAAAATCCTCGACGAGGTGACATCACGAGAGGCGTTAAGGCGAGAGAAAAATATTGAGTAGGATCCTAGGATCAGTACGGGAAAATGAAGAATATAGGAGGCGATACAACAAGGAAGTATATCAGGCCCTCGAAGACCAACCAGTGTCAATATACGCGAAACGGCAGCGCCTCCGGTGGGGAGGCCACATTATAAGAATCCCAGATGGTAGAATGCCCAAAAGAATTATGAACGGACGAACGAAGGGGAAGAGGCCGATAGGAAGACCAAGAAAAGGATGGGAGGGTGAAGTAGACCAGGACGCCGGACGAATTCTTAAACTAGGAAGATAGAAGGAAGTGGCCAGGGAGATAAGGAAATGGAGGAGGAAACTAGGGGAGGCCAAGGCTCAAATTGGGCTGTAACGCTTGAAGAAGAAGAAGAAGAAGAGGTGACATCAAGAGGTTTCTCATATGCATCTACCTGTCTGAGAGTGATAGGCCCCACTATGTAGAACATTGTGTACAATGGATTGCTTCGCCTTCCCCTTCGAAGTTCCCGGAGGAAGTGGAGATCGTTGCTTTTTATGCTTTTTATGAAAAGCGATTAAAGTCTAAGACAAGCGAGGCTATTAGAATAGCGGATAGGAGCGAAGCAACTGCACCTGGTCCCTGAGAAAACAGGATTTGTACTTCTCACGGGCAACATCCATATAAAGCCAATTTATTTCGAAATAAGGAAAGTCCAAATAACCTCAACAGATTCCTTAAAACACTATCAGATAAGAGCATCTTCTATAAACAGCATATTACTAAAGTTAGCGACAAAGCGCTGAAAAAACTCATACTAAATGTACGAAGCCTCAGATGTAGTAAGACTTTTGGCTCAGTACCCCGATCTGGGCAAATGGGGATGGGACAACGAGGATGAAAACAAATAGTTAGCGTCGGTACAAAGCGAGCTATACCAAACAGTGTTCAGAGAGGCCCTAGTGATCCACGGAATTCTTGGCAGGTGGAGCAACAAAAAAAATAACAAATAGCATGTATGACGCTGCAATGGTACCAGTCACAGGCTCAAGTCCGAAGCACTGTGACAAGTGATAGATACTATAATATATAATGTCACATAAAAAGAACGACGAACACATAGAGTGAACGCAAGTTAACAAATAAGCATTTTCTACAAATTAAAATATGTTTAAATATTTAGCCAAAAGCCACCTGCAGATGATATGGAAAAGAAGTTTGAAAGAGCTTCTAAACTACTTCAATGCTCATAATATAATAATAATAGCATACAGTTTTAATCAAAGCAAAAAAATATTTCGCTTGAAACTTTTCTCGACATACTTACCGTAATATCTGTGTGCTTACAAGAGTTAATAGCTCTATTAATTACAAGCGCAATTAACAAATAATTATATTTCGAGGATGTCAAATTTATATAAATTTAATGGATATTCTGTGTACGGAGATTACGTCGGGTAATTAAATTCCAATCGGCTGTTATGGCAGAAACTCATTCTTTTCCATTGAAGCTCTCGATCGCACAGGAAACGAGTTCGAAGTCAATTACAAATATCGCATAGTTGTGCGGTAATATTTCACGTGATCGCGCAGCAATTTATTAAATAAATAACGTTTTCCAGATCTAGGCTAGATTTCGCTCGTGTGTGCGCGGCCTAAAACAATAATTAATCATGCAACCGCTAAATATATTATGGGAATCCATAGCTGGGCCGGGCAATTACAATCTAATATTTATACGAACCACTAAATTATAATCGAATTTAATTTTCGTCGGCGCTCGGCTAGCTCTGAATAAAAATCAGAAATATTGTTCCAAAATCATAACAAATGTCAGATTTAGCTGTCTGGAATCCACAACCCTTTTCATTTTTTAAATTAAAATAGAAAACATTATCCACAGAAATAAATTACAGCATAGTCTTGATAATCCGGCTGTTGGTTAATACCGCACTTTCAGTAATACGGCGCTCTGAGGAAACACGTGCCTTCTCTTTACGCTGCCGCGCGCCGGATATAATCTTCGCGCATGGAATAAATAAAGTCAAAAACAACACTATCCAGTTCTCTTGGAAAAAGGTGTGGCTAACACACCCTTCTTTTAACTCTGAAAACTTGATTGACCACGATTGACCAAAAACTTGATTGGCCCATTCTGACCACGCTAACTCCACTCTACAATTGTCTTACTATCTGTTCTAAGTTTGTACATATTTTTTTGTATTTACACGTTTACCTATATAGATACTAATTTAATCCTTTCTGAAATAGAATTGTACATTAAATATGTAAAATTGTTTTTCGTTTAATCCTGATAATCTGATTTTTTTGATAATCCGGCGGTTGTTTGGTCCCATATGTGTCGGATCATCAAGATTATATTGTACTTTAATCAGTAATGTGTTAGCAATTGCGTTCCTTTGCTATCTTCTAGGAAATGAATGCTTTGGATTCCTTTCTCTGTAAGCTTTTCCCAGTTGGATTTTGATACAGCCATCAGAATTGAAGGTTTTGCAAGACGAAGGGTTTTGTAGAATACGAAACAAATTGTAGCCGGATAAGACAAAGTTAGAACTATATGATGTAAGTGGTAACGGATCCAAACTAAGTTTCTGCTTGGAATTGTCCAGATGAAACACAATAACTTGATTCTTCTTCGTCTTGTTTAGGGCTTTAGCATTCTTCTCAATGAGAGTTGCTTTCGGTTTCTTTGAGAGACTTTTCAATTTGCCATCCTGATTCCTCTCGCGTCTTCGTCCACGCTGTTCAGCCACTTTGTCCTCCTATAGTGACTTCCAGTTCCCGTTTGGTGTGCCTACTGTTCTCTATTCTGTTTATGTGTCCCGCATATCGTCACTTGCTCAAGGGTTCCTACTTGATAGAGCGTTCGCACATTCCATGTTGCAAAGTCATTTTCCCTGTTTTGTTGCTTTGGTCTTCGTTTAATCCCATCATAGTCTCATTTTCATTGTTCATGTTTCATTGAGGTGTGGTGTTGTTTTGCGTATCTACCCTCACGGCCAACCTCCTTTTCGTAGGAATAATTCGTTCGCTTACGTTTGCCCAGACCTCTGTCCCCTTCCTTGCGCGTTTTCCCTGACGTGGAGGTGAAAGTCGGGCTTGGGTATGAGAGGCTATGCGACAAGTCTCTTCCGAGCTGTTGTCTTGCGGTACGCATGCACTACCCCATTCGATCTCCAATAACTTGAATATTTGCACCAATTTAAATGGCCCGCTTACGTTCGCCTACATCCTTGTGAGTTTTCACCGCATCTCGGGATGTGTTGGTTTGGTTACCAGGAATCACCTAATGTGGAGGTGAGAGGCGGGCTTAGGTAAGAGAGGCTATACAACATGTCGCTTCCGATCTGTTGTCGTGCGGTACGCATGCACTACCCCATTCGATCCCCAATCACTTGAATGCACCAATTTAGTGGTTTTCAGTGGTTTTCTGTTCCCTAACAGAACGTTAATTTGTTTGTTGCTAAATTTATTGGGTCCTCAAGTATGAAATTTGTAGAAAAAAAGTCAAATTTGATAGCTTACAAATAGCAGGAATTATTTTATTCATAGAAGTATGCACCCATACTATCTACACACTTCTGTTCAATTGTTCTATTCAATAACGTGAATATTCGCACCAATTTAAATGGTCCGCTTACTTCCGCCTCCTTCCTTGTGGGTTTTCATCGCATCTCGGTAGGTGTTGGTTTGGTTACCAGGGATCACCTAACGTGGAGGTAGGTGTCGAGCTTGGTTAAGAGAGGCTATGGGACATGTCTTTTCCGAGTTGTTGTCGTGTGGTACGTACGCACCACCCCATTTGATCCCCAATCACTGGAATATTCGCACCAATTTAAATGGCCAGTTTACGTTCGCCTCCTTCTTTGTGGGTTTTCACCGCATCTCGGAAGGTGTTGGTTTTGTTACCAGGGATCACCTAACGTGGAGGTGAAAGTCGGGCTTGGCTAGGAGAGGCTATGCGACATGTCGCTTCCGATCTGTTGTTGTGCGGTACGCGTGCACTTTCCCATTCGTTCCCCAATCACATGAATATTTGCACCAATTTAGTGGGTTTCTGTTTCCAAACAGAACGTAAATTTGTTTGTAGCTAAATTTTTTGGGTCCTCAAGGATGAAATTTGTAGAAAAAAATTCAAAGTTGATAGCTTACAAATAGCAGGAATTATTTTATTCATAGAACTTCTGCTTAACTTGTGCCATTTAAGCGGCAGGTTGTTCAGACCGGTGGTATAAAACCCTGACGGGCGAGAGTCAAATATTAGTCGGAGTTAAATTGTTTTCCAATTAAAAATTGCCCAGATTTGGGTAGAAGTGGTAGTCAGTGGGGTCTAGCTCTGGTGAGTATGGAGGACGATGAAGAAGCTCCAATTCCAATTGCTGTAATTTTGTCACAGTCACACGTGCAGTGTGGGGTCTAGCGTTATCATGCAACAAGATAGGAGTCGATCTGTTGACCCATATAGGCTGTTTCTCTCTAAGTTTGCTTAATCAAACTTGAACGGTAATTCGTAGGCACTGTGAGATGAGTCTGACTCAACATTGACTTGTACTTCATCATTATTTACCTTTGATGTTGGGCGGCCGTGGTGCTCATTTGTGATGTCAAAATTTTCTTTACCAAATTTGACGAACCGATTTGATACTGTCTGCTGTGTAGTTACACTAGAGCCAAATACACCATTAATGTTTCTGCGATGTCGTAGTTCCATGTAAGAACTCATATTTCATAATACTCGAAATTTCCAAAACACCATAACGAAAATAATTTTTGTGAAAGGTTTTCCTTCTTCTTCTTCTTCTGGCGCTACAGCCCAATTTTTTCCTTGGCCTTCCCTAGCTTCCTCCTCGATTCCTCTCTTTCTCGGGCCACTTCCTTCCATCTTCTAGTTTAAGGATTCGTCTGGCGTCCTGGTCTACTTCATCCTCCCATCTTTTTATTGGTCTTCCTATCGGCCTCTGTCTCCATTCGGCCGTTCAAGATCCTTTTGGGCATTCTACCATCTGGTATTCTTATAATGCGGCCTGCCCATCGGAGGCGCTGCAGTTTCACGTATATCGACACTGGTTTGCCTTTAAGGGCTAGATATACTACCTTCTTGTAGCGCCTCCTATATTATTCATTTTTCCGCACTGTTCCTAGGATCCTTCTTAATATTTTTCTCTCGAACGCGTCGTTTTTTTCTTCTTCTTTCCTTACGGTGAGGACCCACACTTACGTGTACGTGAGTATTGGTGCCAGTCCAATGTATTGGTGCGTCGACGCCAGTTCGTCGCCTTGTTCCAGCCCTTGTCCACATGTAAAGCTTTCCGTAAAAATTTCCCTACACCCGCACCTGTGTGGTGCATTGATACTTCTGCTAGACCGGCTTTTCGGAGAACGTTCTCATTTCTCACGAGATCGAACCAAGGCACTTTCAACATTCGTCTCAGGATCCACATTTTGAAGGCTTCAATTTTGTTGATGATTGCTACTTTGAACGTCCATGCCTCAACCAGTACAGGAGAACTGACCATACATAGCAATTTAGCATCATATATCTGAGGTTGAAATTCAAATTCTTGTCTGTAAGAAATTTTCGATGTCTTAGGACAGTTGCTCTAGCCTGATCCTGCATCTTATCTCTTGATCCTTATCCCACCTTTTCTTTTGAGTGTGTGGAATATCGTTCCTACTAACAATCATAAACTTTGTTTTGCTGATGTTAATTTTTAAACCTAGTATCTGGCTTTCTTTATTGACCCGATTTATTAGGCTTTGGAGATCATGTGCACCATCTGCTAATATGACGGAATCATCCGCATATCGGATATTGTTTGCCCAGTTCTGTCAGTATCACGTATAGCTCGTCTCTGTTTATGGAGTCGTATGCTTGTTTGAAATCGACGAACACGTTGTGTACGTCGACATTGTGTTCCCAGGCTTTGCTGATAGTACGTTTCACATTGTGTATTTGGTCTACTGTCGATCTTCCAGGTCTAAAACCTGCTTGGTACTCTCCTATTATATTTGAGGCAAAATGCTTGAGTCTGTTGTTAATTATGGTCGTGAATATTTTGTATCCGTTCCACACCAACGATACTCTTCCATGGTTTGATCATATCATCCTATTCTTGTATATCTGGCATATTATGCCCTCGTTCCATTCTTGCGGGATCTATTCCTTCTAGTCCACTCCATGATTTTAAAGGAAGACGGCACTGAGAACTTGTAGTGCATACAGGACGGTGTCAACCTGATACATAATACTTGACGACTTGATACATAAACAATTCCGTTATAATCTTACCAAATTGGACAAACTTTTGACGAGGTTATTTCAAAATCGTTTAAACTTTGAAACCGGGAAATGTCTTCGATGTATGTTTGCAGTTTCGGAAAAGCAATTAAATTACCATTCATTTGAAGTACTAACTATAACTGTCGGTTGAGTATTAAGCTAAATACGTGCATTAGAAAATTACAAAACAGATTTTTGCGAGGTTTTAGCAAAAGCGCGATAAGTTTGCAACAGGGAAATATTTTTTATTCCTGCATCGACAAAGGTAGTCAGTATGGACTGGTTATCCGAGCCAGATCTCACTGTAAGAAATTAAGGTAATAAACCAACTTTCGAAAGAAGGGAACAGCTTCCATAATTGATCTAACACTGACAACAGCTGAAATGGCAAACGAAATTGAAAATTGGCGCTACATAAGGAGACTTTATGTGACCACAAATACATCTTCTACCAGTTGGCAAAACGATACACCGTGGCAAAACGATACACCGTTCGTCTCAAAGTAAGGGGGATAGACGTTGGCGAACCAAAAACATCGAAGAAAAAAAAATCAGAAAGGCTGAAGTTGCAAAATAATCCAGATCCATTAATGAAGAATCAATTAAGTTCCTTACGAGAACATGCTACGCCACACTTAGCATAAAACCAGCTTTCAGTTGGAAGAAGTTGCAGAAAATGATGAAATCGCATAAGAAGGAAGGAATGTATTGCTGCACGAAGAAGATATCCACGCAAAGCCAAACAAAATCTAAACCCAGACTCTGTGCATTATCTCAGAAACCGATACAAATAAAAAAAGGGATTACTCAAGAAGGTAATAAATATTTCGAAGGCACCCCTGAAAAATGAATTAAGATCCATACGAAAACACGCGACGCCACACTTAGCATAAAACCAGCTTTCACTTGTAAGAAGTTGAAAGAAATTATGAAATCGCAAAAAAGGCAGGAATGTATTACTGCACGAAGAAGACATCCACGCAAAGCCAAACAAAATATAAACCCAGACTCTGTGCAGTTTCACAGAAACCAATACAAAGAAGGAAAGAGATTACTGAAGAAGGCAATAAATATTTCAAAAAGAGAATACTGGCGTGCACAATGTGCAAAACTAGATGAAAACGTCTGGGAGGATGCCTACGCACTCGCCACCCGGGATCTAAGTCTGAGGTACCCAAATCCCAAACTCCCCATGAAACAGCTGCAAGCTGTTGCAGATGTCCTGATCCCAAACTACGAGGTTCCACAGTGGAATCTACGGAAAGTGACAGAAACCGAAGATTTTATGCTTGAGGAATTAGAAAGAGCAGCTGCAGACAACTAGGGAATAACAAAGCGCCCGGACTCGACAGTATACCGCCGGAAGATCTTAAAATTGCCGCAAAGATATGTCCTGCCTTCATATTAGAAACTGCAAACGCTATAATGAAGGATGGAAATTTCCCTGATATATGGAAAAAAGGCAGATTGGTTCTCCTATGAAAACGGAACAAACCCGTAGAGGAACCGTCTTCCTATAGGCACATATGCCTCCTAGATGTAGCAGGGAAGCTATTAGAACATTCGATACTCGAGAAAATTGTCAATCAGCCCAGGCAAGGCAAAGGACTCTCTGAAAGATAATTTGGGTTTAGAAAAGGGATTTTACCAATTATGACCAATGTGTCTCCTTTAATCAACACATTGCGAAAACAAAGGTAAAGGCTTTCAAAACCTGTGCTGGAAGGCTCATGCCCAACGTGGGAGGAACCAAAGAGCAGCAAACGAAGAGTGTTATGAACAGTAGTCCACTTCACCATAGTATACGGTGCCCCAGTATGGAATAAGGCCATGGAAAAGGTTACCGCGTAACAAAAGTTGGCATGAATTCAAAGGAAGATGGCACTGATAACTTGTAACGCCTACAGGACGGTGTCAGGAGACGCAGCACTTAGCCGTAATAGCGGGGATACCACCAATACAGCTCCTAGCGAAAGAGAGAGCTGTATTACATAGCACAAACAGTAGTTAACTATAACTGTCGTATGGGTATTAAGCTAACAACTACCTGCATTACAAAATTACTAACCAGATTTTTACGAGGTTTTAGCAAAGGCGCGATAAGTTTGGAACAATGAAATATTTTGGATTTCTGTTTACAGTTTACAGTTCCTAAAAGGGAATGTTGTCCATCAGTCTAATACTTAATAAATTGCTAAAGTGACTCGTGAATCCCGAATTGTAGAGATAGGTGAAGATACAACCTTTCCCCTAAGGCAGTAGTGACTTTTCTTATAGTATCGTTTCTTCCAAAATAAATGTTGAGATCATATACATATCCCGGTTCCGCATCGCATCGTTCCAATATTTTGATTCCACGCTTGGTGCGTTTCAAAGGTTATCTTTGATTAAGATTGCTTCATTTTAATATTGCTTCAGACTTGAGCTGCCTTTGAATGTTGCCATTGATTGCTCATTGCTCTGGATATGTCTTCTCTGCATTTTTGAAATGTATATTTCAGACAAGAAACCACCTCATCAATATAGTATGTTTTAGGAGCATCAGTCCCCTTTTCTGGGTAATTGAAATATATCTTAGAAAGAAGTGTTTGGCGCGCGATTGCGAGTAATAGCAGTTTTTATAGCCTCACTTCCTATGGATGCATTCTTTGACCAGTAGCAGGTGAATTTATTAACTCTTTTATAAGTCATAACAACCATAATACCTTATAAAAGCATAATTTCACCGACATCTGTATTAGGGACATCAATTTTCTTTATGTTGGCTTTCCTCAGTATTTCCAGTTGGGAATTGGTTCATTCGGCAATAAATAACATCAAACTACGTGGAAAAATTTGCAAAAACACTTCAAGTTCATCCGATTGACGACCAATTTTGCCATTGAGGATAGCACATCGCTTTGATGTTGTAACTTTAATTCGAGGTCTAAACGAATTTGGAACCGCATTCCAGGAAGTAATTAAACGCGATGCGCTGCCGAGCTTCACATGACCAAACATATGACCAAACAGGACAAAACCTATTCGCTACTGTTGCAGAACTTGCCATTGGCATAATCATTATCAGTGAGCCGAACAAAAAGCTAGTAAGTTCAAGAAATTGGTTCAAAGAAAGCAAGCATGACGCAGCGAAAGGTAGTCAGTTATGGACTGGCTATCCGAGCTAGATTTCATTGTCATGAAGGTAATAAACCAACTTTCTAAAGAAGGGAGACAGCTTCCATAATAGATCTACCACTGACAACAGCTGAAATCTCAAACGAAATTGAAATTGGCAGGTGTTAGATAAGGAGATTTTAAGTGACCACAAATACATCTTCTACCAGTTGCATGACAAAACGATATACCGTTGGTTTCAATGTAAGAGGATAGACTTTGGCGAACCAAAAATATCGACGAAAAAGAATTTATCGACGAAAGGCTGAACGAAGGCCGACGAAGGCAGTTGCAAATAACCCAGACAACGGAACGCATCCCTGAAGAATTAACTAAGATCTTTACTAAAACAAGCAACACCACACTTAGCATAAAACCAGCCTTTAGTAGGAAGAGACGGACTTATTGGTGGAATGACGAAATCGCAAAAAAAGAACGTATTGCTGCTCGAAGAAGATATAAACGCAAAGCCAAACAAAATCTAAACCCAGACTCTGTGCAGTATCTCAGAAACTGATACAAAGAAGAAAAGGGATTAGTCAAGAAGGCAATAAATATTTCAAAAAGAGGACACTGGCGTGCACTATGTACAAAAGTAAACGAAAACGTCAGATGGGATGCCTACGCACTCGCCCCACGGGAACTAAGGCTGAGGTACCCAAATCCCAAACTCCCCATGGATCAGCTGCAAGCAGTTGCAGATGTCCTGTTCCCAAACTACGAGGTACCACAGTGGAATCTACCGGAAGTGACAGAAACCGAAGATTTCATGCTTGAGGAATTAGAAAGAGCAGCAGCAGACGACTAGGGAATAATAAAGCACCAGGACTCAGCGGTACACCGCCGGAAGCTCTTAAAATTGCCGCAAAGATATGTCCTGACTTCAAATTAGAAACTGCAAACGCTATAATAAAGGATGGAAATTTCCCTGATATATGGGAAAAATCCAGATTGATCCTCCTAAAAAAAATGGAACAGACCCATAGAGAAACCTTCCTATAGACGCTTCTTAGATGTCGCAGGGAAGCTAATAGAACATGCAATACTTGAGAAAATTGCAAATCAGCTCACGCAAGGCAAAGGACTCTGTGAGACAATTTGGGTTTAGAAAAGTGCTATCCACGAATTATCACCAATGAGCGTTCTTTAATCAACACATTGCGACAACAATGGCTCTCGAATCTTTGCGGCACTCGGACGGCTCATGCCAAACGTGGGAGTACCAAATAGCAGCAAACGAAGAATGTAATGCTCAGTAGTTCACTCCACTATGCTGTCCGGTGCCCCAGTATGGAACAAGGCCATGGAAATGGTTACCGCGAGACAAAAGTTGGCATCAATTCAAAGGAAGATTGCACTGAGAACTTGTAGTGCATACAGGACGGTGTAAGGAGACGCGTCACTTGAAATAGCGGGGATACCACCAATACAGCTCCTAGCGAAAGAGAGAGCTGTATTACATAGCACAAACAGTAGTCAGGTGGGTGACAGAAATCTGCGAAAGAAGACTGCGACGTCACAACTGTCAACAAGTCAGTCAACTGTCAGCTGGCAACAATTGTGGAACAACTCAAACAAAGGAGAATGAACCCGACTGTTAATCCGCTAAATAAAACTATTGTCGACAAGGAAACATGAAGATGTGGGCTACTCTCTCTCTCTTCAGTCGATAACCCTTCTGCAGGGTGTGGTGACATCAATTTGCTACGCTCGCAATGACTCCTCGCCAGCGCTCTCTATCTTTTACAGATCTCATTACCTCCTGCATCCCTTGTCCTTGGACTTTGCCTTCTACTATGAGTCGTTCAATATTGTCGAACTTCCTTGCCACACGACCTAGGCATCCCAAATACCGCTTTGGTGGTGGGCTACTACCTGACACAATTACTGTCCTTCAATGGGTGCATCAGACTGTACATGAGCGGCATAGGCCGAGCCTCAGACGACTCGTGTGTCTACTGTGTGGAAATGGACAGTGTACAATACACAATCTTCGATTGCCCCAAGTGGACACGAGAATGAGACAAATGGGCAGACCGAACCCACGCAACACTGGAAGTGAGAACACTTACGGCCATAATGCTAAGGACGGAACAGGACTGGATATCAACGGTGATCAATCATGTGACGGGATATCAGTGGCTACCGACATATTTCAAGAAAAAGAAAACGACGAACGGAACGCGCATATAAATAACCGAACCTCACACACGTTTAGGGCTTCACACGAGAACGATTTTTTCCCGTCTCGTCTCGTTTCGTAAAAGCGACACGAGACCGAGACGTGACTGTTTTGAAAATTATTCTCGCGATAGCGAGAGCATATGTGGTCTCGCTCTCGCGAGACAAGAGAGCGTATGTGGTCTCGCTTTTGCGAGACACGAGAGCCTCGTTTCTGATCTCGTTCATTCTTCTTCTTCAATCGTTGACTCTGACACGTAAAATAGTATTTTATTATATAACAATTATCTATATAACAATTTATCACGCATATATTAATTACAATAAAAGTAATGATTAAATCGTTTCAGACTATCTTAACAATAAGTTCTAGCAAGAACTATATTTGACGAGATTATACGAGACGATACAAACGGTTACGAGAGCGAGACAAGACAAACGGTTCCTAGACCAAGAGCGAGACTGATACGAGATTAATTTTTTTCACAACTAACAAGAGAATCTCGTCTCTGATTTTTGAAATTCTCGCCCTATCTCGTCTCGTTTGAAGCCCTACCCACGGTGGAGGGAGGAAGGCCTTAAATTGACCCAAAATGCAGACACCTTTATAAACTGATAAATATACAACGTCATCTTGAAAATAAATACCATTAGGGTGTACCAAGATGCTCTTGCTCTTTCAAGGAACCACTTGTCAAGTCAACTGAATGTGCTCGCTACGTCCCATTAATAAAAAATTCATTCACTCATTTGCTGCTCCTGGTTTTGCCTATTTAATGAAAATACCAATGGGACAATGCTTTATGATCATTTACAGTGAATTAAACTCCACCGAAATATATTTTTTGGTGCTTGGGACATATGTGTCCCGTTGGTAGCGAAAGGGTTAAATAGAGAAATACTTTGAATTTCCGTTTACAGCTTTAGAAAAGCAGCTAAATTGACATTAATTTGAGTAGGGAACTATCTTTCCCTCTGTTCTAGACCCACCTCCGCCTCTGACCACCTCTGACCTTGACCCTAACCTTTCCCTGACTTTTGACCCTAACCTAACCTTGACGCTAATCTAACCTTGACCTTTGACCCTAACCTAGCATTGACCCTAACCTAACCCTGACCTATGACCCTGAACTTTGAGTCTGACCTTTGTCCCTGGCCTTGATCTTGATCTGACCCTGACCTTTGGCCTTGAACCCACTTTTAGATCTGCGCATGCGTGAGATTTGAAGATGTACAACTGATAACAGATTTTTTGCTTATCAGCTACATACAGCGTGGGATTAATAAATTATGTAGGTCTAATTAATTTCTTAGAAATTGTGTTTATTTTAATACACATATTTTGATTTATCAGTAGACGATTAGGCGTAATCGGATGTTTGTCAGTCATAACAACTCATGCTATCTTATCAGCGGTGCGCGAGCGAAGAAAATAATAAATTATGAAGCGCGGTCTAATCAATTTCTTAGGATTGTTTTTCCGTTTAATTTAATAACCATTCCAGCGGGTATATATGACCGAGCTGAGAGTTCTAAATCAGTTGTTATTCGTTAGAATCATTCCATTCAATAAACGGATTAAAACGACTTCCCGCTTGCAATTTTCTCATTGATGTAAGGTATGCTCCCTTCGAAATCATAGTCTGTGAAAACACTTTCTTCAGCTTCCTCTCTCTTATTAATGCAATTTCTTGGAAATCCTGGACGGGTATTCTGTTTGGGTGTTGGCAGGGGTATTCTGTTTGGGTGTTTGAGAATTACTAATATCAAATCGATGTTTCAATAAATCCAGGTAATTTAACAACTCTTTAGAGGAGTCAGCTAACATTGAGGCGTTTTCTTTTTTCCCCACCATTAAGTCATTACATATATCATGATCTTTGGGTACACCTGCTTTAATATCTTCAGCTACACTTTTATCCAAACTGCTTTCTACCATTAAGTCATACTTGCATCCACTTCAATCCACTTTTCATCTACTTGCATCCACTTTTCATCACGCTAAACAGGGTGTGAGGTCTATATAACCCCACGCTAAACAGGGTGTGAGGTCTATGTACCCCCACGCTAAACAGGATGTGAGGTCTATGTAACCCCACGCTAAACAGGGTGTGAGGTCTATGTAACCCAACGCTAAATAGGGTGTGAGGTCTATGTAACCCCACGCTAAACAGGATGTCAGGTCTATGTAGCCCCACGCTGAACTCCATCCACTTTTCGTCCACTTTCCATCCACTCTCCGGTTAGGTTCCGGTTAGGGTACGGGGGGTTGGGAATGAAGCGCGCTTCATTCCTAACATCCCGTTCTAGCATCCCCAAGAAATTGATTGGACCGCGCTTCACAATTTATTATTTTCTTCGCTCGCGCACCGCTGATAAGATAGCATGAGTTGTTATGACTGACAAACATCCGATTGCGCCTTATCGTATACTGATAAATCAAAATACGTGTATTAAAATAAACACACAATTTCTAAGAAATTAATTTTACCGACATAATTTATTAGTCCCACGCTGTATGTAGCTGATAAGCAAAAAATCTGTTATCAGTTGCACATCTTCAAATCTCACGCATGCGCAGATCTAAAAGTGGGTTCAAGGCCAAAGGTCAGGGTTAGATCAAGATCAAGGCCAGGGACAAAGGTCAGACTCAAAGGTCAGGGTTAAGTTAGGGTCATGGTTAGGTTAGGGTCAAAAGTCAGGGATAGGTTAGGGTCAAGGTCAGAGGTGTTCAGAGGCGGAGGTGGGTCTAAAACATACTATCTTTCCCTACTAATTTGAAGTGTTAACTATAGCAATCAGTTGGACTAAGAAAATTAGTAAACAAACTTTTGCAAGGTTTTAGCAAAATCGCGATAACTTTTTAAGTAGGAAATATCTTCGATTTCGGTTTTCAGTTTTGGAAGAACGACCAAATTTCTATTATTTATGTACTATTTACTATTTCTATTATATGTCATGTATTAACTATAGCAATCAGTTGTGTATTAATCTAACTGCGTGAATTAGAAAATTAGTAAACAAACTTTTGCAAAATCGCCATAAGTTTGGAATTGAGGAACATTTTGTATTTCTGTTCAGAGCTTTAGTAAGGCAGCTAAATTACCATTCATTTGAAAAATTAACTATAACAATCTGTTAGGTATTAAGAAAATTAGGAACCAAACTTGTAGCAAAATAGCGATTACTTTGAAACGGAGAAATAAATATCTTCGATTTATGTTTTCAGTTTTGGAGAAGCAACTAAAGCACCTTTAATTCGAACTATCAGTTGATATCAATTTTTGATGTTGTCTGAATTAGTACACTAATCGTAAGCTGTTTTGTTTTTTTTAATTCAATTGTTTCATTCAATGTGTATACAATCCGCTTTCGAAATTTTGAAAACTTTTGTTACATCAAAAAATGCAATTAAAACCATGTATTTGTTAAAACCGAAAGTAATTTCTGGAGAACCCATTAATAATTAGAGTTTATGGTTAATTTCTTATCCGGTGTAATGAAACCGTGTTTACACTCGCGAGCATTCTTCCGCGTTCAGATAAAATCCGTTTTTTATGACGACGGGATGCTGTGTAAAGCAGGCTCAGCGACCTTAGGCGCTCGATGATTGCCCTATATTCACGATTATGATTTAATGACCAAATAATGCATTTGCATAAGGTGCCTTGTTACATATAATGGGATGCCATCCTGGTAAAAAGGCACGAAATAATCTCCTTCCATATTTTCCACGCAACAATTGGTGACCTCTCTATCGTGCGAAACATAATTTATTTCGAAACGAGAAATTTAAATATAAATAAACCGCTTCCTACTCCTTGTTACCTTTCCGTTTTTATAAACATAATTTATGTCCGACAGCGACGCGTTTTACATATATGTAATTAAAACTACACCGAAACCCTCAAACAAAAGTAAATTGAACGTCAGACTTATTTAAACTTGGTGAGATATACGGGCCCTGGCCGGCTCGAAGTATGTTACCAAAATGAAATATACACTGCAGTCGAACCTACACCTCAATTTCTTCCCGAGGAAAGCTCCTCAAACATGATTTATTTAGCTATCGCCTGTTCGCCGCTGAACCCATCAATTATCAAATGGAATTAACAAAGGTGGACATATAAAATAATTACTATTATCACTCAATCAAAACAACCCAACGAAAAAAAATCTTATTAATATATTATCTTTGTTTTTAGTAATTAGTATGTTACAGTCAGTCTAAAATCACAAGAAAAAGTTGTAAAAAGTTGTATGTGCTTGTTGTTGTATTTTCAAAAAATTAATTGAAATTATATATTAATAATACATAGATTTATTGTATACTTTATACAAAGGGCTATCGACTACGAGGTCCTTCTACCCTTGAAACTATATATAATTGCTTTAATCATTTTTATAATTTTGTAAGGACAAAAAAACGACCGTTGGTATTTTCTTGAAAAAAAGTTGATTGCTGATTAAATTGCTTGATTAAAATGTACTGAAGGTACACAAAGTCGCTTTTAGACCGAACAGCTAGTTATTTTAGTTTACATAGCACTAAAACATCGGAATAAATTCATGATTCGACAACTCTAGCCAAGACTTTATTTCAAATTTATGCTAAATTGTATTGTAATTATTTGATGCATTATAATTCTTTATTTTCCTTTATAATCTTATTCTTTATAATCCTTTAGACCACTAATTTGTAGAAATAGATTCGCCATTAATTAAAGATTTTTAAATAAAATTTGTAATTGAAAGCTTACCATACATTACAATTTTTAATAAAAGCTTTTTACAATGAAATATATAAACAAACCTTATATATTTTGTTCATAAAATCTAATAATCCAATTATTCAGTCTAAATTTAGTCGAGAATATTACGAAATCCCGAGTTATTTTATGATAATATTGAGGCAAATATTTCCATCGTTTTTGTTGCGCGAGGGTTGAAAATATTTTAATAAATACGAAAAATGCATTTGGCTCGGCGCGAGAAGCGAGCGAGGAGGTGCCTTTGTAAATCCGTGAGATGAAGCCGAAAGAACCATTTGAAATATTTACAGTGGTAATGGAGTACTAATTGTATATTCCTTTGTGAACGGCTCGATTAGTAATAAAAACATCCTTTCTTCGTCCCCGGCGAGTCACTGCGCGCGTTTTCAAAAATAGCTCCCACAAAATTCCTTTAAAATATTAGTCAACCAGAAGAGTCTTAGCACCTCACCAATAACTAATTAGATAAACAATGAGGTCTTTCGCAGCTGTTTTTATGTAAACAGAAGCAATAGAGGAAACTATATATCAGTGGATTAGGTTTTTTCTTTAAATAAAAAATATGTTTTATTTTCGACATTCGTTTTGCCAAATAAAACTCTTAAAAACGTTTCGTTAAACGTTTCTTAATCGCTTTATCAACATTTCAGTTAAATAAATATTTGCTGAGAATATTTCTTGTTTCATATTCTTTCGACCAAGAGGCCTTGCTGCCCATTCAATTGATTTTAATTATTTCAATTCATATTTTGAAAGTTTTGTTAAAAATATATTACGGTCAACTACATCATAGGCCTTAGATAGGTCCAGAAGAAGTCCTACCGGGATCCTTAGAAATTCAGGATTATCAATTGCTCCTTTTGAGGAATGATAACACGCAGTTTCAATACCTCTGCCTTTTACAAAGCCTTGTTGTTGAGTACTTATTATTTTATATTTATCTAAGAACGATATATTCTTGAGTTAATGATTCTCTCAAAGATCTTAGGAAACACCGATAGGACACTTATGGGCCTGTAGTTTCCTATCGCATATTTATCGCCAGCCTTGTGTGTGGGTGTTATAATCGCCACTTTTAAGTTTTCTGGAAATTTGCTCGTCTCTAAGACATTGTTAATGATATATTGTAGAGGAATTAATATCGAAGGTAGCACATTTTTTAAAACGATGGAAGAAATATTGTCTATGCCCGCACTTTTTGTTTTTTTTTAAGTTTGTAATAATATTATGAACCTCTTTCCGCCTGATTGGCATTAAAAATGTAGTATTATTGTTGAGAACGATATTATCCTTGTAGCACACCACAGTTTTAGAGTTTGCTAAGTTTTTTGTTCTGTTTGTGAAGAAACTGTTAATTCTTGTCGCACTCACTAGAGGATCGTAATGGTGCCTCTTCTGTCCAAATTTATTTTTTTGCTTCTGCAAGGTTTCCACTGCTTCTTCAGGGGCATATTTCCAAAGTTCTGCAACTACAGAGTCTTCTCGTGGTGCCTCTTCGAGAAATGTGACGTTTGACCACGCGTAACAAATGTATCACTTTTCATCTGAATTTCGTTAATTCGTCTTACCATATCCCAGTTTGTTTTTTGCCGTTTGGACGATGTTCCTATTTCCAATCAAAACTGTTGCCTCTTTTCGTCTCCTAACTGCCCAGTATAATTTCTACGTAGGTTATTATACAGGTTCTTAAATGCGGGATAATAACGTGATATCTTCCGGAACAGTTGTAAGTCCATTTCCATTTTCTTTAAACATGGGTTATTAAAAAAGCGTGGAGATTTTTTAGTGCTAAGGACTCAGATAGGAAAGGCCTCGTTGAAATTACGCAGAAATATGACCATGAAAGCGTTCCATTGCATGTCGACATCCTCCGGTTTCATTTCAAAAATTAGGTTCCACGTTGCATTTGTCATTAATTCCGTGTGTTGTTCCATATTATTTCGGTTGAACAGTCTAGCCATTTTTCTTGTGCGGACCGAAGCCCCGTTTTTGTATTCTATGTACGATCAACATAGGGATCCCACAGGGGAGCACGATTGGACCCTTGCTATTTTCGTTATTTATAAATGATTAACATTCGACATCTGCTTCTTCTTCTTTCGAATAGGCCTACTTTGGACCACGCTTATTCAACTGCTGGGCTTTGATCTTTTCCCAGTATTGTCGCATCTTCTGCCGGTGTAACTCCTTTCTCTCTTCTCTCAAGGGGCTACCTTTGCTTCTAGGTTTTTCCTGAAATCCACGGACTTTCTTAAGGGTGCGTCTCACAGACGGTCTGTTTTTGAGATCTGTTATTCCCAGTTCTTTAATATCCTTCTCGGTCTCTGTCAACCAAGTGGTACGAAGCTTCTTGTTTTGCCAAAAGGTGAACAGACGGTTGGTTTGTCGGTTTGGAGGCAATCTTGCTACGTGGCCATAGAAAGCTACCCTTCTTTTCCTTGCACAGTCAGAGAGCATCTCAATATGTTCGTAGATCTCAGAGTTATGTCGTCTTCGGAATTCCCCATCTTTCTTTAGCGGGCCTAGGATCTTTCTGAGGATTCTCCTCTCTCTGATTTCCAATTTCTCTATTAGACCCCTTCGATTCAAGGAAAGACACTTCATGGCATACAGGGCTTCTGGTCGTAAGACTGATGTGTAGTGCTTAAGTTTCAGGTTGCGTGACAGGCATTTCTTATTGTAAGTGTTCTTAGTCAGCCGATAGGCTAGTTCTAACATGCTGACTCTCTTGGATAATGATGCTCTTTCTGATAAGTTGGGTTCAATCCATTCGCCGAAATACTTAAATTTCTCAGTCCTCTTGATGTTTCCCTGCTCTAGTAACATATCTCTGTTTGCTTCTCTGGTGTTGGTGAAGAATTCTGTTTTCTCCAGCGACACTTGAAGACCCACTTTGGCAGCCTGTTTTCTGAGGCAGTTTACCTGCATACCATCTTATCGTGCCTTTTACCATCTTATTATAAAACTTTATGCACATAATCTTTTCCTGTCAATGATACATTAAATTCAAAACATTTTTTCGAAACCCCAATTTTTGAGTTTTCAATCATTCTTTCAAGACTTTTCTCCGACTTGGTCCAATTATTTTCATAGCGCTGATATGATTTCTAATACAGTTTACGTATATTATTATTGTTATTCGTTGAGACCATCTAGGACCACGTTCAGTCTTGTTACACTTGGCAATTTGTGTCGCTTTCTTCTGCGCCCATAATTCCCTCATTCTCTTTGAGGTGCCCAGCTTGCGCTCCGCTGTCCAGGTCGTACCTTGTCTTCCTTTTAGTTAATCTCGGTTTATCCCATTCGTCAATATATTTTTGCGGAAGAGATTTCTATTGAAGGCGTCGTCTGGTTTTCGTAAGTGTTCTTTGGTATTTATAAACCAGGGCATTGTGGTTTTATGTTTGGAGTCAAAAAAGTGAAAAATCTGTTTTGTCAGCCTGTTTTCGCCCATTCGTTTGAGATGACCATAGTACCGTGCCCGTGACTTCTTTGTTGGGTTTTTTATGATTGATTATTCTATAAATCGAATAGAAATCGAACCTCTAAGGCCCGCCGCTAGGGGCTTCAGCGCCCGCGTGCAAAAATGAAAATGCCGTCTGTCTGTCTACTTTTCTGCTTATGCCACTCATTAGGTTTTTAGAGAAGAATTTGATTTTGGTTAAGTTGTTAGAAGTGCATAAAAAAGGAACAATTTTAATTATCAAATAATTTCTAATATAATATAATACACAAATCTAATTAAATTAATTAAATCTAAATAATTTAAATCTAAAATAAAACTTAGATGTAGGTACCTGAATGGTTTTACAAAAAAATGATCTTTCCTTCTTTTAAATTTAAGATTCTATCTAAATAATAGATAAATTAGTCAGTCTTTGTTGATACATAGTTGACCTTAAATAATTTTTAATCAACTTTAACTTGGAAATTGATCTTTCTCGAGTAACTGGTAGTGTAAGATATATTCTTAATGCTATTGATGTGTTTGGAAAAGTGGATAATAAATTATTTGTAATACGATATTGCAAAATCTTATATGGAATGCAACTTCAAAGCTTAAAGTTCATTATACAAATCAATACCGTCAATATCGGCTTCATTCCTTGAACCGCCTTTGAGTTTTAGATGTAAATCTTTACAATGTGTCATCAACTCTTCGTTAGAGTTACTAAATAATGAACTATTGAAAAAACCAAACACGTCTAAAATTTTCAAGTCTTCAAACCCATTTTTAAGGATATTAATGTTTGATTTAAGTTTCTAAAAAAAACTCTGCTTTGTAATTGATTTTAGGATCTAATATAACTTCATCGCGTTGTTCATAGAGGAATTGTGCTGGTTTTCTTCCAAGTTTTCATAGAGGAAGTGTGCTTCTTGGTGGAAAGTCTGTTTCTGCAATTAGTTTATGTGCCATTTCCGTACCTCCTTGTAAAATCATTTCAAAGTGTTTATTCCTGCGATAATTTGTAAACTTATCGATCAACTTAGGTATTTAGCAAATTTATGCACATTTGTTTGTTCATCGTGGGACTTTCAAAGAGAGAGAGAGAATATATGTATTGTATACTCTATACAAAGGGCTATCGACCACAAGGTCCTTCTGTCCTTGGGACTTTCATTTTACTTAAATCATTAATTTCGTTCAAAATTTCATAACGGAGCAAATAAATTTAAAATTTTGAACTTTTAAAGCAAGCGCTTTATGAGTTGTGCCTCGATCCCACTCAGATGTATTTTCAGGTATTTCGAACAATGCATCAAACACTTCATCTAAGTGATACCGTAATGGTTTGATTGCGCCAATTCTACTGGACCATTGCGTAGCACTCAATGATTTTAATTTTAAATCCGGTAAATGTTTGCAAATGATGGACCACCTTTTCGTAGATGATGAAAAGAAAAATTTCGAGTTTCTGGGATTATATTTGTCAAATCAGTGACTGCCAAATTTAGATGAATATGAGCTGAACATGGAACGTAAAATGCACGATTATTGTTTTTTTAATTGTTTTTTTTTCTGTAATCCGTTAAGTTTTCGCGCGCGTGTTAGAACCATTCTTATAACCTTGCCCCCGGATATTGAGAATGTCAAGGTTTAATTGTGAAAACAAATTCAATACAAAATTTAATATACCCTCGCCTGTTGAACTGGTAACTTTGTACCGAGTAACTCAATGATTTCATTTTGGATTCTTCCTAAATAGCGAGCCATACCCATCCGACAGAAATCACATTTCAATTCAATTTTGCGAATATGTTCTCGCATAACTGAAACAAAATAAGCTACCATTTCTATTGCTTTTAGAAAATTATCGTTATCGTGATTAAAAAAAATTGTTGATGAACCTTGAAAAGTCAGAGAGATTCTGTTTTCCGTTAGCTATAGGTACTGTACTACTGTACGTAAAACTATCGCCCGGTATGGCAGAAAAGGGAATTCCTCACGTGCATAAAATGTTTGCGTTTATTTTTCATGTAGTTCATTGGATTTTGTTATAAAGATATAATAAAACAAATACAAATACGCAAATTATGACGAAGTGTTCATTAAGAAGAAGGAGATAATTATGGATTTGCCGCTCTCTTGAAAGCGCCGACCTTGTGCGGTGCACGCTCTGCACGCCCGATCCCGGCGGGCCTGGTTCTTCGAGGAGTCCTTTGTTAGCATTTAGGGATAAGGTTTCGGCTGCATACAGAACTACTGGCTTCAGAACAGTTTCATAATGACGGAGTTTGTTATTTTTGGACAGGCATTTTTTATTGTAAATTGAGCGCGACGTTTGATAGGCTATTTCGAGTTTGCGTACTTTATGCTTAAGTATTTCTTTATCCAGTCCACTTTTCATGATGATCTCTCCCAGGTACTTACATGTTTCCCCTCCGTTGATCTTCCCGTATTTTGACTGGAGTTTTGCTGGAGCATCTTTGATGTTGGTCATTACTTCTGTTTTCTCAAATGATATCTGCAAGCCAGTTCCGCGATTTCTTTTAGAGAGTCGATTTGCATCCTAGCAGTTTCTATGACATATAACAGAATGGCGATGTCATCAGCGAATGCTAGACAGTCAACCGCAATCCCATTGGATTTTGTTCCCATTCTCATAGGTCCTACTAATCATTGTTGAAAAGCATTGGAGAGAGCCCGTCACTTTGTCTAACTCCCTTTTTGACTTCAAAAGAGTACGCTAGGATTTTACTTTGGATTTTGTTTAAGATAGGGTGGCTCTAATTAGTGCCAGCAATTTCAGGTCAACCACAAATTCATTGAGGATGTTCAGCGGGACGTCGCGGTCTATTGAATCATAGACCTTTTTACAGTCCACAAAGACCGACACGTACGGTTTGGACCTGAGATTGCAATATCTGATGATCGTTTTGAGCTTGTGGATCTGTTCGGCAGCTGAACGACCCTTTCTGTATCCCCCTTGGTATTCGCTTATTTGATGCTATACTTCAGCTTCTCTCCGGGATAGCAAGTGAGAGAATTTTGTATGTTACTTCTAAGAGGGATATTCCTCTATAGTTTTTATTATTTTTTCCTCTATACGTTTTTCATGCTGCTTTTCTTGTGTAATGGATGGATCAAGGCTGGTTTCCAATCTACTGGTAGGATTTCTTCTGTCCAAATTGTTTTTTACATCTGTAAGGTTTCAACTGCTTCTTCAGGGGCATATTTCGAAAGTTCTGCTGCTACAGTATCTTCTCCTGGTGCCTCCTCGAGAAATGTGACGTTTGATTTCATCTTTGTTGGGTGGTCTCGATTCTGGATATCTATGAATGGTTTCGGAGTTGATGGGATTTTTGGTTGATGTGCAATTGGGCAATTTAGTATGTTCTTAAAGTAGTCAGCAGTTATAGTTTTCTTCATTTGAGGTCGTCCGTGTGCCGTCCTTTCTCTGATAGCACATCGAAGGAGGTTTATAGCCCGTAAGCTTCCTTTTGAACGTTCTTTAATACCCTCGGGGTTCATTTCTGTTGGTTTTGAGTTTTTGACTGGTTGGGATACACCGAGACGGTCCGATTCGTCTATTGCATGATGTCGAGTCTCCCCCAAAATTCGAATAAGACTCGTGCGTCCCAAGTTTCACGACGAGGGATTTATCCAAGGACTTACCCCCTGGGGTAACTTTCTTGAAATGCTGTGCCATACTGCTTACTTGATTTTAGTTTGTTTTGACGCATACGCATCAATAAGTTTACGTATATTATTTTAAAAAAATATTTAAACAATAAACTAACTTAATCTATCAATCAATCAATTACTAACTTAATCTATTGAAATGTCTTATACCAGGCAAGTTCTTCTTGTTATCTATAAAATGCAGGTTTAGAGAAACACTTTATTCCTGGATTCCGTCAGACGTCAAATTGGCTATCTATCTTTATAAGTGGAGATTATATGGGCTATGGTTTGGTGAGGTTCGCCACAGTCGTATTCACTGCATGTCTTGCTTTATTTGTGTATATGCCCAGCGGTCATGTTGAATGATATCCTGTTAAGTTGGCTTCATCAACAATGTTGCTTGCTGGTAAAATGTCTATACAAGTCTGCATCTGTTCCTCGTCAAAGTTGGACAAGTTGTTAATTTTCGCATAAGTATTTTTTTATGAGATTATGGATTGGTAGGCTTTGTTTTTGCTGTATTTTAACAAATTCCTTTTAAAGTGACTTTTTGCATCCTAGTGATGGTGGTACAATGGTAGCTTAGAACTGGTAGCCATTCTGTTGGTTTGTTGGACCTGTACTAGAAATTATATGTATTTTTTGAGTGCGTGCACTATTTAGTCAAAAGCAGGTCTATAAGCGGATGAATACCGCTCCTGTACCAGGTGAGGCTGCCCAGACTTAGATGCTGAACTTATAGGGAAAGCGGCACTCTCAGCGAGACAACACGGGCTTGGGAATTTTGGACTTTTTAAAGTCCATAGTCATGGCCGCAAGACACATTCTAAATCTGGCGCAGGAAGATAGAATAAGATCTCTAAAAACCAGGAAGCTTGTCGCTCTTGTGATGATAGACGTGAAGAATGCATTCAATTCGGCACCGTGGAGGGTTATAGTCGAGGAGTTGGAACGCAGGACGATGCCCGAATACCTGGTCGGCCTGACAATGAGTTATTTCTGCGACAGGCGGCTGTCGGTGGAGGGGCAGGACGATATAGCCTTATATATCGTCGGGCCGGGACGATATAGACGATATATAAGTAACGGCTCCACCAAGGGTCCGTTTTGGGACCGCTTTCGTGGAACCTTCTGTAGGACGTCTTCTGTGGCCTTACCGGACGGCGCGGAAGCCGTCGCCTATGCGGACGATCTGGCTCTAGTGGTCGAAGCAAAGCGAAAGGAGGAGTTAGAAGAAAAAAACAACGCGGCACTAGACACGATCCAAGACTGAATGAGCTCAAAGCACCTGGAAATAGCACCGGACAAAACGGAAGCAGTGCTGTTAATTGGAAAGAAGAAATGTGGCCCGGTGGAATTCGTGTTGGGAGGAAAAACGATACGCAGAAGAATGTAAAATACCTGGGAATAGTTTTCGACGAAAAGCTAACCTTCGGGAGGCACGTAGAGGAGGCAAGTGTTAAAGCACACAGCCGAGTGAGCAACCTCCTGAGGATACTCCCGAGAACCGGAGGGGCGTCAGAAAATAAGAGAAGAGTGCTGGCATCCGTTCTGTCATCGTCAATAACATCTTACTGTATGGGGCTCCGGTATGGGTCAGCTGCACTAAGGTCCAGAGGCATAGGGAAGCCCTGAAAAGGCTCAAAGGAAGATCGCCATAAGGGACTGTTGCGCTGCGGGTACTGGCAAGGCTGATCCCAATGGATCTTCTGGCAGAAGAGAGTGCCAGAATTGCGGAGCACACGCACCGCAAGGAGGCGAATAAAGCAAGGGTGATGAAAGAAGTAAAAAGGCGGATAACTATACAAAAGTGGCAAGAGTCGTGGGAAAAAGATAGGACTAAATGGACCTACAGGCTGATACCAGACGATAAGCCCTGGCTGGAAAGGAATCATGGGCAGCTCAGTCGTCGGCGGCATCATCAAGGTGAATGCAACAGAAGGAGAAAAACGAGAGGGAATGTCAAAAGGAGTCATTTCTATCTTTAGCAAAAAAAACTTTAAAAATCCATACTGCTAGATCGTGACAAAATCTTTAAAAATCGAACAGCTTTCTACTTAAAACTCAAGACATATCAAAACGATATCAATATGGACATTCCAGTCTTGTCTTGTGTTGATTTCAGTGATCTGGTCTCTGATCTTACCTTGTCTGGTCTTGTCTTGCGGTGCCGTTGCCGATGGCTTCCTGGGCACTTGCGGTTGAGGATTAACTTTTGCTCTAGCAGCCTCCTTAATCATTTTCCTGCGTTGCGCCCCAGATTCTGTTTTCTGTTTACTCGTTACCTCTAGTTTTTGCAAACTAGTTTGTCTCATCTTCTTCCGTGGGTCTAGTCTAGTCTAGTGGGTCCCTCGAGGTTATTCTCTAGAGGAAGGAGTCACTGAGGCTGCAAACCTCAGCGATGTCCTCTCTTCCTACTGCCTTCCCGTGAGCCGAAGTCAAGGTAGTTGTCCCTGCTTCTGCCCTAGGATGTTCTACTAGGTCTACATCCTTAGCATGTTCCCCTGTAGGTGGTTTCGTTTTTCTATTGTCTGTATTGGTTTCCAGTTTTGTTCTCACGACTAGCTAAGGAAGTAAGTCTAGTACTATTTAGTCAGAAGCAGGTCTATATTAAGCGGTTGAATGCGGTAGTCTAAGAACTGCAGCGCGCTATGTACCAGGTGAGGCTCCCCAGACTTAGATGCTGAACTTATAGGGAAAGCGGCACTCTCAGCGAGACGACACGGGCTTGGGAATTTTGGACTTTTTAAAGTCCATAGTCACGGCTGCAAGACACATTCTAAATCTGGCGCAGGAAGATAGAATAGGATCTCGGAAAACCAGGAAGCTTGTCGCTCTTGTGATGATAGACGTGAAGAATGCATTCAATTCGGCACCGTGGAGGGTTATAGTCGAGGAGTTTTGACGCAGGACGATGCCCGAATACCTGGTCGACCTGACAATGAGTTATTTCTGCGACAGGCGGCTGTCGGTGGAGGGGCAGGACGATATAGAAGTAACGGCCGGGGTCCCCCAAGGGTCCGTTTTAGGACCGCTTTTGTGGAACCTTCTGTAGGACGGAGTCTTGAATGTGGCCTTACCGGACGGCGTGGAAGCCGTCGCCTATGCGGACCATCTGGCCCTAGTGGTCGAAGCAAAGCGAGAGGAGGAGTTAGAAGAAAAAACCAACGTGGCACTATACATGATCCAAGACTGAATGACCGCAAAGTACCTGGAAATAGCATCGGACGAAACCGAAGCAGTACTGTTAATTAGAAGGAAGAAACGTGCTGGGAGGAAAACGAAGCTAACCTTCGGGAGGCACGTAGAGGATGCAAGTGCTAAAGCACACAGCCGAGTGAGCAACCTTTTGAGGATACTTCTAAATACCTCTTCATACGTTCTGAATAACATCGTACTGTATGGGGCTCCGGTGTGGGTCAGCTGCACTAAGGTCCAGAGGCATAGTGAAGCCCTTCTTTTGTCTGTATCGGTTTCCAGTTTTGTTCTCCCATGCAGAGCCCTGCATGCAGGAGTTATGCAGGAGCTATGATTACCGGAAGGGCGCCCTTTTTTCCAGGTGCATCGTGCACGACACTAAATTATCCCAATGGCATTCATTCATCACCACGGTAGCTAACAGCTTGGCTTGGGGCTTGAGGGTGGAAAAGACAGATAAAGAATATCTTCTGGTCTGTAGTTAGTTATAGTTAGCTAGAGATAAGCTAGCTCTAGCTCAGAGCTAAGCTAGCTTAGTTAGCTAGGGATAGGCCATTCATAGAGAATGGCCTATCTCTAGCTAACATGGAGACTTTGGCAGGATATAATAAGAAGACTACTTTTTCGTGTCCAGTGGTTTCCAGTGGTGGAAGGATTGGCCACTGTCTGATGGGACAGTCTTACATGTGGGCGCCTGCATGTTCTGCATATACAGGAGAAAATACACTCATGGAGGCTCTTTCCGTGCCCCCCAGAATAAGAAGAATAGGTTTTAAATCTATCGAGAGTCAGAAAGAGTTAATAGAAGACAGATCACCAGCTGGGGCACCCGATTTTTGCTAAAAAGCTGTTTCGCCAGTTGCGAACCACTCGGATTTCGAAGTTTTTAGTTGTTCGCCACCCAAAGTCCGTTAGTCAAGGACAGGATTGGATTGGGGGCTTAAAGGCGGAAAAACAGATAAAGAAGACCTTCTGGTCTGAAGTGAGGTAGATATAGGCCAAGTGAGGCCTTGCAGGATAGAATAAAAAGACTTCTTTACTTTACTGTTTCGTGTCCGTTGGTTTTCGGTGGTGGAACGATTGGCCATGTCTAATGGGACAGTGCTACCAGTGGGCGCCGGCATGTTCCGCACATACAAGGGAAAATGCATGCGTAGAGGCTACTTCCGTGCCCCCTAGAATAAGAAGAATAGGTGGAGATCTATCGTAAGTCAGAAAGAGTTAATAGAAGACAGATCACCAGCTGGGGCACCCCGTTTTTGCTAGAAAACTGTTTCGTCAGTTGCGATCACCTCAGATTTCGAAATTCGTAGTTGTTCGCAGGAAAACCTTCATAAACATGAGAAGATTTTTTACTAGTCCTGATCTGAGTTTGGAGTTCAGGGTTCGCATGATTAGATGTTGTGTCTCAAGTGTGTTGCTGTACGGATATGAATGCTGGACCCTGCAACTGAAAAGAAAATTTAAATGTACTTATATCGCCGTATGCTCCACATCTCATGGGTCCAACGAATTACGAATGAAGTAGTGCTTAGACGAATGAAGAAGCCGAAAGAACTAATGGCCCTCATTAAAGAAAGAAAAACTACATAGACAGGCCACATTATGAGAGGCAATAAGTATGAGCTGCTTAGACTAATAATTGAAGGAAAGATTCAAGGGAAAAGACCTGTTGTTAGAGGTCAGAACTCCTGGTTGAAAGACTTCAGACTCAGATGGTTTGGGTGCACTTCCATTGAAATGTTTCGAGCTGCTGTGACAAGAACAATATTAGCTATGTGTATCGCTAACCGTCGAAAGGAAAGGGCGTCATAAGAAGAAGAAGTTGTTCGCCACCCAGAGCCCGTTCCCACACGATTGGAGCTGTCCAATCGTCAAACGCGAAACAAAGCTCCCGCACTGCAACAAGGTGACTTCTAATAGCGGGGAGACCTCCAATATCGGGGTACTGGCCTTGTCTGCTCCTGTCTTGTTTCGTCTGGTCTTGTCTGATCTTGTCTGCTCACGCGTGATCTTGTATGGTCCTCTATGGTCTTGTCTGGTCTTGTCCTGCTTACTCTTGTCTGGTGTTGTCTGGTCTTGTCTGGTGTAGCATCTTGTCTGATCGTGTCTGTTTTAGTTTCAAGATCTTGTCTTTTCTTGTATGTTCTTGGCTATTCTTGTCTGTTCTTGTCTGTTCTTGTCTGTTCTTGTCTGTTCTTGGCTATTCTTGTCTGTTCCTGTCTATTCTAATCTGTTCTGGTCTTGTCTGGTCTTCTCTGTTCTTCTCTCATCTTCGCTGTTCATGTCTGTTATTGTATATTTATGTCTGTTATTGTCTAGCCTTGTCTAATCTTATATTTTTGTCATTTCATTCGTCATGGCTGTTAATTTTATCTTTCATCAATGGAATATTTACATCTATAGCACGGACCAAGATGTTCATTCTCATAAATCTTTTCACATCTATTGGTTTAACGTAGTCCTTTGTAATCTTCCACTTTTATGTAGTAATGTGTGAGCTGAAATATGATATTACCATATATTTTTAATTTTGAAACCGCAAGTTTATCTTAGCTCGTTAATTCTGGACTAACGAAAGTTCAATGATTTATTTTAGTTTTTCTAGAAAACATAAATAAAAATTTCACCATTTCACAATTACATTAAATATCTAATTTCAAACGTCATAAAAATAACCTATTTTATGACTTAGTTGCCCTAACTTACTTTCCGGTATATGTATAAAAGATAACTCCAAAAAAAATGGCCATTCCCATATTCTTTACAAATTCCGTATCTTTTTTAACTACACATAAAAGTGATTACTTTTAACTCCTGCATGTGTCAAATATACTATTCAAATATGCAATTTACTAAAAACTATTTATTTTACCTTGTAAGCAAATAGCACTCGAAACCGGCACACAAAGTTCGAGTTTTACTCCTAATAATTTAATATATTAATTAAAAAAATATAAGTACTTAATGAAATTTCTCTATTTAATATAAATTATATAATTACATAATGAAAGCGCATGTGAAATTTGCCAGTTATTCAATAGCTTTCAGTCCACTTTCGTGGCTTTCCAACCAAAATATGTAACCAAATTCATATTTATTGTCTTTTAAGATCATGTCTTTCCGATAACATAAGTGAATAGCCATCTGCAGACGTGTTTCGAGATTTATCCCTCATCAGTGCAGCTTTGCTTTTTCGAAAAACAATTTGTAAAACACTTTCTTGAAACCCACGTGGATTTGACTTTTCTTGCTCAATGAATGAAATTGTTACACATCTACATTTATACACGCAATCCAAGTCCCATATAGGGTTGTAGCGTTACAGGAAGAAGAAGACATTTATAAACAGAATTTTCTTCTTCTTCTTTTTTAGACTTTATTCTTCCAATATTGTACATAGTCCTCCCTTTTAACTTTCCATTCTTCTCTATTCCTCGTCTAGACTTAACCATTTCCTTCCTGCTACTTCCCGGATATCGTCACTCCATCTTTTAGGGGGGCGGCCTATGTATCTCCTTCCGTATCTTGGTCTCCATACCAGGATTCTGTGAGACCATCTGTCATCAGTTGTTCGTAGGATATGCCCAGCCCAACTCCATTTCTGTTGCGCCACTCTTCCCACCACGTCCACACCTGTCTTCTTCCGCACCCATTCGTTCCTTTTCTTGTGGCGTAACGTTATGCCTAGCATTTTCCGTTCCATTGATGTTTGCGTAACGGCCAGCTTCTTGATGTTCTGTTGGGTAAATGTTGTGGTTTCTGCGCCATATGTGAGAACCGGTGCAACACTTGAATCAAATATTCTCGCTTTCAACTTTCTTGGGAACATCTTGTAGGTTAGAATAATATCCAGCTTCCCAAATGCTGCCCAGCCTAGTCCTATTCTTCTTCTGGTCTCCGCATCTTGGTTTTCTTTGCCTATTTTTAGTTTATGTCTCAAGTAGATGTAGCTCTCTACTCTTTCCACCGTGATACCATCGAAGACTATATCAGGCTGGTGTGGAACATCAGCTGTCATGATTTTTGTCTTGCTCATATTCATGTGCAGACCAGTTGATTTGGAGATGTTGTTTAGCTGATTCAGCATTGTTTCAATATCAGACTCTTCAGTGGCCACTAAAACAATATCATCCGCAAAGCGCAAGTGCGTCAGCCTTGTGCCATCAACATTTACTCCTTTGTCCGCCAGGTCTAAGTTTTTAAAGATATTCTCTAGACCTAGTGTTAATTATTTGGGGGACAAGGTATCTCCCTGGTGCACTCCACGTCTGATTGGTATTTTGTCGGATAAATCTTGTAGTTTCAGCGTCAAGTCGCGAAAAAACAAGAATTTTACATTTGTCCAAATGTGTGATATTAATTAGGATTAAATGGGGTAAAGTTTTTACATTTAATTATTTAAGTTAGTTAAGTAAATAAATACAACGTTACGATGAAACGTTAATTATCAAGAAAAACGTTAATTAATAAAATTCAGATAGTGGGTCGTTTGAAAAACTGTATAGAATATTTCCCTCTTAAGAATCTTTTTTTTTTTAATTTTTATCAAATCTTTGTATAATCAAATGGTTAAATCAGTTAAGAAGTTTTTGCAACAATTCTTAGAAATTTAGATTGGTTGAATGAAGTTTAAAAGACGAGGAATTGAATGTGGATTTATAAATCCATTTATTTATAAAGGCGTGAGATAAAATCAAAATATTTTCAGAAATACATTTTCCATAACATTTTTGTAAAACCGTTCCAACAAAATTTTATTATTAAGTTCCTACTTTTTACGAGCATAATTAATTAAACGAAATTCCGAAATCTTAACTCCGTCCGAATAAACAAATAAACCGTTCGAGGCATCCACGTTACGAAATATGCAAAGCATTCGAGTTTAATAAGGCCGCTGCAGAAAATTCTTTTTGAGTTACCGCTCGCCCGACCAAGAGATTTATTAACTTCCAAACAATTTCAGCACTTAATTCTTCCCCGCAGCAACAAATTACGATATTTCTCTCTCCCGGCTGAAATATGCACAAATTTTTATTCGCAAATCGATGGGTCAAAACCAATGAAGGGAGTGCTGCTTGCATGCACATACGGAGCGCCATCGAGCGTGCCCGCGGTGATTTATCAACTTACCTTTTCACTCTGCCACACGTCATTCGATTTATATAAATAAATATATGGAGGGCTGATAAGGAAATCTCTAGCATTTCTTTAACCCCGTTATAAATCTTAAGGCGTTTATATGTTAAAAGGTTATATTGTTAAACACCTCACGAGCTTTAAATAACGATATAATCTACTCGCACACCAAAATCAACACATTAATAAGTAAATTATTGTATGTGAAAGATGTCATTATTATAATCGTGTATAAAAGTATCCGAAACAATTTAAATTAAATGGAGTTTCATTATTAAACGATTTTTGTTTATTGTTACTATAGCAACATATGATAAAATAATGTATGATACACATTTGTGAAAGGCATTTGCGCACTCATTGCTATTAAAGGCGATTTTTTTAAACTTCGCAACTCATAAGCTTAAGCCGATCTTCACAAACTTGTATCATAAACTACTATTATTTGCTTATTAGGACAACCCTCACTGATAGAACAATAATAATATACAAACAGCGAGAATCACAAGTATCAAGTACACCGCACGAGCTTTAAATAATAATATAATTTACTCCCACACCAAAATGAACACATTAGTAAGTAAATTATTGTATGTGTAGGATGTCATTTTTATAATCGTGTGTAAAAGTAGCCGTATCGTGCATAAATGTCTAATGTAAATTAAATGGAGTTTCGTTATTAAACGATTTCTGTTGTTTCCATAGCAACATATGATAAAATAATGTATGATTCACAAGTTTAAAAGGCGTTTGTGCTTTCATTGCTATTAAAGTCGAGTTTTTTAAACTTCGCTACTCATAAGCAAAAGCCGATCTTCACACACTTGTATCATAAACTACTATTATTAGCTCATTAGGACAACCCTCACTGATAGAACAATAATAATATACAAATAGAGAGAATCACAAGTATCTAGTACACCTCACGAGCTTTAAATAATAATATAATTTACTCGCACACCAAAATGAACACATTAGTAAGTAAATTATTGTATGTGTAGGATGTCATTTTTATAATCGTGTGGAAAAATATCAGAATCGTGCATAAAAGTCTAATGTAAATTAAATGGACTTTCGTTATTAAACGATTTCTGTTTGTTGTTACTATAGCAACATATGATAAAATAATGCATGATTCACATATGTGAAAGGCATTTCTACACTCATTGCTATTAATGTCGAATTTTTTAAACTTCGCAACTCATAAGCAAAAGCCGATCTTCACACACTTGTATCATAAACCACTATTATTTGCTCATTAGGACAACCCTCACTGATAGAACAATAATAATATACAAATAGCGAGAATCACAAGTATCTAGTACACCTCACGAGCTTTAAATAATAATATAATTTACTCGCACAACAAAATGAACAGATTAGTAAGTAAATTATTGTATGTGTATGATGTCATTTTTATAATCGTGTGTAAAAGTATCAGAATCGTGCATAAAAGCCTAATGTAAATTAAATGAAGTTTCGTTATTAAACGATTTCTGTTTGTTGTTACTATAGCAACATATGATAAAATAATGTATGATACACATGTGTGAAAGGCATTTGTGCACTCATTGCTATTAAAGTCGAGTTTTTTAAACTTCGCAACTCATAAGTAAAAGCCGATCTTCACACAGTTGTATAATAAACTACTATTATTTGCTCAACAGAACAACCCTCACTGATAGAACAATAATAATATACAAACAGCGAGAACCACAAGTATCAAGTACACCTCACGAGCTTTAAATAATAATATAATTTACTCGCACACCAAAATGAATACATTAGTAAGTAAATTATTGTATTTGAAGGATTTTGTCATTTTTATAATCGTGTGTAAAAGTATCCGAATCGTGCGTAAAAGTCTAATGTAAACTAAATGGAGTTTCATTATTAAACGATTTATGTTTGTTGTTACTATAGCAACATATGATAAAATAATGTATGATACACATGCGTGAAATGCATTTGTGCACTCATTGCTATTAAAGTCAAGTTTTTTAATCTTCGCAACTCATAAGCAAAAGCCGATCTTGATACACTTGTACCATAAACTACTATTATTTGCTCATTAGGGCAACCCTCACGGATAGAACAATAATAATATACAAACAGCGAGAATCACAAGTATCAAGTACAACTCAGGAGCTTTCAAAAATAATATAATTTACTCGCACACCAAAATGAACACATTAAGTAAGTAAATGACAAAAGAATGTGAAGGATTTTGTCATTTTTATAATCGTGTGTAAAAGTATCCGAATCGTGCATTAATATCTAATTTAAATTAAATGGCGTTTCATTATTAAACGATTTATGTTTGTTGTTACTATAGCAACATATGATAAAATAATGATAAAATGACATTTGTTGTGCACTCATTGCTATTATAGTCGAGTTTTTTAAACTTGGCAACTCATAAGCAAAAGCCGATCTTCACACACTTGTATCATAAACTACTATTATTTGCTCATTAGGACAACCCTCACTGATAGAAAAATAATAATATACAAACAGCGAGAATCACAAGTATCAAGTACACCTCACGAGCTTTAAATATTAATATAATTTACTCGCACACCAAAATGAACATATTAGTAAGTAAATTATTGTATGTGATTGTCATTTTTATAATCGTGTGTAAAAGTATCTGAATCGTGCATAAAAGTCTAATGTAAATTAAATGGAATTTCATTATTAAACGATTTCTGTTTGTTGTTACTATAGCAACATATGATAAAATAATGTATGATACACATGCGTGAAATGCATTTGTGCACTCAATGCTATTAAAGGCGAATTTTTAAACTTCGCAACTCATAATCAAAATCCGATCTTCACACACTTGTATCATAAGCTACTATTATTTGCTCAACAGAACAACCCTCACTGATCGAACAATAATATGCAAACAACGAGAATCTATACGAGTATCCCAATTAGTAACTAATTGTATACATATAATAAATTATATACAAAAATTAGTATCAATAGTAGTTTATGATACAAGTGTGTGAAGATCGGAATTAGTTTACGAGTTTCGAAGTTTAAAAAACTCGCCTTTAGTAGCAATGAGTGCACAAATGCCTTTCACGCATATGTATCTTACATTATTTTATCATATGTTGCTATAGTAACAACAAACAAAAATCGTTTAATAATGAAACTCCATTTAATTTACATTGGACTTTTGCGCACGTTTCAGATACTTAGGATTATAATAAAGGTATCCTTTACCTACAATAATTTACTTATTAATGTGTTCATTTTGGTGTGCGGGTAGATTATATCCTTATTATTATCGTTATTATTCTTTCACACACTCGTGTCATACATTATTTTATACGAATCATGTTAAAATACTGTTGAATCTACAAAGAAATAATTGTTTCTTACCGATAATATTGTAAAAATTATAATTTTGACAGACAACATACTTCTTCAAATCACTGGAACAATAAGGTTAGAACGTTCAGCGCCTCCGTGGAAAAAATTGCTAGTAAAAACGCACAGTAACGGGAACACTATTTGGTCGTTATCGATGAGTATGGAAAGATGGTTCCATCTAGGCCGTCTAGCTCCACTGACCTTAACACTTCTAGTTTCGACTTCTAGTTTCGATTTGGATTTCGCCTGTGGCACATTTTGAATTTTCCCGCCCGCGCCGAATTTTGAATTTTACGACGCACAGTGCAGGAATATGAAATGAGGCGGCCAGATGTGGTAAACTGGATGTGGGAAACCGGAAACGGAAGTTGAAACAGGAAACGGAAGTCGAAACCAGACCTCACACCAAGCGTGGGGTTACATAGACCTCACACGTGGGTCTACATTGATCTCACACCCAGCCTGGGGTTACATATAACTTCCACGTGGTTCTACATAGACCTCACACTCTTATGTACGGAAAACAGGTTGGAAACAAGTTGGAAACTGGAAACCGAAGTCAAAACTGGAAGAGTCAAGGTCCATGGAGGTGGACGGCCTAGAACGAACCATCTTTCCCTACTCCCATGTAATCTAGGTTTACCTAGATTTAGACTAGATTAGTTTATAGTTAGGTTATGTTATATTAGAGCCAGATAAATCCAGACTGAGGGGCCGAGACTTATTGATTCAAAATAATAAAAAATAAGAATAATATAATTCAATTTTAATATACGTCAGAAAATTTATTTTCACTACGTCTATGTTTTTTGTTTAGTGACGCGTTATTGCCATAGTAACAACAAATAGAAATCGTTTAATAATGAAACTCCATTTGATTTAGATTGTACTTTGACACACGATTTGGATACTTTTACACACCATTATAATAATGGCATCATTCAGATACAATAATGTATTTCATAATGTGATCATTTTGGTGTGTGAGTAAATGAAATATATATTGAAATGCTTCCGTAGCAGCTTTAGACATTTCTAAGATAGGTGCTCGATGTAATAAAATATAATTATAATATAATTAGGAAATAAATCATTGAATAGATTTATTTCTTAATTATAATATAATTATATTTTATTACGTCGAGCACTTATCTTCGTACGTTTAAATCCTAAGTTTAATTTAATAAAATATAAATATATTTTCTCATGGCTTTGCTTTATGTCATAATGAGTTTGATTTAAAATACACGATCGATTTTCAATCCCAAAATGATCTTTTAACACAATTTTAAAATTCCGTTGTTTCAAAATATTTTGAACGTTTTTGCTAAATTCCTCGTAGGTCTTCCCACAATGCCGTTTGCAGCTGCAGTAAAATAATTACTCCGGCCGTAAAATGATAACCTCCATAATTATCCCTCGCAATAAACGTATATAAATTTGGAAAGGTTTCAGCGAAATATTCGAGAAGAAGCTGTAAATTCTGGTCGGGGCCCTTTTAAGACCGTAAACCGATGACAATTTCGAGCACGAAATTGTGAGAAATATTTATGTAATGATTGGGTTTTACTGCTACGATTATTAGTATTCATAAAGTAGTGTAGTAAATATTTCTAATGGAAATGAATATGATGGTCGTAAAATTTATTTGTGTTATTAGTTTCGTGGAAAAAATGTTTTCGAAATTATTACAGAGAAAGGTTATCGTTGTAATTGTGGCGTTGAAAGGTTATAATTTAAAATATGTAATTGGTTAAGTAAATATGAGATAGGTAAAAGTTTTATTAATATTTTTTCCGTGGTCGAGTAATGGATCATAAGAACAGACACGCTTGATTACTCTGAAATGAGCTATAATTACTTTCGACATTTTACCGAGTTTTATTACAATATTCGTTAAGCAAAAAAATCGGTTGCCCCTAATGGGTCATGTCCCTGCATGAAAGAACAATTATTATGTCACCGGTCGTGTGCGTTAACAAGATTCACGTTTCGTTGGGACGTCGTTTACTAACCATCGGTTCTCATGGGGCACTTTCCGAATACCGGCGTTATTATTTTCGAAACCTATAATTACGGAGACCACCGCGAAGAGTTTTGTAAAAGAACAAAAACTCGATTCAAACGTATTATGTATACACCGGCAGCCAGCGCTGATTGAATGCACCTAGAGACCGTTCGCGTGATGACCAAAATTACTTTTTTTTCTTTTCTACAATAAAGGATTACCATAAAAAAATGTTGCGGACCTTGTTATATCTAGCAGCTGGAAAGTGATGTTTGTTTTTCACGATGAAGACGTTGCTGCTGCTCTGCGGGCCACATGCAACGAAAATTACGATAATTTCTCAATAACTGGAGAGAAATTTGAAAACCAATTATTGAAAATCTACAAAAAAATTATTTTGTGAACGGAACAGATGCTTCTGGTGGAAAACCAAAATGAATAATTAATTTATTTAAAATTCCCTAAATTAGGGTTAAATGAATAAAAAGTATCTCCGGAATCTGACGAATAAATTCCAAGCAAGCAGAAGAGCCGGAGTGTGGCTAATGACGGGCCCATGCGGGGAAATCGTTTACGCGGCGGCGATCGTTGTCTATTCTAATTCATTCCTCAACGACAGGCGAAAAAAAAACTGTATACATTAAACCCTTCTTTCAGCTTCGTTTGTTTAGGGGCATCCACAATCAACCCCCGAAAGAATTAAAGCCTTTAGTGGATATTAATTGGAGGTGTGGCGCAAGGTGCTGGTTGTCTTCAGCCCTTTGTATCAGACACGTTCCGGCCGCAATTATTTCTGGGACGTACCCAATTTAGGGCCCCAATGCAAACATCGCGTTTTCAAAAACCAACAAGCGCACGGCTCGTTCCGCCCCCTCGGGGGACTGCTATTATATAACTGATATATAAATCCACCTGCCTTCGCAACTTTTCGTTGATTCAGCTGTCCAGAAACTATCTTTTTTATATTTAATAGCACCTAGGTATAGATTTTACTAATTACGTTACGACCGGCGGATGATTTGTGGTCCACTAAATCCACCTTGGATCGTTTTTATTATTGATATATAAAGTTGTATAAAACGGTTATAAAGTTTTATGTCTTGTCCTAATGTTTTATTACGCATAAATTAATTCATCCATAGGAAGAAAAACAAAACACTTTGTTAGTTTTAGGTACATATAAATTATTACAAACAATTGGGGGCTTCGTTAAATCAAACACATTTTCAGGACCACATTTAATTTTCATTGCACAACTTATTTTCCTCATCTTAACATTTTATGAAGCCAAAAAGCTCGTTAGAAAACATAAAAAGAAATTATCTTAAATATAAAATGTTTGATTGCCGAATATTAGTAACGATACAAAAATGCTGGCTGATATTCAGCCACGTAAAGTTTTATAGCCCTACAAGGTTTCGAGATTTTTCGGAATCACTTTATCGTCGAGACGCATGGGGTGATGTACTAGAAAGGCATTTATTACTTTATTACAGTGGTCATACAGTTTAAGACGAAGGTATTTATTTCACTCTAAAAATCGCTTATATTTTAAAATATATTTGATGCAACGTTGAAATCCTTTTGAGACGTCCCGAATTCGGTTTACCGATTGCGCACGCTGTTTATTGCTTTATTATTTTATGAAGTATTTATTGCAGAAAGCTGTATATTTTCCGCGAAATTGGTCGGAGTGTTTCAAAGGACGTGATGGTTTAACTTTTTAGCAATTATATGGAATCGCTTAACTGGTCTATAAAAATATGTATTGCAGATAATTTTAACGACTTTCAATACCACATTTAATTTCACACGTTTTTCCTTGAAAATTTAAAACTTTTACAATCGAATGAACATAAAGAAAAAATAAATTAAATAAAGTTTGCAAATACATTGAAAATGTGTAGTGCAGGGAAAAGGCAAATTTATTAAATTTATTGGATATCTTCTCAATCGTATCGCTCATCTCTGAGCATCGTGGCAATGGTATGACCTAGGGATCATATTTGTTGTACTTGTTGTCTCCATTCTTCCCTGTTTTCAGCAGATTTTGTGCTATCGTGTACAGCTGCGCCTATGGCTTTGGACACATAGCGCGATGGTGATCTTACTCGTGGTCTGTTACCCTCTATCTTTCCTTGGACTATCAATTTCTCAAGTGAGTCGTCGTTTCTTCGCATTATATGACCGAAGTATCTTAGGATGGACTTTTGGATAGTTTTGCTCAGTCGATCGACGATGTTAAGTTCTCGTAAAATGGATTCATTAGTACGTTTTTTCGTCCATGATATCCTGAGCATGCGTCTCCAGGTGTACATTTCAAACGCATCAATTCGTCCTCTGTAAGCCATTTTTAGTGTCCAGGATTCCGCAGCGTGTGCGACTATAGGAAACATAAGTGTTTTTATGACTGCCATCTTAGTTCCTTTAGAAATGCTGTGATCCTTCCAAATACGTGAAAGTTTGGCAATGGCGATTTTGCCCATAGCTATTCTTCTACTTATTTCCATTTCACAGCTGCCAGTTCTTGAAATTTGTTAGCCCAAATACACTATATCCTCTACAACCTCGATTCCATAAATATGTGTTGGGCTTTGCAGTCTTTCTTAAGATCGGTCTATTCTCATAATTTTGGTTTTTGTTTTATTCATTTCAAGGCCCACTTCTCCGCTCATGTCTTTCACCTTCTGGAGCAGGTTCTTGATCTCTTCTTCCGTACTTCCCAGCAATGTTGTATCTGCGTACCGTAAATTTAGTATTTTGCTGCCCCCTGTAGATATTCCTCAATCCCAGTTGTGAGTTGCTTTGCGGACTATCCATTCTCCATAGAGCTTGAATAAAATAGGTGCAAGGATGCACCCCTGACGAACTCCTTTGTATACTCTGAAGGGGTTACTGAGGCAATCTATTCTGACCTGTGCAGATTGATATAAGTTGGCGGTGAGGCTAATAAGATGTTTAGGTACTCCCACCTCCGGCATAACGGTCCATAATTTGCTCCATTCTACTTGATCGAATACCTTTTTGCAGTCTTTCAATTATCTGTCTGATGTTCAAGATGTGCTCTCACGTGCCTCGTCCCGGCATGAAAAATGCTTGTTCTTGTGGGATTTGGGGGTGTATGTATGCTTTCAACCTCTCGTGGAGTATATGTAACAATGTTTTGCTGACGTGTGATATTAAGGATATCGTTCTGTAATTTGATCATTGGGTCTTTGCTCCTTTTTTATATATTGGCACGAATACTGAGGTTGCCCAATCAGTCTGATATCCAGATCTTGTTGCACAGTATATGCAGGAGACTTATCATATTTTCATCAGTCACTTCAATCATTTCTGCCACTATTCCGTCATGTCCTGCAGATTTTCTAGGTTTAAGTTTTTTGAGGGCCCACTCCACCTGGGATTTAAGGATTTCTGATTCTTGATCTTCTGAGTTTGGGATTTCAGGTGGGTTGTCTCCTGGTTGATCTTCGAACAAGTTTTGACATTATTCTCTCTATCTCTTTGCAGCTTCTGTTTTCTCCGTTATTACTTCTCCTTGCTCGTGTTCTACAATTATCCTTCGCGATTTGAAGTCTTTAATTATTTCTCTGATTTTGGCAAAAAGGTCTCTGGATGCATTTTTTATGATGGTGTACGATTTCTCTGCATATTGTCGATATATTGCCGTGTTTTTCTTCCTAAAACATTTTCCTTATATCTTTGGATAGATTACTGTAGTCTTCACGTCGTTCTTCATTGTTCAAGCCTTTTTGTTTTAGTTCCTTTCTTTCCTGTATAGCCTCCCATGTTCTGTCCGTTATCCACGTTTTTTTTCCTTTCTGGTTTGTGGTTGAATTCATTGGCCATTTTTTATATTTCCGATTTCAAAATCCTCTTCCTCCTTTTAAATCCTCTTCCTCCTCCAAAGTTGGTTCTCGTCCATTTGTTTGGTGTTTCCGCTGTTTAATGTTTGGAGTTTTTCGGAGAGTCTGGTTCTATGTTCGGTGTTATTGTGCAAGTCCCACCTATTTTTTGACATAGAGGGGGGTTTTGGAGTTTTCACTTTTAATTTTATTTCTCCTATAAGTAGCTGATCGTATCCGCAGTCAGCGCCTGAATAGGCTTTTGGTATCTTTTATACTTCTTTGTGGTATCAGCAGGAAATCTATTTGATTTCTATACATATCACCGGGTGACCTCCACGTATATGTTTTCAAAGTGGTCTTCCGTTGTTTGAATGGGACCAACTTTCTCGTAGAAGTCACCGATTATTATTGTGATCTCTCTTTCTGGTATTCTAGCTGTTTCCGTTAGGATGACCGAGTAGAATTCCTTAATTTCTTCATCGGAAGCGACTGAAGTAGAGGCATATATTTGGAGGATGTTGAGCTTTGTAGGTGTTGTGTTAAGTTTTATATACATTATTCTGCTGTTTACGCAGTTATACCCTAATACTGATGATATGTATTTCGGGCTGACCAGAAATGCTACATCGTGTTTGCTCTCTGTTTCATGTCCGGAGTAGTACATCATATTGCCATTTTCTGTTCTGAAGTGGCCATGTCCTTTATAGTGAGTTTCAGATATTCCCACTATTTCGTAAGGTATTATTTCTCTTTCTACTATCTGTAGTTTTCCAGCTTTTGGGAGTCCTTGGACATTACATGCTCCAATCCTCATAAGTCTTCTAAAATTGTGGGGGCCAGTAGCATACTTTCCATGCGTTGCCTGGCTGGGAACAGTCGCATGGCCGGTAGTCCATTTCTCACCAGCGGACCCGGGCACCCACTAGCGCCGATGGTTAGTGAGATAGTTGTTTATCGGATATATAGGTCATTATATTAAGCCCTATATTTTTTATTCGAAAATGTATTAAATTTTAAAAACAATGTAACAGTTATTGTCACAGATAGAATCGTGCACTTTTTGCATGTGTATAGTCTGGACGGCTGTAACCCAATTTAATAAATTTAAGAGCTTCTATGTATATTTCTTAGAACCAAACAAGAGCAAACAAATCATTCTGGGGTATAATATGCCATATAAAAAAGCCTGCAAACACGGAGTACTAACACAACTAAGGTGTGCATAAATCTCATATAAATAATAGCCCTCCTATTACATGGTGGTTCTCCTACAGCACGGTACTCATACAACACACACACACTGCTTCTGCAGTCCTTCCATAGCTGTGTTAGTAAGTCTTGTAATAAAACTAATATTGTAAATCCGATTCAAAATATCTTGAAGGAATAGTTTTATTATTGTTTTGTCTCTGCAATAGAATGCTATACCAAGGGGACGGCAAGACCAAACAAGACCAGACAATACAAGATCATCCAAGTCCAGACAAGACCAGACAAGACCAGGGAAATCCAGACAAGTCGGATAAGACCAGATAACACCAAACAAGTCCAGATAAGAGAAGACCAAACAAAACAAGACGAGACAATACTAGACAAGACCAAACAAGTTCAGACAAGACCAGACAGAACCAAACAAGACCAAACAAGACCAGACAAGATAAAAAAAACAGACAAAATATTTGAAAGTTTTGTAGAGCATTGACAATGCTTGTGGAGTAAATAAGAAACTGGATAATTATAGCTTCACACGAGACGAGATAAGGCGAGAGTTTCAAAAATATCATGTCGGTCTCGTTAGTTTTAAAATTCTAAATACATCTACTCTCCATTATTTTCCTTTGACGTTCTTCCAGTTCAACTTCCATCCAGTTCAACCATACCACTCGCACAACTCGCACGCCTTTCCTCTTAAGTCTCTCCACTTCTATGACATACATACCACCTCCTTCATTCAGTTTCCTTCTATTATGTCCACAATGTGTGGCTCTCCTCCCATTCATTCTTTCCACACTTGCTACTTCTTTTACAATTCTTTCCTCTGTCATTCCAGTCACCTTATATTCATAGCTTAATACTCGTCGGCTTGCTTCAATTCTAAGTTTAAAAGCATTTAGCTCTTGTAGTACTATGTAAGATCGAGTTGATTTGTCTAATTGCAGGGCCTTTTTAAAAAGTTGTAGCTGCACTTTTTCCACGGTTTCTTCTTCCTCCACTCCCCACAATTCTGCTCCGTACATGAATATACTCCGCCAACACGCCTACCATATCATCTCCTTCACCATCAACTATTTTCCCCATACTTTCCAGAGCCTTATTCCCGCCACCCACGCTTTCTTAGCCACGCATAGTGGTTTGAAATACCAAAAAGCTTGCGAAAATATGAAGGAAGGAGAAAAACAAAAATGCAAGGAGACCAAAAATCTTCATATTTGGATGGTATGAATATACGAGTATTAAGCTATAATATATCAAGATTTTTGGTCTCCTTGCATTTTTGAGTTCGCTGATCATAAAACTGAATTCAAAATTTCGAAATTCAAAATGGCAGACGCAATATGGCGGATAATTTTTCCGAAAAAGCATTCAATTTTCTCGAAAGTCGAGATCTGTAAATGTCACCGATCACGAAACTGAATTCAAAGTTCAAAATGACGGCCAATAGAAGGCGGACAATTTTCCGAAAAAAAACATTCAATTTTGTCGAAACTCAGGATTTAGAGGTTTTTGAGGTCACTGACAACGAAAATAAAATTACTTTTTTGGGAAAATTAAAATACTTTTTTGGGAAAAATATTCACCCTCTATTGGCCGCCATTTCGAATTTTGAATTTAGTTTCGTGATCGGTGACATTTACAGCCTCTAAATCGCGACTTTCAACAAAATTGAATGTTTTTTCCGAAAAAATATCCGCCATATTGCGTCCGCCATTTTGAATTTCGAAATTTAGAATTCAGTTTCGTGATCTGCGACTTCAAAAATGCTAGGAAACCAAAAATCACGATTTTTTTATGGTTCCTTCATATTTACTATAAACAATATTTCATACGCAAAAACTGCAGAAAGTGCACACATCATCCCATAAAAATTATAACCGAAACAGAACGCGCAGCCACGCGCAGTTAATTTTTGGATATGTTCTGAATAAATGTCTGAGCAACAATTTGAATGTGGTTTAAGAGCCCCGGTCGACCAGGGTTTTGACTTATTGCTATATTTACCAAAACGTCATCAAGAAAAATAATACTTTTTTCATTAATTATTTACTATATCATACTATATTTACTATATCAAATTCTGGTTACTATCTAGAGAAGAATCCATTTTTCAGAATCCAAGTTTTCCCGATTCTACAGCCATTTGAACTTCGTGTTACTTACGACGAGCAACGAGGAAATAATGCGGAAGGCCAGACGCGTGCCGGGTTCACGTTTTTAATACATACTAGAATACCACTAATGGTCATACTAGATGTACCACTGCAACTATTCCAACCATTAAAAGTCTCTAGAAAAAAAAATGTTTCCACTGTTGGCCAGCCTTTTGGGATTTCCGACTTCTGTGCCACGTACTCTATATGCTCCTTATTACCCCAACCACTCCCAAATACAAACTTTTAAAATGGCCTAAAATACCTGTTCTATCTCCATTCCCTTCCATTCGAAACTCTCCTTCTTACACACCTCACCTTTCTTAAACCTCATACATTTTATTTTACCTACATTTACCTACAGTTTCCTTCTATAATAAAATTCCTCCAATCTTCCAATCATCTGTTTCAATTCCTCCGCAGATTTTGCTACGATTACCACATCACCTGCAGTAGGGTTGGAGACTTATGTGTGGAACCTTATGCCAGACTCGATACTTTCTTCCTCGCAACCACCACTACTCCTGCTAGTCCAGGCCCTTCTCCGTTGTAATTGCTGACTTTTCTTGGTTCACTGTGTCATTACTAAACGTACCATGGTTTTGGTGATATAGGACTTCTCCCTTGCAATCTTTTTTTTATATGTGATTTTGGGGAAGCTCTATCAGCCTGTGTGTGAGCCTCTCACTCACTTACCACTTCTTCCACACGGCTTAAAAGTACGCCACCCCGGTATCGCTTGCGCATTCCTTCTGGGTGAGCCCGTACGGTTCTTTATCGCCCTAGATTTTCTGTTTTCCTCTTTAGTACTTCCTTTAGTACTTTCCTCTTACGCTCTTCTGGCAAGACCTTTCGTCTTCTTCCTTGCGTGTTACTATTGCACGGATTACTACCTGTATTTTTCCGCAGTTTTTTTCATATTTATCATTTTGTTAGCAAGATCGGTTGCCTCTTTAATTTCCGGTAAGTCCCTGCGTTCCTCGTTCCAGCGCTGGCATTCAAGGATCGTATATGCAACGTTATCTTCTGTTCCACAGATCTCACACAGGGTGTCCGTTGCTTTTCCAATTTTGTGTGGGTAGTTTCTAAAACAGCCGTGAGCAACCGTTTGGCATTAGTCTTTCCAGCGCAGCGGTCGTTTTGTATTCCTTCTCCGCATCTTTAGGGTTATTTCATTTAGTCGTATTCTGCCCGCAAGTACAACAGCCTCAGTCTTCATCATCTCTGGGGTTAACTTTAGCTTCTTTTTCTCTAGCCACTCATCCACCAGCCTCATTGCCTCATTTGCCTTGTCCGTTACTATGTTCTCGTTTTTCCACAGATTATGATGCAGCCGTCATTTTGTATGCGTTCTCCGCCGTTTTGGAAACATTATCGTTGAATGATAGGTTTTTTCCTAGGTACTTTACTGCTCTTTTCGGTGTTATTATGGCATCTTTAATCTTTGGGGTTATCTCATTTAGTCGTCTTCTGCCCGCAAGTACAACAGCCTCAGTCTTCATCATCTCTGGGGCTAACTTTATCTCCTTTTTCTCTAGCCACTCGTACACCAGCCTGATTGCCTCATTTGCCTTGTCAGTTACTATGTTCTCATTTTGACAAAGATTGTGATTACCAAGTCGTCCGCAAAACCGACTATGTCACCTCCTTTCGGCAATCTTAATCTGAGCACTCGAGCACTTTGTACAGACTATTCCACAGAATTGGGCCCAATGCCGAGCCCTGTGGAACCACTGCTTATTTCGAAAAAAACACTGCTTATTTCGAGCTCCGTTGTGTTATTTTCTGCTTGTATCGCTATTTTTTCTTGTCTAGACTTAAAAATCGCGTTTTGATGTAGGCATTGCCATTTTGCTGCCGCAGCGCTAGCGAATTTTTCGCCGCGGAAATTTTGCAAACGCTCCGCGCCGGTCTGAAGTAGCCTTTACATTGCACCAAGTGGACAGTCTACAGACTCTAGCGTCAGTTACATTGTCCTTCTTGGAGCGAGAATAGGTGTCCTTCACTTTTCTAGTAGCAGTTTCCATCTGTCCACTGTACTTGTGTTTTGAAGGGTATTTTGAATGAAAGGCTTTGACGCATCGAGTCTCCATCCTTGTTAAGGATTGCCTCTTTTATTGCATCCGTTATTGTGGTATGTCCTGACTTTGCTAGCGTTATATATTGTTGCACTTACATCTGAAATCTCCCATCCTTGCCTCACCTATAATGGGAGGCAGGCTTAACATTGCTTCCAGAATAGTTGAAGGTGCGGTTCTCATCGCTCCTGTAATTAGTAAGCAGGCTAGTCTCTATACGCTGGAGAGTTTGTTTATGGTCTGAATCTGTTACAGTTGGGTCAACCATACCTTTCTTACTATTATCTTAATATTAGTCTACATATTACTCACAAGGTAATCAATATTTATTATAAATAGCTGACCTGAATTAATTTGACTGATGTAAAAATCCACGCAAGCGAAGCCGCGGGTTGTAGCTCGTACACATATAAAAAATATGTGTGGAAAAAACTAAATTACATTTGTTCGTGATTAAAGCGTAATTGCTTCGGTTTTATAAATAAACAAACAATTTCCTAACATTTTCATATGAAATTAAAAGTTTTCTAAATGTCTTATTTAGTAAATCAATGTTTATTTTTATATTTTAATAACTGCTAATACTTTTTGTTGCTGGGAATTTACTTTATATAAGAAAGTACTTTTAATAATTTACTTATTAGAGAATCAACACATCGAAAAGAATTAACGCTTCGAAACAATACTTTGGATCGAAACAATACTAATAGCGCACACCTAATCCGTCATCGGCCGAAGTTTGCTCGGGCGACGACGGCCGAACTCGCATGATTAAATCATACCCTTGTAAAAGAGAGAGAGTCCGACGATGACGGTCGTGTTTGTATACGCGCTCTCTTTCTTTTACAAGTGTTTGATTCAATCGTCCGAGTTCGGGCGTCGTCGCCCCAAAAAACTTCGGCCGATGACGGATTGGGTGTACGCGAGCCATAACACCTTATCAGAGAGAGAATATATTCATTGTATACTTCATACAAAGGGTTTTCGACCACAAGATCCTTCTGCCCGGCACGTTATCGATTTCAAAGCGAACGCTCGATCCCATATAGGACATTGTGACAAGGGCCGTTGGTTTAACACAGGTTAGATTAGGTTGCCCGCGAAGCGGCAGATAAATTAACTTTTATAAAACAAATAACTGTGAGTTCCACAAGATGTTATACTAATTTAACAAGTCGCCATTTTGGTATAGTTTAGATATAATAGTTTTGGTATTCGTGAAGTTTACACGTGACAAATTTACAAAACAACACTATTCGATAAAACAAATAATTTCAGAGCTTAAATCAACTTGTTTTACTGCTTAAATCAATATTTTTTTACATCAATATACATATCAACGTTAAATCTCGTAGAACACGCAGTCATAATATATTATGTTAAGTTTGAATTAATAATTTTGTTTATATTAATATTAAACGTTATGAAAGTTATTACCACTGTGTCTTTTGATCTTCATTTATAACATAATCCTCCATTCAACGCTAATTTACGACGACCTGCAACTTTATTAACTTAGGATCTAAACTAATAAGCCCAAGACCGTTAGGATTCAGTTAACTATCTGATTATCAACAAAGTTTATAGCCGGTAATTTTCGTACATTTAATTCATTTCTTCTTAATGACATCCCACACATTAATTTGATTACGGCCGTCTGTAAATCACGTCTAATAGTTCAATTAAAAATTAACTCATTTTTTAGTGTGCATCAAGGTGGTTGGTTTTATTGCACCAGAAAGCTACTAAATAACAAGTGCGCTTCATTGCCGTCGAAAGCTTGAGTACTATTAAAACAAATATTCAGTGCGACGTTCCTGGGTGTGTTTTCGACGCCGCTGGAGTTCCCATATTCAATTAAAACATGCATATAATGGTTGCCACAATAAACTTTTATTGGACGAGATAAAACTTTCTGAGCATATCATTTTAAATAAAATTAGATAAAATATATGGTACCTATTAATTCTACCTTTATAATTTAAATTATATTATATTACATCAACTAGGTATTCACATGTGAATACTACTATTACGAGCGCATTAAAGTGTTTATGGATATAAAAATAAATATTCTGTTCTATTCTTATATTTTATATATACAGACTAGACAGGCAAGACTAGACAGACATGACTAGACAGGCAAGACTAGACAGACGAGACTAGACAGAGCAGAATAGACAGATAAGACTAGACATACAAGGCTAGACAAACCAGACTAGACAGACAAGACTAGACAGACAAGACTAGACAGACAAGACTAGACAGACAAGACTAGACAGACAAGACTAGACAGACAAGACTAGACAGACAAGACTAGACAGACAAGACTAGACAGACAAGACTAGACAGACAAGACTAGACAGACAATATTAGACAGGCAAGACTAGACAGACATGACTAGACAGGCAAGGCTAGACAGACGAGACTAGACAGAGCAGAGTAGACAGATAAGACTAGACATACAAGACTAGACAAACAAGACTAGACAGATAAGACTAGACAGAAAAGACTAGACAGACAAGGCCAGACAGACAATACAAGACAGACAAGACTAGCAGTATAAAGCACAAACCAGCAATATAAACACTCTCGTAACTTCTGGGTTAGAAACAAAGCTAATTTCCATTCGGCGTTAAGAGAGGAATCACGGGCGAGTTGTTTTGAAACAGAAAAAGAAGAAATTGTAATATTAAAGCTGCGGAGCTCATCAAAACCATTCAGTACCATTTTAACATGGACTTCCCCATAATGAAAATAAAGAAGACTTCCAATCCGTGGATAACAGAAGAACTGAAAATATTTCGTCGCAAACTGCAAGATCTGTTTGTGTTGCAAAAAGAGTATCCGTTTTTAAAAATGAAATATTGTCGAGAAAGGAGAAACCAATTTGATACGCCTTACAAAAAATAAATATTATAATTCGAGAATAGATAAGGCAACAAACAAACAAAAAGCTCTGTGCTAGACCATAAACAAATTGGCCAAGAAACCTAAAGGAGAAAGTTGTATAATCCTAAATGAAAACGATAATACCATCGACAATCCGGCCGAAATTGCAAGAAGATTTCACCTGTTCTTCAAAAATGCGCCAGACCTTAATCAAAAATATTGATTCGACAACCATAAATAATAATCACGTCTCAAATATTGGCAACAGTACGCTTCTGGAAGAGATGTCTGAGTTTGAAATTCGCAACATTTGAAATTCTTTAAAAAACAAATCAAGTGCTGGTCCAGATAGTTTGCCATGTAATCTTATCAAAGAAGTCAGTAACGAGCTAATACGCCCCATTAGAAACCTTGTAAATTGTTCCTTTAAAAACGAAATTTATCCACGCTTGTTCAAATCTTGAGGTTGATAATTAGAAAATGATAATTCCAATTTTCAAAAAGGGAGATAAATCTTCAAAAGATAATTATAGACCGGTTGCCATATCAGTCATTGCTAAGATAATGGAATATTGTATGGAAAAGAGATTATTATCCTTTCTCACAAAATGCAAAATAATTCCTAGTCAGCAACATGGGTTTTGCAAAAATAAAAAACGATAACGGCTATTGAACAAGTCTATAATAAGGTAATAAATGGAATTGATAAAGGAAAATGCGCTCTGGGCATTTTTTGCGAATTGTCAAAAGCCTTCGACTGTGTGGACCATAACAAGTTAATAGAAAAACTTGAAATATTTGGGATCCGAGGAGTAACAGGTCGGTGGTTCCAATCTTACTTATCAAACTGGAAACAATATGTAAAGCTTGGAAATGTCTCTTGGGATCCACATTCTACGTCGCTATGGGTTCCACAAGGAACTTTCTTAGTCCCGATTCTGTTTTCCTTTTATACGGCTGAGTTAATCAATTTTATAGGTGTCGATAACTGCACCATATACGCGGATGATACTAGTGTAATTGTCTCTGCGTATAAAGTGCAGTTATCTCTATCATCCGCGTATAAGGTGCAGTTATCGACACCTATAAAATTTATTAAGTCATCCGTATAAAAGGAAAACAGAATCGGGGCTAAGAAAGTTCCTTGTCGAACCCTAAGCGACGTAGAATGTGGATCCCAAGAGACATTGCCAAGCTTTACATATTGGTTCAACTCTTCAGGAAATTAAGATAGCTGCCAAATCCATAATTCAAAAGAGCAGAATCTATGATTTGCTGCTAATAACATTCACTTAAACCCGCAGAAAACAAAATATATCAACTTCCAAACAACAAGAAGTAGATGCAACGACGGCACGCTCCTAGTTATAAACAAAAGCCACATAGCAAGAACCAAGAACATAAAGTTTCTAGGAGTGCATCTCGATGAGCACGTCTCTTGGAAAATAATCACGGTTAAAAAAATCGGTTGCGGTTATTGGCAAAATCAACGGGAAAGTGTTTTTACTAAGGCGAGTGAGTGACCTAATGGGCAAGTCTGTTTTATTAAATGTGTACCATGTGGAAATTGAATCCATTATAGCATCCATAATACAGACTAGACAAGTCTAGACAGACAAGAAAAGACAGACAAGACTAAACATTTTCTATTCCTGTTAAAAATCCAACAGGGCTCGAGGTCCTAAAGAGCATTTGAAGCGTTTGAATGCCCCCCAGGCATGGATGTTGGACAAGTTGGATGACAAGTTGGATGGTGTTTTTGCCCCACGTTTATCCACCCGTCCACATCAACGCTCCCGCTTGTAACTTCCCTGCGTAATCCTTTGAAGTATACATTGTCCAACTTTGAGGTGACAAGGATTGTTATGCAAAGGTTTATTAAAGTTATCGGAGAGGTCAGTACTGACCACAACGACCCAGCTGGATTGATGGATGTTATCACACCTGAAAAGACTAGAACATACTTCGTCTTATCAATGATGTTAATAGTTTTAAAACCGGAAACGACACATTGATAACAATAACATTTTTGGATTCAATAGGAAATTTACGTTGAGATGACATTGAAAAATTTCGGAAATTCCGGCTGGAAAATTCGCGCAACATGAAAAATTGAGAAGTTATCTTGCAAATTTGTGAGCTTGTCTTTGATCCTCAATAGTTTGAAAATCGGAAGCGGCACAGCGATAACAATAACAGTTTTGGATTCAGCAGAAAATTTATGTTGAAAAATTTCGCCAATTCCTGCTGGAAAATTCGCGACACACGGAAATTCGAGAAATTATCTTTTAAATTTGTTAGCTTGCCTTTGATCCTTAACCCTTTGACATACAATAACGTTTCTAATACGTCATTGTATGTCAAAATTTATTTGTATGTCAAGAGGTTAAGGGCCGTTTCACCATCCATCGTATCACTGCCGAAGAAGCTAAATACACGTTATTTAAAGTAAACCAAACTGGCCCAAACAGAATTTCTTTCCTGGTGACACATTATGGTCGCACCATCCGAAATTGCCACTTCCAAAATCTTGGATTACATTAAGTTCGATTCTGGAAACCTCTGCATGATTACTGGTGGTAGAAGTTTGGGATAGGTTGATAGTGTAGTAAATAGGGAACGCCATCCTGGATCATTCGATGTTGTCCATACCAAGGATTCGCAAGAACACACTTTTGCTACTAGGTGAAACAATGTATTTATCATTGGTAAGGACGCCAAGGTATTCCTTTGGTTTCCACCTGGAAAGGTTCTCAAACTCAGCGTTTCTGAAGAAAATGACAAGAGGTTGGACACCAAAACACACTAAGATGTTAAATTATGTGTATGTGCACGACTAGACAGGCAGATCCTACCCCACCAACAGGAAACAATACTTTACGGTGTCAAAAGGAAGCGAATTGGGCCAATTTCACATTATAGAGACAAATATAGGGGTTCCTTGAGGGAGCATTTTAGCACCTACATTATTTCTATTATACATCGCAGATTTGGCAAACTACGTGAAAGGGCCGCATTGCACTTTGTATGCAGAAATTGAAACGAATTGGGCCAATCTGACAAATATTGTGATTCCTCAAGGGAGCCTTTTGGCACCTACATTATTTCTATTATACAACGCAGATTTGGCAAACTACGTGAAAGGGCCTCATTGCACTTTGTATGCTGATGATATGAGTTTTATTTTGTCGCGGAATAATTTGGAAGAAAACAATCTCTGGATAAATTACTCTCTGCGAATACAGACAAGACTAGATAGACAAGACTAGACAGATAAGACTAGACAGACAAGGCTAGACAGACAAGACTGGACAGACAAGACTAGACAGACAAGACTAGACAGACAAGACTAGACAGACAAGAGTAGACAGACAAGACTAGACAGACAAGACTAGACAGATAGGACTGGACAGACAAGACTAGACAGACAAGACTAGACAGGCAAGACTAGACAGACAAGACTACACAGACAAGACTAGGCAGACAAGACTAGACAGACAAGACAAGACATACAAGACTAGACAGACAAGACTAAGCAGACAAGACTAGACAGACAAGACTAGACAGACAAGACTAGACAGACAAGACTAGACAGACAAGACTAGACAGACAAGACTAGACAGACAAGACTAGACAGACAAGACTAGACAGACAAGACTAGACAGACAAGACTAGACAGACAAGACTAGACAGATAAGACTAGACAGACAAGACTAGACAGACAGGACTAGACAGATAAGACTGGACAGACAAGACTAGACAGGCAAGACTAGACAGACAAGACTACACAGACAAGACTAGGCAGACAAGACTAGACAGACAAGACAAGACATACAAGACTAGACAGACAAGACTAAGCAGACAAGACTAGACAGACAAGACTAGACAGACAAGACTAGACAGACAAGACTAGACAGACAAGACTAGACAGACAAGACTAGACACACAAGACTAGACAGAAAAACCTAGAGAGACAAGAATAGACAGACAAGACTAGACAGACAAGACTAGACAAACAAGACTAGACAGAGAAGACTAGACAGAGAAGACTATAGAGACAAGACTAGACAGACAAGACTAGACAGACAAGACTAGACAGACAAGACTAGACAGACAAGACTAGACAGACAAGACTAGACAGACAAGACTAGACAGACAAGACTAGACAGACAAGACTAGACAGAGAAGACTAGACAGAAAAGACTAGACAGACAAGACTAGACAGACAAGACTAGACAGACAAGACTAGACAAAAAAGACTAGACAGACAAGACTAGACAGACAAGACTAGACAGACAAGACTAGACAGACAAGACTAGACAGACAAGACTAGACAGACAAGACTAGACAGACAAGACTAGACAGACAGGACTAGACAGACAAGACTAGACAGACAAGACTAGACAGACAAGACTAGACAGACAAGACTAGACAGACAAGACTAGACAGACAAGACTAGACAGACAAGACTAGACAGACAAGACTAGACAGACAAGACTAGACAGACAAGACTAGACAGGCAAGACTAGACAGACAAGACTAGACAGACAAGACTAGACAGACAAGACTAGACAGACAAGACTAGACAGACAAGACTAGACAGACATGACTAGACAGACAAGACTAGGCAGACAAGACTAGACAGACAAGACTAGACAGACAAGACTAGACAGACAAGACTAGACAGACAAGACTAGACAGACAAGACTAGACAGACAAGACTAGACAGACAAGACTAGACAGACAAGACTAGACAGACAAGACTAGACAGACAAGACTAGACAGACAAGACTAGACAGACAAGACTAGACAGACAAGACTAGACAGACAAGACTAGACAGACAAGACTAGACAGACAAGACTAGACAGACAAGACTAGACAGACAAGACTGGACAGACTAGACTAGACAGACAAGACTAGACAGACAAGACTACACAGACAAGACTAGACAGACAAGACAAGACAGACAAGACTAGACAGACACGACAAGATGGACATGACTAGACAGACAAGACTAGACAGACAAGACTGGACAGACAAGACTGGACAGACAAGACTGGACAGACAAGACTAGACAGACAACACTAGACAGACAAGACAGACAAGACTAGACAATCAAGACTAGACAGACAAGACTAGACTGACAAGACTAGACAGACAAGACTAGACAGACAAGACTAGACAGACAAGACAAGACAGACAAGACTAGACAGACTAGACAGACAAGACTAGACAGACAAGACTAGACAGACAAGACTAGACAGACAAGGCTAGACAGACAAGACTAGACGGACAAGACTAGACAGACAAGACTAGACAGACAAGACTAGACGGACAAGACTAGACAGACACGACTAGACAGACAAGACTAGACAGACAAGACTAGACAGATAAGACTAGACAGACAAGACTAGACAGACAAGACTCTCACTAAACCCCCTATTCCACCTTGGCTTTAGTATGCGTCACCCTGCTATCGCATATTTTGCATTCATTCAGGGTGAGCAGCCCGGACGGTTTACTGAAAAACCGCCCTAGTTGTTGTCTCCCCGACCAGGAATCGAAAGACAGACAAGACTAGACAGACAAGACTAGACAGACAAGACTAGACCGACAAGACTGGACAGACAAGACTAGACAGACAAGACTAGACAGACAAGACTAGACAGACAAGACTAGACAGACAAGACTAGACAGACAAGACTAGACAGACAAGACTAGACAGACAAGACTAGACAGACAAGACTAGACAGACAAGACTAGACAGACAAGACTAGACAGTCAAGACTAGACAGACAAGACTAGACAGACAAGACTAGACAGATAAGACTAGACAGACAAGACTAGACAGACAAGACTAGACAGACAAGACTAGACGGACAAGACTAGACAGACAAGACTAGACAGACAAGACTAGACAGACACGACTAGACGTACAAGACTAGACAGACAAGACTGGACAGACAAGACTGGACAGACAAGACAAGACAGACAAGACTAGACAAACAAGACTAGACAGACAAGACTAGACAGACAAGACTAGACAGACAAGACTAGACAGACAAGACTAGACAGACAAGACTAGACAGACAAGACTAGACAGACAAGACTAGACAGACAAGACTAGACGGACAAGACTAGACAGACAAGACCAGACAGACAAGACTAGGCAGACAAGACTGGACAGACAAGACTAGACAGAAAAGACTAAACAGACAAGATTAGACAGACAAGACTAGACAGGCAAGACTAAAGAGAAAATACTATAGAGAAAATTCTAAAGAGAAAAGATTAGACAGGCGAGACTAGACAGACAATACTAGATAGACAATACTAGGCAGACAGTACCAGGGAGACGACACCAGGTAGTCAATACCAGACGGACAAGACTAGATAAACAGGACTAGACAGACAAAACTTGACAGACAAGACTAGACGGATAAGTGTCGACAGACAAGACAAACAAGACTAGACTTTGATTTTGACAAAACAGACAAGACTAGACAGACAAGGCTAAACAGAGACTAGACAGACATGGCCAGACAGACAAGACTAGACAGACAAGACTAAATAGACAAGACTAGACAGACAAGACTAGACAGACAAGACTGGACAGACAAGACTAGACAGACAAGACTAGACAGGCAAGTCTAGAGAGAAAATACTGGAGAGAAAAGGTTAGACAGGTGAGACTAGACATACAAGACTAGACAGACAAGACTAGGCCGACAGTAACAAGGAGGCGATACCAGGCAGAGAATACCAGGCGGACATGACAGATATGTCTAGACAGACTAGACTGAACGTACAAGACAAGACAGACAAGATTAGACACTTAAGACTAAACAGACACGACGAGACAGACAGAAAAGAGCAGTTAATCAAGACTAAATTTGGTCTGTCTTGTGAGAGAGAAGACTGGACAGACAGGACTAGACAGACTTGTTATAGTTATTTTTTCCCTTAATTATTCGTTTTATTTTGTTCTAATGATTCGATAATTATATAGTAGAAAGTTTTCCAACTCAGCCTTTTTAGTGTTGAGTCAATATAATTCTTTATTACTATCATTAACGGAGGAAATAATAGTCCTCTTTCCAATTTTATGAATTTGTTGCCTTTTTTCTCTATAAAATTATCCGTTCTCGTTTCGTTCGAAAAAAGGAACTTTCTGTTTCAACACGCCCAAGTGAGTGAGCCTTTCTCCAAATTTCCGAGAATGGTTGCGGTATTATTTCTGTGAGGAAAGAGACGGAAAGCCGAGTTTAAGCGTCCCCTGGGATGTAGCGAAAAAATATTAATGAAGGACGAGAGGGCGAAAAGGGAAGAAACGAATTCATACTAATTACCGGTCTTTATTGATTTATTACTGTTTACTGCACTATAAAATATCAATAATAAGCCGCTTTCGACGATTTATATTTATTTGTTTGCCTTTTGAATTATTGCCGCTCCAGTGAGCCACACTTAAAAACGAAATGGAAACTGCGACATAAAATAAGTAATTTTCTTTTTATTCTCAAAGTTTGTCGAGAGAAAGAAAAAACTGGAAAAACTGGTGGAAATAAGCAGTTAAATATTCAAAACATTTACATGAACATCTCTGTTTACATAAAGGAGGAGACTACTTTATTACGCTCTTTTTATCATGAAAGCAGTCATCAGTGTTTGCGTAAGCATTCTATTGTTTTATCTGTCGTTTACGGTAAATCTATTTGCTAACCTTAAACAAACACATTTAAGTGCTTCTGTTTGTACATATAAAATCTTCTTATTGGTCATTTTAAACATGATAAGTATTTGCTAAAGATAAATGCAATTTCTATAATCGTTTTGAAGGTTGTGTATAAGTTCCGTTAGGTTTAAAAATACAAGTAAATGGAGCGTGGAGAAATTAGAATGTTTTAATCGTACAAGTAGCAGAGGAACTTAATGAATAACCAATTTCTTAAATATGTTTACACAAACTGCTAATGTTGCAATAATTAAATCTCCTCGGAGTTGATGGCTGTATTTTAAGTGTTAGCTATTTATTCTTGAACTTCACTAGACGCTTAATTGCCAGGCAGTCGAAACCGTTGTTTTGAAATATTACAGGAAGTACGTCTTCATTACGCCCCGAATAAGAGTTGCGCGATCTCTTCATATTCACATTTTAACGCGTTATTAGTGCAGGGCTTTCTGTGGAAATCGTATAATTGAAACGGAAAGCAGGTGTAGGAGTAATTTATTTTAATAGATTAATAACAAGTTTGTTGCTGTTTGTACCTGCTCTCCGTTTTGGTCGCGTGAGTGATAATGGGAATGTTAATAGAGTGGAGCGAGGGCAGAATTATTAATGCATTTATTTATTTTTTTTCGTTTTCGAGTGCCGAAAATCTCTGAGTGGAACTGTCTATATTTACTAATGGAACAAATAAATTTAAAAGCATTTGCATATATTTACTACCAACGTAAATGGTGCCGCCCATATGGCCTTAACACTAAACAATCTTCTGTGTTGTTATGAAAAAACAAGGACGTACAATGATTGCTTTTTTAATTGAAAATTTGTTTTACGAATCCGAGAAATCTCAGTCTTATTTATTTACCCGTTTATATTTACTCTTCTAACACACCCACTTTCCCACAAAATTATTAATTAAAATCTCTGTTATTATTAAATAAAATTATAATTATAACAAAGCTTTTTATTTTGTAAAAATCCTTGATATGTTTCGTCCCTCCTGATTTTTTTTTTTTGTTATAAAAATGGAATTTACCTGGTTTTCTTGGCTTTCGCCCTGTCCATAAAGAAGAAGAATTCGAGAATTTATTATTATTTAAGTTTAAATACAGCGTTCGGATTGTGAAAGAATTTTAAAGAGGTATATAAATAACGTCGGTCCAGTACTTCTCGCAAGGGCCGAAGCTGCACACAAGACTTTTTCTTCTTGCTCGCTCTCTGATCTCGTAGCGTCTAACGTGTAAATTGTTTCCCATTTATTTCTGAAACTAAATTAACTTTTGGTCTGTTTTCTTGTTCTTCTCCGGACCCCATTTCGTTACTTTCATTCGGACTTTAAATTATTTTTGTCTTTGATTCTATTAACAACGTCGATTATGCGAGGTCGCATGCCTACAAATTGTACCATAGCGTTCTCACAGTGTCCAATTTATATTCACTCTACTGCTTTATGTAGACGGGAAACGTTTCAAGTTCGAAAACGTTCTGAATTTTAAATACTTTTTTAGTTAATTATAGATTTTTCATATATTCATTCTAAATAAAATATATAGAAATGAATCTACTACATGCACATAATCTATAAAATCTACTACATATATCTACTACATGCACATAATCTATAATCATAAATTATATATTTATTTATTGTTTCAGGTATATACCAGCGAGATTTGCTGCAATAACAGTAAGTTGTTTCTATTTTTATTTATTTAAATAGATAATTTAAAAATCTACAACCTCCAATTAAGATCTATATGCGTATCTAGTCTAGTTTTCAAGATATAGACACTTAAGAGAAACTGTATCTAATCTGTTACTCTAAAAAGTGAATCGATCCATAACTCAAAATGGTGGTTTTTGGTTAAATTTGTAAAACTTATAAAGTCGAACCCACTATAGACATCTATAGAGGGTTCGACTTTATAATTTTTACAAAAAAATCTGTTACTCTTTAACTTTGATAAGTCGTAACTCAGGAACTAGACTACCCCCAAAATTCTACTTAACATCTCTTAAAATATTGATTTGATATCTATATTCATTCCAAAATTCATTTGTGTATTTATAGTACTTTCTTATTATACATATTAATCAAATTCGCTCGATTTTGCCCAATTTATCAAGTCATGTCTCGCGAACGGAAGCGGCTAGCAAAACGTAGTTTATATATTTAGAACCAGCAGGGAAGACACTTTCAGACGCACTATGAAATTTTTCATTTACTTCATAAATGTTGATTTTAAGTAAATACACTTTCTCGCATTTGCCGCAGATTTCGCGATGTCATAACTTTTGAATGGCTAATCACAGAGACTTCTAGTTTTTACCAATTGATTTAGCATCCCAAATTTAGTCGGAAAAAGTATATCATATTCATAGGAGGCTTTTAATTAAGAAATACTTTCGAAACGTTAAGTCAAGACCGCGCAAACCATAAAATGCGAGAAAATCGATTTTACTAAAATCGTTATTTTTTGAGTCACAGCAAAATTTGAAAACGTTTCTGAAAGCATTTTTGCTGGTGATTACAAATATGCAAATTATATTTCGCTAGCACCGTTTGTTCACTATCGCCTGCCAAAATTGACGAAATTTTTATCAAATTACCCGTGGATAATCTGAGCGCTTTCATAGGAAAATGACCTTCTGAAAATGATGCCGCAATCCGTTTTTGACTATCTGCAACCGTTTTTGAGACACCGACTTGCCAAATCGAGAATAGGGTAGATTTAAATTTGAAATTTCTTGACGAATTGTTAAATCTATGCGGACAATTTAGACATCGATTTGTTCGTCTTGCCGGTTAGTTTCTGTGTACCGAAAATGATTTTGCAGCTGTATACCGTTCTTGAGAAAATCGGAAAAAATCGAAAAATCCCATTTTTTTCGACCGAAATGATGAAAAAATTTTGTTGACAAATTTTTTGGAAAATTATTGCGTGATTTTGATTTGCTCCCCGAAGGAAATCGACGTGCTGAAAACGATTTTCCTGTTCATTTCGCTCAAATTACAAAGTTACAAAATGCTAAAGTTACAAATTGACGAGAGACACGGCAGATTTCGCGCTGTCATAACTTTTGAGCGGCTCACCACAGAGACCTCTAGTCTTCAGCAATCGATTCAGCGTCCAAAAATTAGTCTGAAAACGTATATAATATTCCTCGCCACGGGAAGTAGATACCTCGAAAACGTCGAAATGCGAGAAAATTGATTTTGCCAAAATCGTTATTTTTTTAGTTATAGCAAAATTTAAAAACGTTTCTCATAGCATTTTTGCTGCTGATTACAATTATGCAAATCATATTTCGCTAGCAACTTTCGTTCACTATCGCCTGCCAAAATTGACGAAATTTTTATCAAATTTCGGCGCTCGAGTAGATCTTGGAAAGAAATGAATTACCCGCGGATAATCTGATTGTGTTAATAGGAAAATGACCTTCTGAAAACAATGTCTGAGAACGAAGGAAATCGACGTGCTGAAAATGATTTTCCAGTTGATTTCGCTCTAAAGTTACAAATAAACGAGATTTATAGTTTCTCGCTGTACACCATCTCGCATTTCCGACAGATTTCGCGCGGTCATAACTTTTGAACGGCTCACCACAGAGACTTCTAGTCTTCACCATCGGATTCAGGGTCCCAAAAATTTTCAAAAAAAACAGTTTTTCAAAATCGTTATTTTTAGAGTTACAACAAAATTTCTGAAAGCATTTTAGCAGCTTATTACAAGTATACAAATTATATTTTGCCAGCGCCTTTCGTTCATTATCGTCTGCCAAAATAGACGAAATTTTTATCAAATTTCAGCGCTCAAGTAGAGATCTTGGAAAGTAATAAATTGCCCGTGGATAATCTGATCGTGTTTATAGGAAAATGACCTTCTGAAAACGATGCCGCAGTCCGTTTTTGATTATCTGCAACAGTTTCTGAGACACCGACGCCAAATCAAATTGTTGAATCTATCCGGACAATTTAGACATCGATTTGTTCGTCTTTTCGGGTAGTCTGTGCGCCGAAAATGATTTCGCAGCTGTTTACAGTTCTTGAGAAAATCGAAAAAATCGAAAAAGCACATTTTTTTCGACCGAAAAGATGAAAATTTTTTGTTGACAATTTTTTTTGAAAATTATTTCGTGATTTTTATTTTTTTACACGAAGGAAATCGACGTGCTGAAAACGATTTTCCAGTCTATTTTGCTCTAAAGTTACAAATAAACGATATTTATACACTATCTCGCATTTTCGGCAGATTTCACGCTGTCATATCTTTTGAACGGCCCACCACAGAGACTTCTAATCTTCACCAATCGATTCAGCGGCCCAAAATTAGCCTGGAAACTTATACAAGATACCTCGGGAATCTTTCGATTAGGAAATACCTTCGCCACGGCAAGTCGATACCGCGGAGTAGCCGAAATGCTAGAAAACGAGTTTTTCAAAATCCTTATTTTTTGAGTAACAACAAATTTAAAAACGTTTCTGAAAACATTTTTGCTGCTGATGACAAATATGCAAATTATATTTCGCTAGCGCCTTTTGTTCACTATCGCCTGGAAAAATTGACGAAATTTTTATCAAATTTCGGCGCTCGAGTAGAGATCTTGTAAAATAATAAATTACCCGCGGATAATCTGAGCGTGTTCATAGGAAAATGACTTTCTGAAAACGATGCCCCAATCCGTTTTTTATTATCTGCAACCGTTTATGAGACTCCGACTTGCCAATTCGAGAATCGGGTAAATTTCAATTTGAAATTTCTTGACGAATTGTTGATTCTATCCGGAAAATTAGACATCCATTTGCTCGTCTTGCCGGGTAGTATCTGTGCGCCGAAAATGATTTCGCAGCTGTTTACCGTTCTTGATAAAATCAAAAAAGCACTTTTTTTTTAGACCGAAATGATGAAAAAATTTTGTTGACAAATTTTTTGGAAAATTATTTCGTGATTTTTTTTTGCTACCCGAAGCAAATCGACGTGCTGAAAACGATTTTCCAGTTTATTTCGCTCTAAAGTTACAAATAAACGAGATTTATAGTTTCTCGCTGTACACCATTTCGCATTTCCGGCAGATTTCACGCTGTCATATCTTTTGAACGGCTCATCACAGATACTTCTAATCTCTACCTGTCGATTCAGAGTCCCAAAATTAGTCTGAAAACATATATAAAATTCCTCGGGAAGCTTTCAATTAGGAAATACAATCGCCACGGGAAGTGGATACCTCGGAAACGCCGAAATGCTAGAAAACCGAGTTTTTCAAAATCGTTATTTTTTGAGTTACAACCAAATTTAAAAACGTTTCTGAAAGCATTTTTGCTGTTGATTACAAAAATAAAAATTATATTTCGCTAGCGCCATTTGTTCACTATCGCCTGCCAAAATTGGCGAAATTTTTATCAAATATCGGCGCTCGAGCAGGCATCTTGGAAAGTAATGAATTACCTTCGGATGATCTGAAAGTGTTAATAGGAAAATGACCTTCTGAAAACGATGCCGTAATCCGTTTTTGATTATCTGCAACCGTTTCTGAGACATCGACTTGCCAAATCGAGGATCAGGTAAATTTCAGTTTAAAATTTTGTGACGAATTATTGAATCTTTCCAGACAATTTACACATCAATTTGTTCGTATTGTCGGGTAGTTTCTGTGTGCCGAAAATGATTTTGCAGCTGTATAAGATTCTTGAAAAAATCGAAAAAAACCGTAAAAACACATTTTTTTCGACCGAAATGATTGCAAATTTTTGTTGACAAATTTTTTTCGTGACTTTTTTTTGTAACCTGAAGGAAAACGACGTGCTGAAAACGATTTTCCACTCTATTTCGCTCTAAAGTTACAAATAAGCGAGATTTATAGTTTCACGCCTTACACAATCTCGCATTTCCGTCAGATTTCGCGCTGTCATAACTTTTGAACGGCTCACCACAGATACTTCTAGTCTTCACCAATGGATTCAGGGTCCCCAAGGTAGTCGTAAATCGTATATAATATTCCCAGGGCAGCTTGCCATTAGGAAATAACATCGCCACGGGAGGTCGATATCGCGGAAACGCCGAAATGCGAGAAAATTGATTTTATCAAAATCGTTATTTTTTGAGTTACAGCAAAATCTAACCGTTAAGGTCATTTTACCGGCCGGAGCGGCCGGGCGCATTTTTAACAAATTATTACATATAGTTAGAATAATATTTCGACGAAACGCCTTTTAGTAATCTCCTATTGCGATGAAAAGGTATGAAATTTGTTTTTAAAAAATCATGCTTTAAAAATTTCACAATTTTTACATTTTTACAAGAAAATCCTCTAGATTCCTTCTGCTGGCCGCAGCGGCCTGGAGCGACAGCATGTTATCAGACCAATGATTAAGCTTAAAAATAAGGTAAGCCCTTCCAAGAATAGGTTAATCACCTATTAATCAAGACGGTATCTGTTTGGTAAAGATTAGGGAAATATATTAACGCTTTCGGAAATAGAATTATAATTATTATTTTAGGTCCAGGACCTAATATTATTAGATGTTCCGTCAAAGTAATTTTTTACAAAATATTTTACAATTCAGGATCCTGTGGATGCTTTTCGATCCTGTGGATACTTTTTCCAGATAATACATTGTCGATGATTACAGAGATGATCAATAGAGAAAGAGGCTGTTAGAGTTCACAGAAAAAAAGAAAAACTTAAACCGGGAAACCAGTAAATATAATCGAGATCTGTGCATTTATTGAAATATTATTTACTGCTGGGCATCTGAAATCTTGAAATGTGAGTATTGATCGTCTATGGAGTAAAAAATATGAATCACCAATTATTCGAGCAACTTTTTCTAAGAACAGATATCACGATATTTATAAATTTATTCGATTTGGTGATAAAGAATCAAGATCAAAACGATAAACTTGCACGTATTAAAGAACTGTGGGATCGAATGAATATTTATTTTGGAAAATTGTGCATGCCATCATGTAATCTGACACTAGATGAGCTATTGTTTGGTTATGACGGAAAATGTCCATTCAAACCTGGAAAAGTCAAAACCAGAAAAATATGGAACAAAAATATTTTAGCTAAACGATTCTGAAACAGAGTACCCACTAAAAGGAATCCATATTTAGGAAAAGAGGGAAATCAACTTGTCACCAACCTGGGTGAAAATATCGTACAAGATTTATGTATTCCAAAGTACGGTACAAATAGAAATATAACGTGCGACAATTTTCTTACAACCAAGCAATTGGCTCTGAATTTGAAGAGTTTTGGTCTTTACGGGAGTTTTACGGGAACTGTTCGAGAAAATAAGGAATTGAACCCAAAATATGCAGGCAAAACTTTGTCAAGAACAATTTTCAAATTTTTTTTGTTACTGTTACTGTTATACATACGTTCCGAAATTGGCAAAATCTGTTATTATATTACCTGCAATGCATCCATAGTGATGCAATCACGGAAAATAAGAGAAAACCGTAATAAGTAGCCGATTATTGTTAGTGAGGCCTTGATTTCACCGCATTTGCAGTGACGACAGAATCATATTTTGCGAATTAAGGGTTTGAAGGAAAGTATTTATTCTGTGCGAGAAAATCCTGATCATTCTTCAGCATTTCCTCCAAAAAGGAAAGGCCTCATATAATGTAATTTATATGAAAGTGAAAGGGGAGTATTCCAATATTGTATACATTGTAAAAAGAATACGAGAAGAATAAAAAAGAATTGTAATAGTCATTCAAATATCAGATGTAATAAGTATATTTATAGAAAAATTAAGTTAGAAAGTGTTTATTTTTAAACATTATGCGTAAAAAATGATTTATTTTGTTTATTCCACATAATCTAATTTATAACACATTTATAAAATAAAAATTGAATGAAAGAGAACCAAAAATTTCATATTGTAATTGAAAAATAATTCTATAATTACATTGCCATTGAACGAAATCGTCACCGGCCGCCCAAGCTGGTAGGTGTAGGATGACTGACTACTTGGTAGTATAACCTTAACGGTTAAAAACGTTTTTGAAAGCATTTTTGCTGCTGATTACAGATATGCAAATTATATTGCGCTACCGCCTTTAGTTCACTATCGCCTTCCAAAGATGATCAAATTTGTATCAAATTTCTGCGCTCGAGTAGACATCTTGGAAAGTAATGAATTTCTCGCGGATAATCTGAGCGTGATAATAGGAAAATGACCTTCTGAAAGCGATGCCGTAATCCGTTATTGATTTTCTGCAACCGTTTCTGAGACATCGACTTGCAAAATCGAAAATCAGGTAAATTTCAGTTTGAAATTTCGCGACGAATTATTTAATCTTTCCAGACAATTTACACATCGATTTGTTCGTCTTGTCAGGTAGTTTCAGTGTGCCGAAAATGATTTCGCAGCTGTTTAGTATTCTTAAACAAATCGGAAAAAACAGTTAAAGCACATTTTTTCCGACCGAAATGATGACAAATTTTTGTTGACAAATTTTTTGGAAATTTTTTTCTTGATTTTTTTAGTGTTACCCGAAGGAAATCGACGTTCTGAAAATGATTTTCCACTTTATTTCGTTCTAAAGTTACAAATAAATTAGATTTATAGTTTCTCGCTTTACACAATCTCGCATTTCTGTCAGATTTCGCGCTGTCATTACTTTTGACGGGACACTGCAGACTTAGGAAACATCTCAAGGCCCTAGGCCTAGAGGAGGATGATGGATGCAGATTCTGTGGCTCAGCAGAGGAAACCCCCATACATCTGTTCAAAGACTGCGGAGCATTACTCCGCAAGAGACAGATGTACCTTGGGGCTCACTGCTTGAACACAGAGGAGCTGCAGGCCTTGAATGCCACCCAGATCCTGAGATTCCTAAAGGAATCAGGATTAGAGGAGGCGCTCTAAATGGGTAAGTACACCAACACTTGGAGGAGGAGGGTGGGGTACAATAGATCTATAAAGGTCGCAGTACAAGTCGTCACCACCATATCTACAATCTACAATCTACAATCTACTTTTGAACGACTCACCGCAGAGACTTCTAGTCTTCCAAAGGTTAAAATTTGTCAAAAATCGTATATAATATTCCTAGGGAAGCTTTCGATTAGGAAATAACATCGCCACGGGAGGTCGATCCGCGGAAACGCCGAAATGCGTGAAAATCGTTTTTTTCAAAATCGTTATTTTTGAAGTTAGAGCAAAATTTAAAAATGTTTCTGAAAGCATTTTGGCTGCTGATTACAAATATGCAAATTATATTTCGCTAGCGCCTTTCGTTCACTAGCACCTGCCAAAATTGACGAATTTTTTATCAAATTTCGGCGCTCGAGTAGAGATCTTGGAAAGTAATGAATTACCCGCCGATAACCTGGGCGTGTTCATAGGAAAATGACCTTCTGAAAACGATGCCGCAATTCGTTTTTCATTACCTGCAACCGTTTCTGAGACACCCACTTGCCAAATCGAGAATCGGGTAAAGTTCAGTTTGAAATTTCTTGACGAATTGTTGCTCTATTCGGACAATTTATACATCGATTTGTTCGTCTTGCCGGGTAGTTTCTGTGTGCCGAAAATGATTTCACAGCTGTTTACTGTTTTTGAGAAAATCGAAAAAAAACGAAAAAGTACATTTTGTTCGACCGAAATGATGATTTGTGTTGACAAATTTTTTCCCGTGATTTTCTTTTTGTTCCCCGAAGAAAATCGACTTGCTGAAAACAAGTTTTCCGTTTTTTCCTTCTAAAGTTACAAATAAACGAGATTTATAGTTTCTTGCTGTACACCAGTGTTTCTCAAACTTATTTGTCTCATCGCCCACCTGTGATATGCTAGCGCCCCCCAAATCACGAAATTTTTATTATAAAACAACGAAAATACTTAAATATTCACTAGAAATCTAGCAAAGTTGAAACGAAAGCTCGAAAATTGTAATTTTCGGTCTGACAACCTATTTAGATTAATAATAATTTATTTTTTAATTAATTAGCAACAATAATTGTGATAGTTTTTGAAATTATTCAAATAAAAATTGACATGCGGGGATCCCTGTAGAAAGAAAAATTCGTGAAAAAAAAGTGAAGGCGTTATAATTTTTACAGAAATAATAAAAAAAAGAAACTTGAAAACTTTTGGTGGAAAAACCATCAAGGTTCAAACTTGAAGGAAACCTTCTAGGAAACTTGAAGCTAGTAGATTTGGGCCAGACACTAAAAGGGTGGTTGATCTACCGAAAAGTTGGTAGAGTTATTAACGCTGGCTGTGTGTGTGTGTGTGTGTGCGTGCGATTATCGATACTCGACCAGCAGCGGATAGCAGACGAGCGTGGCCGTTTGTATAAAGGCCGGTCCAGACGCTCCGTTTTGCACAACGTTTTATCTGCGCAGTTCAACACGTTGCAGTTAAAACGTTACGTGGGGACAGGAAAACTGCGCAATTTTGAGAACTGCGCGGAGACGGTACAGTTGCAGCGATAACTGAACTATAGAGCATCGATATCCATGAACTGTGCAGACAAGTTTATTTGTACGTATTTATTTAAGATATTATATCTCTATAAAGAACAACTTATATTATTATTAATAAATTATATCTCGATGTAAAGACCCAACAATTTTATTTTATTTTATTTGGTATTTGGTCAAAATATTTTTTTTAATTTTGTTTCTAAAAGTAGATAATATTAAATTAGATTAAGATTATGCTAAACAGTTTTTTAACAACACAGCATGCCAAAATTAACCAGAGTAGTACCTCCTCCATGACGATGTCACTAAAACTGTGCGAAATATAGATATAACTGCACCATGTGGACGCTCTACAAATTGCGTTTTCGTTTTCATTCCGTCTTAAAACTGCGCAGACAAAACGTTGTACAAAACGGAGCGCCTGGACCTGCCTTAATACTGAACACGGAACAATTTTGTCGAACGTATTTGTTTGTTTTAAATTAACAGAAATACATTATATAGCTTGTGATACCTACCGCCCCCTATATCGCCCCCCTGGCTACCTACCGCCCCCTATATCGCCCCCTGACTACCTAGCGACCCCCAAAACGACGTCATCGCCCACTGGGGGGCGATATCGCCCACTTTGAGAAACGCTGCTGTACACCATCTCGCATTTCCGGCAGATTTCGCGCTGTCATAACTTTTGAAACCAGAGTCTTCACCAATCGATTCAGCGTACCAAAATTAGTCTGAAAACGTATATAATCTTTCTCTGGAAGCTTTCGGTTAGGAAATACCATCGCCACGGGAAGTAAATACCGCGAAAACGCCGAAAGGCGAAAAAATCGGTTTTGCCAAAATCGTTATTTTTTTAGTTACAGCAAAATTTAAAAACGTTTCTGAAAGCATTTTTGCTGCTGATTACAAATATGCAAAACATATTTCGCTGGCGCCTTTTGTTCACTATCGCCTGCCAAAATTGACGAAATTTTTATCAAATTTCGGCGTTCGAGTAGACATCTTGCAAAATAATGAATTACCTGCGGATAACCGGAGCGTGTTAATAGGAAAATAACCTTCCGAAAACGATGCCACAATCCGTTTTTTATTATCTGAAACCGTTTCTGAGATATCGACTTGCCAATTCGAGAATCGGGTAAATTTCGGTTTGAGTTTTCAAGAGGAATTATTGAATCTTTGCGGAGAGTTTACACATCTACTTGTTCGTCTTGTCGGGTAGTTTCTGCGTGCCGAAAATGATTTCGCAGTTGTTTACCGTTTTTGAGAAAATCGATAATAATCGAAAAAGCATTTTTTTTCGACCGAAATTATGGCAAATTTTTGTTGACAATTTTTTTGGTTTTTTTTTCGTGATTTTTTTTTTGTTAACCGAAGGAAATCGACGTGCTGAAAACAATTTTCCAGTTTATTTCGCTCTAAAGTTACAAATAAAGGAGATTTATAGTTTCTCGCTGTACACCATCTCGCATTTCCTGCAGATTTCACGTTGTCATATCTTTTGAACGGCTCACCAATCAATTCAGCGTCCATAAATTAGTCTGAAAACGTATATAAGATTCCTCGTATATAAGGGAAGCTTTCGATTAGGATATACCATAGCCACGGGAAGTCGATACCGCGGATACGCCGAAATGCCAGAAAACCGCCAAAATCGTTTTTTTTTTTGAGTTACAACAAAATTTAAAAACGTTTCTGAAAGCATGTTAGCTGCTGATTACAAGCATACAAATAATATTTCGCCAGCGCCTTTCGTTCATTCGCCTGCCAAAATTGACGAGATTTTTAATTTTCAAATTTCGGCGCTCCAGTAGAGATCTTGGAAAGTAATGAATTACCCGCTGATAATCTGAGCGTGTTCATAGGAAAATGACCTGAAAATGATGCCGCAATCCGTTTTTGATTATCTGCAACCGTTTCTGAGATACCGATTTGTCAAATCGAGAATCGGGTAAATTTCAATTTAAAATTTCTTGACGAATTGTTGAATCTATCCGGACAATTTAGACATCGATTTGTTCGTCTTGCCGGGTAGTTTCTGTGTGCCGAAAATAATTTCGTAGCCACTTCGACGAAACTTTCACACTTTTTCGACACTTTCGTAGCCACATCCGTTTGATGCGATGCGTCCGATACGTACGATGCGAAAATGTAGACGCCTACCTTTACAAGTGTTTGATTCAATCGTCCGAGTTCGGTCGTCGTCGCCCGAGCAAACTTCGGCCGATGACGGATTAGATGTACGCGAGCCGTTATCATTAAACCTGAAACTATTTGCAGATGTTCATCTGTGTCTAATAACGAAGAGATTGGCTCCTCTCAACAAGCAAAAAGATCAAGAGGAAAATAGAAAACGAGGTACCAACAATTTTAAACATCGCCATTCAATGTTCGATGGCTAAAGTAATAGCTGTCATGATAGAAAATAAGCAACTTGTGAGCACACTTTTACACAACAAAAGAAACGTAAATTTGTTAACATACATTTTTTAATATATTTTCAAGTTTAATCTCGAAGAAAAAACTTGATGGACAAGATTAGACTAAATACTAGACGCATTTGAACGGATAAGTGGGGCGAGACTCACCACACTCACACACTACACGCAAAAACAGATGGTGAGCGGACGAGAGGACTACACCTACTAGAATAGACTAGCATAGACAGACTAGTCTAGTAAGTGATACGTTTGTCTAGTCATTTAAACGAATGTGTGAGACTAGAATAGGTATTAAAAAAGAGGGTGGATGGCTGGAAGCACCACACTTATTGGAATAGATTAGTCTAGTAAGTAATAAGTTAATCTAGTTAGTCTAGAATAGGAATAGTAAGTTCTCCAAGACTTGAGGTCCATTGCTTTAATCTAGACTAATTTTAGTATTAGACCGACTTGCATAGCCGTTAATGTGTTCACAGCCAAGAAAAAGCAAATGAATTGCCGTGTGTCGGGCTTGCACCGACTAAAAACTCCCTTTGCTCTTCGGCCATAGAATTCACCATTCGGACCGCTAGGATTACTATGGGAGAAGCCTTAAGCGTAGCTCCTCTTAGGATGTTGTCAGACGACCTTACATCCCCCATCCCACTCTTGAGTGGTTTAAGAGTGCGGGTTGTTTGTTTCCTCTATGGCTGCCTGGCGTCGTCTTGTTCCTCGCGCATTCTGCATGTCGCAACTCCTTTATTACTGCGACAGCATAAGCCGATACTACTGTCCAAGTGTCTGCTGACTTCAGCATCAACTCCATCACGCTGTCCGGAGTGATGCATGTTCCAGCTGATCCTCGGCTATAGCACAGGAGGCACTCAAACGTGGGCATTGGAACAATGCGTGTTCACCGGTCTTCTCCACTAGCACATGCTAGGCAATCTGCAGAATCTTCATGATTAAACTTATAAAGATAAGAAGGAAGCAGCCGTGCTGTGAGATCACTTGAGTGAGTTTAAAACGTATGCAGTCATGGGACCCCCGTTAGGAAAGAAGCTACTTGTGCATTTTTGGAACGAAATTCCTTTAGGGAACTGGAGTGTTCCTGGGCACTCATTGTGGGCTTTTATTTTTTCACAGTGGGCTTTTATTTTCAAGGTAGGCTTCAGACTTATTGAATTGTATCGCCAATTTTATGCAGAGGGTGGATCAGTGCACAGTGTGAGTTTTCCGAGTGAGTTCAGTCCGAGGTTTTTCAGTAGTTCGTTCACTATACCGTCTTCGCCAGATATCCTGTTCTTTTTGAGTCTGAGGATATGCCTGTGAACTACGTCTTGTGTCGGGGGTGGTGATCATGTGTGTCTATCTGTAGGTTCTTTGTCTGGGAATCTTTCTGTGGGTTGTGGGCAGTTGAGAAGTTTTAAGAGTATTGTGCCAACACCTTGCAGTTCTCCTTATTCGACAGTGCTAATTTTCCATCACTTTTTTTGAAGCAGAGGTTTGGCGGTGTGTATTCCCGGATGTGCCTTGCAAACGTCTTGTAGAAGACTCTTGCGTTATAGTTGCGGAAGTTGTCCTCTATAGAGTCCAACTCTTGCTTCAGGTATTTCCTCGTGGATTGTCTGATAATTTTTGCTGTAGTCTTTCGTGTTTCGTTGAACACGTGTAAAGTTTCTGGGGACCTGTTACTGTTGTATTTCTGATAAGCCAAATTCCTGGCGACGAGTGCATTATCACAATCAGTGTCCCACCAAGGTTCTTCTTCCTTCGTGTTCTTCTTCCGAGAAATGAGGACTTGTGCTTTTGCTGTGATTTTTCGGCGGAAATTTTTCCAGTCATTTGTATGCTCTTTTTCCCAAGCTTCTTTCACTCCAGAGTCAGCGATCATTTTCGTGTCGAATTTCAGTAGGGGAGTTTCCTTACTGAAAGTTCTCTTGGGGGTGAACTTGACTTTGACGCGTGTAAGGTAGTGGTCAGAGTCAATGTTGGCTCCCCTGCGTACCTGTACGTCAATTATCTCTTTCTGTACTAGGTACGAGGTTGCCACATGGTGAATTTGGAACTCGACTAACTGCTGGTGTGGTGACCGCCAGGTTGCTGCTGGCAAAGTTCTATGAGCCGTGTGCCATTTTTGTTGGTGGATTTATTTGCGGGGGAATTTACTACTGTTTTCCTGTGTATTTTTCCTCTGCCGATCTTTGCATTGAAATCACCCAGGAGAGGTTTGATGTCATCTTTGGGAATTTTGGATAATACTTTCTCAAGTGTTGACCAGACTTTATCGGTGGACAGTGGGTCTTTCTTGTTGCTCTGTTTAGTGGGGACGCGTGCGTTGATCAGTGTGTATTTTTTGTTGCCGCACTGAACCCTCATCAATCGGTTGTTTACTGGTGTGACTTCCCTGATGGATTCGAGTATGGTCTTATGGACCATGAAGGCCATACCCAACAGCGGAGCGCCTTTGGCAACCCGTCTATCAGTTTTGCTCTTAAAGATGCGGTACTTGCCGTAGTCTGTGATACGTGTCTCTTGCACGGCGAGTATCAGTATCTTCTGTCTATCCAGTTCTGTTACTAGATTCTCAGCTTTTCAATCTGTAAGTGTCTTGTTGTTGAAGGTATACCTATATACATTAGCGTCTTTTGTGGGAGTTTGCCAGAGAACTCCGACTTTCTCTGTAGTCGTGGAAGTCCGAGTCCCCAAGAATCCGAGTGCCCGGTTGCCGCCTGTTGACGGGTGGACATTTTTTTCGACCGAAATGATGAAAATTTTTTGTTGATAAATATTTTAGAAAATTATTTCGAGATTTTTTCTTTTGCTATCCGGAGGAAATCGACGTGCTGAAAATGATTTTCCAGTTCATTTCGCTCTAAAGTTGCAAATAAACGTGATTTATAGTTTCTCGCTGTACACCATCACCCATTTCCGGCAGATTTCACGCTGTCATTTCTTTTGAACGGCTCACCACAGTGACTTCTAATCTTCACCAATCGATTTAGCGTCCCAAAGTTAGTCTGAAAACGTATATAAGATTCCTCGGGAAGCCTTCGATTAGGAAATACCATCGCCACGGGAAGTCGATACCGCGGAAACGCCGAAATGCGAGAAAACCGAGTTTTTCATAATCGTTATTTTTTGAGCTACATCAAAATTTAAAAACGTTTCTGAAAGCATTTTAGCTGGTGATTACAAGCATACAAATTATATTTCGCCAGCGCCTTTCGTTCATTATCGCCTGCCAAAACAGACGAAATTTTTATCAAATTTCGGCGCTCGAGTAGAGATCTTGGCAAGAAATCAATTTCCTGCGGATAACCTGAGCGTATTAATAAGAAAATAACCTTCCGAAAACGATGCCGCAATCCGTTTTTGATTATCTGCAATCGTTTCTTAGACATCGACTTGCTAAATCAAGAATCGGCTAAATTTCAGTTTGAATATTCTCGAGGAATTATTGAATCTCTCCAGACAATTTACACATCGATTTGTTCGTCTTGTCGGGTAGTTTCTGTTTGTCGAAAATGATTTTGCAGCTGTTTACCGTTCTTGAGAAAATCGAAAAAAACCGAAAATGCACTTTTTTTTTCGACCGAAAAGGTGGAAAAATTTTTGTTGACGAATTTTTTGGAAATTTTTTTCGAGATTTTTTTTATGTTACCCGAAGGAAATCGACGTGCTGAAAACGATTTTTTACTTTATTTCGCTCTAAAGTTACAAATAAACGAGATTTTTAGTTTCTCGCTTTACACAATCTCGCATTTCCGTCAGATTTCGCGCTGTCGTAACTTTTGAACGGCTCACCACAGAGGCTTCTAGTCTTCACCAACGGATTCAGGGTCCCAAAATTAGTCGGAAACCGTATATAATATTCCTAGGGAAGCTTGCGATTAGGAAATAATATCGCCACGGAGGCCGATCCGCGGAAACGCAGAAGTGCGAGAAAATCGATTTTCTTCAAAATCGTTATTTTTTAAGTTACAGCAAAATTAAAAAGTGTTTCTGAAAGCATGTTGGCTGCTGATTACAAATATGGAAATTATATTTCGCTAGCGCCTTTCGTTCACTATCGCCTGCCAAAATTGACGAAATTTTTATCAAATTTCGGCGCTCGAGTAGAGATCTTGGAAAGTAATGAATTACCCGCCGACAACCTGAGCGTGTTCATAGGAAAATGACCTTCTGAAAACGGACCTACCTGCAACGGTTTCTGAGACACCAACTTACCAAATCGAGATTCGGGTAAATTTCAGTTTGAAATTTCGTGACGAATTGTTGTTCTATCCGGACAATTTACACATCGATTTGTTCGTCTTGCGGGGTAGTTTCTGTGTGCCGAAAATGATTTCGCAGCTGTTTACCGTTCTTGAGAAAATCGAAAATAATCGAAAAAACACATTTTTTTCGACCGAAAAGATGGAAATTTTTTGTTGGCGAATTTTTTGGAAATTTTTTTCGAGATTGTTTTTGTGTTACTTGAAGGAAATCGACGTGCTAAAAACGATTTTTCGTGTTTATTTTGCTTTAAAAGTACAAATATACGAGATTTTTTTGAAGACTTCCACTTTTGATTGATTTAAAATATAAATAAAATCAAATAATATGGGACTTCGTTCCTTAAAATTTCATCAATAAAATTTGCAACCAAATTTTCAGTTCCTACATACCAGCTGTATGTAAAATGCTGTATGTAAATGCAGAAGACGTATCTTTTAGAACGAGGTTTAACGAATGTTAAAACTAATCGTAAGATTTTTTGGGGAATGTTTGCTGCGTGCAAATCGAGGGATCACTGTACTTTAAACGATGGAAACAAATTGGAAATGGAAATTATAGCGTTACACGGCTTTTGTTATTGTTTTAACATTTATGTTGGAATTTTCCCTTTAGCAGTAATTTCTGTACAAGACAGTTGGGTTATTCCATACATTCTCATTAAGTAGACGAAGAGTTGCTAATATGGACCTAGTTAGTCCATAAAAATAGTCATTCGAGATCCTCAGCATTTAAAAGAGAAAACTAATTTTCTAGTTAATGCCCATTTAAAAAATTGGTTGTAATTTGATTTTTGAAATAGTTTGTAGCGAATGATATAAATCAACATAATTTCTGTGTTTTATGTGTTTGTGTAATTAATTTCGTGAACGTTAAAATAATAAATTATGTAACGTGTTAAAGCTGAAATAACATTCCCGTCGCCAAATTTGGAGGAATTTGAATGCGAGACGATAATAAATATTTATGTAAACTGTAATTTATTTGATATTTTAATTAAAAGAGAAAACATAATAGAGCTCTCAATCTCGCGCCGCGCGAGTGAAAATACGTTTTACGTGTTAATAATAATGATAATACGAAAATGAATCGGACGTTCTTAATAAGAATCCCATTAAATTTGAATTTATTACGAAGTGATGTTAAGAATGGAGGAAAGGAAAAAGCTTGCGTCTAATTACGTATTCATGTATTTATATCCGTGGTAATATTCTTAATTCATTGTATATGTATAAATTTTCTGAATAAAATTTGAAATCGTGAGGCCGAGCCATTGTGTTCAGTGTAATTTTAACGGTACGCTGCAACCGTATACACACACGTATAATAACAATAACAATGTTTGGACGTCTCGTATAATGTTTGTTTTTGGTTGGGGTAGCGCAATTAGCATTGCTTTATCGTGATATTGAGGGAAAAACATCTTCCTCTTCCACATATTTCTTCCCACACAAAAAGTTTACACTATAAATAATTCCCCCTGAAGCATAAGACAACAATAAAAATATTATTTACCTTGCATTGCCTTACATAAAAGTTATACAACATTTTTATAATGCCTGGCAGAAAGTTTTTATTTTTATTCTACCTTTATGCGTCTTGTACGCGCTTCTATTTTTTTATTGTTTTGTGTTGGGATGATGCATTGAATGAGTTGAGCTGTTTGTGGGGCAAATGGGCGTTGAAATGAAGATGTAAATGTACAAAGTGTATCTGCATTATATTTCAATATAGGCTGAACGTGGATAATTACAGTGGTCGAGATAGTAATTACAAGTGTTGCCAGTTGCAGTTGAAACTTGATAAGCGCGCATAAGTTAATATAAAACGAACGTACGTTACTGAGACACGTGTGTGGGTGTTTTTTTTCATATAAGATAAAATTATGTTAATTCAACGAAATGAAATAAATCTTTGTATTTATTTAAATCTCGGCAAAAATGGGTTTGCTACGTGCACATTTACTTCTACGCGCGAGCATCCTTAATTGCTTTTACACTCGTTCTTAATTAAATGGCTTCTGTCTCTTCGCTACGCGTTTCACTCCTCTGGACCTGATTTATTTCCGTCTAGCTAGTTCGTTCGTTTCTTATAACTTCGAGGTGGATCTGTACAATTCACAGATTTGTTCTCGACAAATGCACCGCGTGCCAGAGGATGTGTGTGTGTGTCCCCAGTTAAAATTCCACAAATCGAAAACGGTTAAACGACTATTTAAAGAAACGCTAAGTAGAGACAAATGAGATGTGTTACTATTATTTACTCCAAACCCGAGACCGCCTAGATCGACCGATAAAATAAAAAACCAAACAAAACACTATCAATTGTCCCATTCGGACGTACATTTGCCCGCTCATTCCACGTCGTTAAAAAGTTTTGTAAATAACGTCCGCTTGTAATTGTATTGTAAATAGTTTTAATTTTTTCCTTCTAGCCAACGGATGTCAATAGCAGAAACATTCCGATACCAAATCGAATATAAAAAGTTTACAAGGAAAAGTTTTTCAAAAATTTAAATGATAGCATTGTTATTGTTTTAGAAATTGAATGGTATTTTTGATTAATGTTTGGTCGTGCAAACTGAGTTGTGCTAGCCCGAGTAGGAATATTAGTTCGGTTTTAGTTAGGATCAAATTTTGCCGAATTCCATGTTTGGTCCAAATGAGGCAACATTTTAAGACCTCAGGGAAAGAACGTGTTAATTTTGTCTCATTTTATCTAAAATAGAAATTTCGATATCACCTTTTGGCCGCTGGGCTATGCTACCACATGAAATATTTGTACTTTGGAAGAATATTTCGGTTCAGGAGATCAGCCCCTACAGGAAATTAAATTCGGATAGAAGCATTCAGGTTTTTAACCTAAAGCTCATAGAATACAACAAAAAGCATATATGTGTTTTATAGATCTTACGAAAGCATTTGACCGCGTAGACTCGCTGACGTTGTGAAACTTCTCAAAAAGAACAACGTGCACCTGGATATTTCAAGCATTGTTGCGGAGTTAAATATTAACAACTGGACCCAAATACACGTAGAAGGCAGAAAGACACGCAGACTACCCATACAAACTGGAATAAGACAAAGCGATAGCCTAAGCCCCATCCTCTTTAACTTGATTATGGACGAACTTATAACGGAAGTAAAATAGGTTGGAAAGGGATACTCACCAGGGGATAAAGAACTAAAAGTAATTTGCTACGCCGACGATGCTATGCAGGTCTCAGAAGATGAAGAAAACCTACAGAGAATGCTCTATCAGTTCGAAAAGACAGCTGCCAAATACAACATGAAGATATCGGTAGCAAAATCAAAAGCGTTAACCATCTCAAAAGAACCCAGAAGATGTAAATTGGCTAGATACAATAAACTAGTAGAACAGGTTATGAGTTTCAATCTCGGCGTCAACATCACGAGCAGCAGAGACCTCCAAGAAGAAGTAAAGGCTGAAACAACCAAAGCAGCTTTAATATCAGCATTCCTTAGAGATATAATATGGCGAAACAAGCACATGTCCATTGAAAGCAAAGTCCGCATATATAAGACCTGTTTGCGACCCGTTATGACCTACGCTATAGAAACAAGAGCTTTAAACTCCACAACAAAAAGGATTATCCGTACAGCAGAGATGAGGTCTTAAGATCCATAGCAGGCTACACACTAAGGGACCACAAAAGAAACGAAGACATCCAAGAACTTTGCGATATCCAAGACATAGTGAGATGGTCCCGAAACATACGTCGCGCATGGAGAGATCATGTTGAACGGATGGGCGACAGCAGATTGACGAAAATTGCAAGGAATGGTCTCCCAAGATCTAGGATACTACCAGAACGTCCACCCATACGTTGGTTTGAAAGCTGGAATTCATGATCCCAGCTACAACTCTAGGAAATTAGAGAACAAGGCAGAATTAGAGAACAGGCATGCCCTATAAAAAGGAGGAAGAAGAAGAAGAGAACCTAAAGCTCTTCTGAAAATTCTTGCCAAACTAACTTAACACGTTTTTTCCCTAAAGTCTTCATTTGTAATCTCCCTGCCTAATTAGGAAAGCCTGATGTGGTACACATTCTGAAGGTACACTTGTATTGTAGATTGTAGATTTCGGTGGTGATTCGCACTGCGAGATTCATAGATCTATTGTACCCCATCCTCGTCCTCTTATCGTTGTTGCAATTACTTTTGCGCTTACGCGAAAACGTTTTTTCCCTGAGGTCTTCATTTGCAATCAATGCCTAATTAGGAAACCCTGATGTGGTACACATTTGGAAGGCACACTTGCATGTTGTAGATTTCGCTGGTAACTTGTACTGCGACCTTCATAGATTTATTGTACCCCAGCCTCGTCCTCTAATCGTTGGTATAGTTACCCATTTTGAGCGCCTCCTCTAGTCCTGATTCATTTAGGAATCTCAGGATCTGGATAGAATTCAAGGACTGCAACTGCTCTGCGTTCAAGATACATTTGTCTCTTGCGGAGTAGTGCTTAGCAGCCTTATGTCATCTTCTAGGTCTAGAACCTTGAAGAGTTTTCTAAGACTGCAATGACCCGGCAGGACTACTGTCGGTATTCTAACCTTGTTCCTATTTAGTTCCAGGCAAGCTTTTTTTCGTTAAAAGACCCCAGCATTGCTTTTGATTGCCTTAAGTTTTGATTGTCTGCTGGAAGTTCTTTCCAGGCTTTCATCCATTGTTCTCTTATTTCTTCAGCTTAAATTTTGTGGATGGTGTTCATACTCATACCGCAAAAGACTTCCCGTCTCATAAAGGGATTACTGGACCACTTGTTTGCTAGGTGATCGGCTTCTTAGTTTCTATCTATACCAGTGTGTCCTGGTACCCAGTACAGCGTTACTTCATTTTCTCTGCCGCGCTTGTTTAGCTTTGCCTGTCAGTCCCATATCAGTTTAGATTTGATGGTGAATGGGCTAATATCCTTGATGGCGATAGTTCCTGTCGACGTTAAAGTGCACATCTCTCGATTGCTTGTACCTTTGCTAGACAGATACTTGGGTAGATTCCCGCGGATTCAAAATATTTAGCATGAGGTTCATACACTCTTGCGCCAGTACCTTCCTTTGTCTTCGAACCATCCGTATACCACTTGATAGCACTTTGTTCTTGCGGTGGTGGCCTAGTAGTCATAGCGTCACACTTCGGAGCCGCAAGTCCCGGTTTCAAATCCTGGACATGGTAAAAATAAGCCACCGTTCTCCTGTAGATGGCTCTGGCAAAGTCATCACAGTAAAAATCTGCCTCGAAGCCTCCCCGAATAGTCATCACTTTAAAACATCAATCACTTTAAAAACTGTAAGGGCTCCCTACACTTGTGTCTAAGATCAAGACACCAAGCACCAAGTGTAGGCTGTGGGATGAGGCCAAGGTCCAATCTTGGGCTGCAGAGCCATGGAGAGAGAGCAGTTTGTTCTATGCAGTATGCTGAGGATTCGTTGCTCCAATGGGAGCTCATGGGTTGCTCCAAATGGGAATACTACACATTGCTAGTTTAGTGTGGTTTTTTTCGAAATAGTATTTGCATACCATTTCGTCGTTCGGTACTTCCAGGCAGGGATCTTGGCAGCGAATCTGTTCCGGTCACTGGCATGTTGTAACACTTGCATGCTATCGCCTCAACTTAGTCTGGTCCGAGTTCGGCATCCTCTATAGGCAGCAGTTTGGAAACCAGACTCGGATGTGAGCACCCCCACCTAATCTGGCCCAAATTCGGCTTCCTCTATAGGCGACAGTTTGGAAACCGCAGTCGCATGTGACCGTCGCGAAGACTTAATTTGTCCGGATTTGACTTGCTTTTGTGACATCATTTCAGAAAGTACACAAGGAATGGTGATCAGCTGCAGCTATATCTTGGTCCGAGAGTATGTTTGTCAAGTTCTTGGTCAAGTATGGAAACAGTCTCTTGGAAGTCAGTTTATGGACACGCGCATATCACAGTTTGTGGACGCACGAATATAACAGTTTTAGGCACGCACGCATAATATGAACTCAATGTGAAATGGTGCTGGAATTCCAAAGAAATCATTCAGAAATGCCTAACTTATTGAATTTGGGCGATGCCACACTAACTCTCACGCACTCACTCCGTTGGCTTCTTTTGGACGTGACGATCCCTTGCAGCTCTCACTATCTGCCTCCATTACTTCCTATCCAGCGCCGAATCCTCCCTTCCAGCGACGCCCATCTGTCTGCAGTCAGAGGTCACCTCACCTTGCCTCTACTTCTCTGCTCCATGCCACAGGCTTTCCTAATAGCAACCAACTTTGGCATGCTTTTCTTTTGTAAACCTTTGTTTGTCCATATAAGGATAAAATCAAAAATTCCTAAATGCCTTTGGCATGTTTTTGGTTATCCATATAAGGATATATAAGGATATATAAGGATAATCCATATAAGGATATAAATCAGGAATTCCATAAACATGCCTAAATTAGACCATTCGCTTAAATTTCCTCAAAACAATCTAAAAGTTAATTTCCTCATAAAAATCTAAGCTCTAAACAACACTTAGGGCTAGCGCTGCTGCAAGAACTCTGGGCTTATGGAGGTAGGATCAGAGCAACAACAACAAGGATCAGCAACTGGGAATGTAAGTTGCTGTGGGATAACGGAGAGGTCTCCTCCAGAACCTGCATACTGTTATCTCCTTGACATACCAATAAAATGCGCGTTGACGTGTCCATATACATGTGATCTTATGACATATACACGACGTCTTAGAGACGTCATTGTATGTCATGGGGTTAAGGAAGGGCATAAATTATTTATGTCTTTTATATATAAGCTTAGAACGTCTCGCGCGATGTGCCTGGCGCCGCAAAAACGTCTGTTACCCCATGCACCAGAAGTGGAGGAGACTTGGGGAGGGTCGTTTTTGGACCGGCCTCCGAAAGACGGGAATTCGGTGGAAAGACGTTTTCAGTGTTGCGGCCTTGTTGCTACCAAGGTCCACCGGCGACAACGAAGCCGTTGTTGTTGTTGTTGCGACCGCCACGGTTTGAAGTCCCGTTCTGGTTGGTTGGTGCACATTTGCACCAACTATACATAGCTGTTCCACATTTTGTTTTCGGCAACATCTTGCATCTATCAAAGATTTATTCATTTTCCAATTGACCTTTAGCCTGAAGAACAGTTTCTTTCTTTCCCATGATGGTAATCAACTCGCGATCCTCATCTTGACTGGTTGGGAATACAATACGAGCTCCATTTGCATCTCTCAACTTCCTGATATTAGCTCCATTCTTGCCAATAAGGAACTTATGGTGTTGAGCCTTAGTGCGAACCTGTATATGTATTATCATAACCTGTAATGATAAAAATAACAATGCGACAATATTGGGCAAAGGTCAAAGCCCAATAGTTGAACAAGCGTGGTCCAAAGTAGGCCTATTCGAAAGAAGAAGAAGAAGAAGATAAAAATAATAAGTTACTGTTGATTAAAAACGGATTTCAAAATTTCAAACCTAACACGAGATTATAGGTCCTAACACGGGATTAAGTTCAGATTCGGGCTCTCATCAACATCGATGGCCTCCACCGCGAGGTAGTAATCGCATCAGCATACTTCCCTGGAGATGCTAACAACATAGTAGTACAAAGGCAGAAAAAGTTCTTCGAGTTTCCTAATTAGGATGGGACAAGGTTTAAGTCGGTCACAATTTGGCCAGAATTTGGAACGCCTTATGCGGTTGGAAAGATATTTCGGATTTGGATAAGTCGTAAAATTTTGTGGACGCACGCATATAATGAAACTCAACGTAATATGGTACTGGAAGTCCAAAAATATATTAAAGTTAGGCCATGCCACAGACTTTCCTAATAGCAACCGACTTTGGCATGCCTATGTTTGGCAAACATTTAGTTGTCCATGTAAGGTTAAAGTCAAACTTTGAAGGAAGCCTAACTTTGGCAAGGCTTCGTTTATCCGTATAAGGTTGAAATCTGGAATTCCAAAAACATGTCTAAATTAGACCATTCGTTTGAGTTTGCTCATAACAATATAAAGGCTAGTCTTCTCATAGCAATCTAGGGACTAAACAATACTTGGGGCTAGTACTGCTGCAAGAACCCTGGTCTTCCCCAGATTAGAGATTAACCCAGATCAGAGGCCTCAGCAACAGGGAATGAAAGTTGGCATAATGGTAAGGGAGGGCATAAGTTATTTATGTCTTTCAGAGGTTCTAACGCGGGATTTTGTTCCGATTCATGCCCTCATCAAGACTGAGGGCGTCCACCGCGAGATAGTGATCGCATCAGCATACTTCCTTGGAGATGCCAACAGCTTAACACCCATAGAAATACAAAGCATGGTAGAATAAAGTGCTTCGACTTTCCTAATTAAGATAGGACAAGGTTAAATTCGGCCAGAATTTGGCCACAATTTGGAAAGCCTCATTTAGTCGAAAAGACATTTCGGCCTGCCTCATTGTATACCTAGTCAGGAGCCCGAATAGACTAAACTGAATCAACAAAATTGAGTTTTTAGAAACTAGATAGATAAAACTATATATGCAAAGCTGAGACAACCGCGAAAGGCACTCATCACATTTGTAATCTCCCTGCCTAATTATAAAAACTTGTAATATTAGCACCACTGGCCCAATTTTCACCCCATTAACCACATTAATCACCCCAACCGATTCTGGTCTGTGTTCGACTTCCTCTTTAGGCAGCAGTTTATAAAGTTCATAAAGCACAATAGATCAAGTTGGCCGCAGTGCAGTGCACAATAGATCAAGTTGGCCGCAGTTCAGAAAGGCTATACAGCCAAACGACCCCACACAAAAAAAAATAGGCAGCAGTTTGGAAACTCGGCTGGGATGTGACGACCCCTACCTAATCTGGCCTAAATTCGACATCCTCTGTAGGCGACAATTTTAAAACCGCAGTCGCATGTCTCCGCAGACCTCAGCAACAGGGAATGTAAGTAGGTGTGGAATAACCAAGAGGTCTCCTCCAGAACTTGCATTACGTTAAGGAAGGGCATAAATTATGTATGTCTTTCATAGTTCCTGACGCGGGATTTAGTTGCAATTTAGGCCGTCATCAAGACCGAGGGCCTCTACCGCAAGGTAGTGATCGCATCAGTATACTTCCCTGGAGATGGTAACAGCATACCACCCATAGAAGTACAAAGGCTGGAAATAGTCTTTAGGAAGTCGTAAAAGTTTGTGGGCGCACGCTTATAATGAAACGCAATGTGCTATGCTTCTGGAATTCGAAAGACATATTAAAGGTAGGCTATGCCACATACTCTCCTAATAACAACCGACTGTGACATGCGAGTCTTTGGTAAACCTTTGGTTGTACATATAAGGTTAAAGTCAGGAAGGTAAGGTAAATAAGGTAAAGTAAGGTTAAGGTCTTTGTCAAGTCTTTGGTTATCCGTATAAGGTTGAAATCATCAATTTCAAAGACATGTTAAGATTTCATTTGGGTTTCCTAATAACTATGTAAAGGCTAGTTAGTTTCCCCATAACAATCTAAGGGCTAAACAACACTTGGAGTTAGCGTCGTTCCAGCAACCGGAAATGTAAGTTTCTTGTGGGATAACGGAGAGGTCACCTCCAGAACTTGCATTATGGCAAGGAAGGGCTAATGAGGAAGGGCATATGTATTGCAAAAAATATATCTACTGATTTTTCGCTTAAGCACTAAATCGGTTTACATACTACCTTAGAATTATTCCTCAAATAGACATTACACCTATTAACATAACCTATATTAAACCTAAATTGAATTTAAAAATAAAATAATATAGTAATAAAATAAACACAGATTAATTCTCTTGGGGCTTTTCAATCCGTTTTCAGTAATGGCTTTTGCTCCGGTCGGTGATGGTCTAATCGTTGTAGACGTCTCGCGCAGGAAACGAAGATCTGCCACTTGATGTCCATCCAATTCCTGCAGGTCGTCTCCTTTCCGTGGCCAAAACATCCTGCTTTAATCATTCTAGTCTCGGTCTGTGCTCTCCATTGTCGTGTCATGGGGCACTCGAAAGGGCGTCTTCCTTTCCGCAGGAGCAGTTTGGCGATTCCCTCTTGCCAATTCTATGCAGGAAGGAGTTGAAGTTTCCATATCCTGTGATCAGTTGAACAGTGTGATGTGATAAGTCAAGGTCCATTTTCTTCCACTCTTGAATGGATGGAATGCATTTTCTTGTCCAGCTCCCGTTTTGTGCTATTTCCCAATCTGCTTGCCATTTCTTAAAACAATAGAGCGATAATCTGTTCTTCACGATTTTGGGGGATATTTTATTAAAGAGAACCGGAAGTTCAGTTTCCGATTCTTCTGCAACATCCAAACCGGAGGCCTGTCTGGCTAATGCGTCCGCTCGATCGTTACACGTTATACCGATATGCGCTTCAATCCAACGCCAGCGCAGCTCAATTTGCTGCGATATTTCGCGAGCGATCTCCCACGTTTCTACGAGAAGTTGCGTAGGTGCTGACATAGATTGCATCGCATCTAAAACAGATCTGTTGTCGGAGAGAATAGAACAACCCGAGAAAATATCAATATTTGCCCTTTTATAAATCAGTGCTTTATTAATCGCGAATAGTTCTGCTGGAAAACCGTGCAATAAACTGAAAGCCGCATTCCTTCACGGTGTATCTCCTCATCGTTTAAATACACCACGAAAGCTGCGCTCACCTCTTGTTCCCATTTTGACCCGTCCGTGAATAACTTGGCACTTTTCGCATCAGCGCTGTTTTGAGCATAATTGATAAAGCCAATCTCTGCAGGATGCACGGCACCCTGAATACACACTCTTGATTCAATATCGTCCGGAGAAAAAGCCGGTGATTTCCCGAAGTTTGGTTTCTGTCGCCCGTAAGTCTGCCGGCAGGACGCCCGATATGACGCCGGCAGCCTCACTAGAGACGCATCAGCATACTTCCTTGGAGATGGAAACAGCATAGCACCCATAGAAACACAAGACCCAGCCATAGAACCACATGACCACCCATAGAAGTACTAAGGCTGGTAGAATAAAGTGCTCCACCTTTCTTAATTAGGATGGGACAAGGTTAAAGTCGGCCACAATTTGGTCACAATTTGAATGGCCTCATCTGGCCGAAAAGATCTTTTGGCATTGTGTTTCTAGTTGTGTTCGAGAGCCTGAATCATCATCACCATGACCTTTTGGTGATCCAATCTTGGATGTAGGCTTCTTCACTATTCTTCCACTCTTGGCGATCTTGTGCCCGTCTCATTAAGTCTCGACCTCCGTGCCGTCGAATGTCCTCCATTGAGCGTTGCGGTGGTCTACCGCGCCCTGGAGTATCCGCGCTGGGTCTCCTTTCAAGTACTCGTCTCGTCCAGCGACTCTCGTTCATTCTCGCAATGTCTCCTGCCCATGTACATATTCTCCTTGTTATAACAGCCATGACGTCTTTGACATTGGTTTTATTTCGGATCCATTCGTTACGTTTCCGGTCACGAAAGGTGGTCATCGCTCTCTCCATGCCCCTCTGAATTGAGCGATTCGGAACTTCTCGGCGGACTTCTGCCTAAGGGTCATGGTCTCTGTACCGTAGGTGAGCGCGGGCATAATACACTGCTCGAAGACTTTTACTTTGAGATCCAGGGATATTTTGCCACGTAGAATCTGTTTATTGTCACCGAACGCTGCCCAAACCTGCGCGATCCGGCTTTCCACTTCCGCTACCTGGTTCTCAAAGCCCAGTGTCACCTTATGTCCCAAATATATGTACTCGGTTACTTTCTCCACTGGATGCTGGTAGTCTGTGATTTCGGGAATGTTGGTCATAATCTTGGTTTTCCCCATGTTCATTTTAGGACCCGTCTTTTCGGATTCCACTCTCAAATCCTACAGTATCGTTATCATCTCGCCAATGCTCTCTGAGACCAGAACCAGGTCATTAGCAAACCTCAGATTGGTCATTCTCTCTCCATCAATCATCAGCCCTTTGCCTGCCCATTACATCTGTTGGAATATACATTCAAGTAGGGTAAACAGCTTTGGTGATATTGTGTCCCCTTGCCTGAAACCTCTCTCTAGATGAAATTTGTTGGTTTTCTTGTGCAGGGAGACACAGGTAGTTGCGTTCTGATGCGGGTGATTGAGGATATGTATGTACCTTTCATTGATACGGCATTTGACTAGAGCTTGCTCTATGGTCCACCACTCTATGGAGTCGAAGACTTTCTCGTAGTCGATGAAGGCTAGGATAAGTGGTTTGCTCTACTCATTGCATTTCTCCACGACTGTTTTGAGAGTTTGAAGGTGGTCATTGGTGCTGAAGCCTGAGCAAAAGCCTGCCTGTTTTCTGGGTTGAAAGAATTCTAGCTTCCTGTCAAGCCTGTTAACTACAACCCGAGAGAAGAGCTAGTGAACATGCGACAGTAGACTGATAGGTCTGTAGTTTCCCAGCTTTTGATGTCCCCTTTTTTGTGGATTAGGCTGATTACTGCGTTGTTCCATGATGCAGGTACTTTACCTTCCAGGATGAGCACTTCACTAGGAATAGGATTGCTAGCACTTCACTAAGTACCTTGTCGTTGCTTTTGATCATCTCTGGTAATATGTTATCTTCCCCAGGAGCTCTTCTATTCTTAAGTTGTTGTATAGCGAGCATTATTTCCTCTGGAATGACATCCGGAATTTCTTTGGATCTGATGTTTTTGACAGGTGGTCGTGTTTGCCCTCGAGCTGTCAGTTGCTGACTCGGTGATAATTTGCTTGCGTACAGTGTTTCATAGAAGTCCTGTATTATTGCAAGCAGCTGCTCCTTGTTTGAAACTACTTCTCCATTCCCGTTGAGAAGCTTGAAGATGTGCTTCTTGCCCTCACTCAGCTTCAGCCTTAGAACTCTTCGGCTGCTGTTCTTTTCTAAAGCGTCTTGTAAGAGATGGGTGTTATGGTCCAACAGATTGCTTCGGGTCTTACTGCGGATTTGCTTTTGCAGGTCTCTGTATTCTTGGCTACCCACTTTTCCCTCACTGCACAGTGACCGACTTTGTTCCATCATCTTTAAAGTCTCTGGTGTTAATTTCGTCGGTTTGTTTGGCAGGACACTTGGGGTGATTTCGTCAAGACTGAGAGTAAATGCTGCAGTTAGCCTGTCGCTAATCGCATCCACAGATGCTCACAGTTGAGTTTTGTCCCCACAGCATTCTTGTACAGATCCTCACTCCCTCGTAGTATTTTTTTTTTCAGAGAGCCTGAATAGACTAATCTAAATGGTCAAAATTGTGTGGTTGAAATCTTGATGTATTAAACTAGATAGGCAAAGTTGAGTTGGGCAAGTCTCTATAGATTGTCGATAGATTGTGTTGCACAAGTCTTGATAAACAAAATTTGTTGAACAAAATTTGGTTGTTAAAAACTTGATAGACAAAACTATATAGACAAAATTAATTTGCGCAATTCTTGGTAGATAGTACTAAATGGACAAAATTGAGTTGTACTAGCCTTAAGAGGCAAAACTGGGTGGACAAAATCGAGTTGCACAGAATTTGTTAGGTAAAACTGAATGGACAAAATTGAATTTCACAAATCTTGACAGACAAAACTAACTTTACAACTAAGGCCGAGGCCGCACTAGGTAACCGCTATACCCGCGAAACCGCTCGAGAAACACACAGTACGCTATGGGAAAAATCAGTCGCGGGAAAAAACCGCAAGTGAGGCCGCTTGTATTAACTTACTTCAGTCATAAAATCAGGCGGTTGAGAACCGCGGCGGTTTAGCCGTAGTGCGGCCTAGGCCTAAATCAGATTATTGAATGTCCGAATAGTAAATTTTACGTTAGGGTCAAAACTTTTGTCTAATATCCAGTTATAAATGTAATCATTTGAAGGTTTTTGAAAACTAATTCTATCGTAAGTTATTTTCATATGTTTTCATGTGTAACAAGGTTTATACTGTTCAATAAACTAGAAAATTCAATAAGCTAACGTAATTAAGCATACACATTCTTGTATAATAACGGTAAGATAATAAAAATGATAAGTCGACTTAAATGCGAGTGTATTTAATTATTAGCATGTCTAAGCAATTTAGTACTTATCTCAAACATTATACTTTACTTGATGAAACAAAACCACACGGAAAAAAAGACTTGTATCAGATAGGTTCAGCTCTATCTAGATGTAGCAGTATATCCATCACCACTATATCTTCAGTTAAGAAAAAAATGAAAAATATAATTCCTCTCCAGGGAGCAGTTACTTTTTCATTAAAACAAAAATTTCTTAATTTCCCCCACTAGACCGTCCGCCGGTCTCTTATCTACCCACTCTAACCCATTTGCTTTAATTTGTTTTAATCGCCTTGTGAGGTAAAAACGAACGACCGTTCGCTATCTCCCGAACAACTTGGACAATTATGTTTCTAGATTACGGACGTCATAATAAAGACGTATTTCTGTTCTCGTTTTATTTCGGCATAAAATACGAAAAATGAAGTCGTCGCGTTCCGAAAAAGGCTTATCGGCCGATCCGAACGCGGCGCGACAACGTCTCCATCCGTTGTACAGATGGACGGGCGATACGCCTGCGCGAATCCAGTGGGCGAAAAGCGTGACTTCCTTGCCGCGGATCGCGACCCCGCGGAACCACTGCCATATATATTTACTTCTTACAACTCCAAAATCTTGATAAAATAATAAGATTGTGTATAAAGATATATGAAAAGTATAAGGAATACGAATACAAGAATATATTTTTTTAAGGAAAACAAACCTATACGTCGACTAAATATAAACTTGTTGCTATTTGAATTTTAAAATTTTCGACCACTCCTACATACATTTCTTGTGTCTAGATCTCCGACAAAATATAACTCTTTTTTTAGTTGACTTGTTATTTACAATATATTTGTATGCATACCAATAACACTTAAATTTATACAAGTCTTGAAATTATAACCTGAAGATTTTATTCTATTGCTTGCTATTTAACTGGATTTAATGCAAATGAATAATCAATATCCTAACTTTTTTTCCCACATTTTCCCTTTTCCATTGTTTCATATACAATTCTAGACAAGACTAAAACACACTATGCCAAATCGATTGCTTCTGGTGGCGATCGGACTAGTGGCTCCATAGGAGTAGGGCTTCACACGAGAGTCTCGTTTCTGATCTCGTCGTTGCTCGGGTTCAAATTTATGAAGAAACTGTTACGGCTGCCCGGAACGAGATCAGAAACGAGACTCTCGTTTAAAGCCCTACGGAAGAGTTAGCACTCCCGCAAACCGTGTTGAAACTATCGCGTTTCCCAGATTCTTGCGATAAACTTGGCGTGTAACAGGACGTCGCAGACCCCAGATTCCTTCACCGTCCGTTGCATGGAAAAACCATTCCGCATGGAACCAATTTGGAGACCTGGACCCCTTTAAATAAGGGAACTGCGTCCACACTAGTGACCTAAGAATCGAAATTTTCTTGCCGCCGCAGCGGACGCATCGGCAATGGGATACTTGTCCGCCTAATATCAAAAGACATCCCATGGACGCAGCCATAGGTCGCAAGAAATAAATCAAGCCGCTTACCAAAGTTGCTCTTCAAATGTCATAAAACGGAATTTAGTTGTTGGCAGCTGGAGGACGCTGTGTGATACCTGTCCCCAGAAGAGTGAGACGGATCGAAAGCCCCTTCCGTTCTACAATAGAAAATTGTATTTTCTTGTTTGGCCATGCAAGTGGAAAGGAGTATGACGTCTCGTTTCTCGTTTAGTACAATGTAAGTAGACAGACAAGACCAGACAGATAGAACTAGACAGACGAGACTAGACAGACAAGACTAAACAGACAAGACTAGACAGACAAGACTAGACAGACGAGACTAGACAGACAAGACTAGACCGACAAGACTAGACAGACAATACTTGACCGACAAGACTATACAGACAAGACTAGACAGACAAGACTAGAGAGACAAGACTAGACAGACAAGACTAGACAGACAAGACTAGACAGACAAGACTAGACAGACAAGACTAGACAGACAAGACTAGACAGACAAGACTAGACAGAGAAGACTAGACAGACAAGACTAGACAGACAAGACTAGACAAAGAAGACTCGACAGACAAGACTAGGGGATTATTGACAATCTCGAGTCACGGAAAATTCCAGTTGGAATGCTCATGGACCTATCTACGGCATATGACTTAATTAACCATAATATTCTACTAATAAAACTCTCCAAATATGTTATAAGAGGAGTGCTGGAGTTGATCATGTCATTCATTCCTTTCCAACAGGACACATATTACCAGGCTCCACACTCCGCATGGATTTGTACATTCTCCACCGAGTACAATCAATATGGGTATTCCTCAGGGAAGCACAATAGGACCCTTACTCTTTGCCCTATTCATCAATGACATGCATGCTACTTCGATCAATTCACAGCACATTAGGATCAACTATGCAGACGACACATCCATATTGATGCTACATAGGACTATCAACAATATAACCACCAATGAAGATGAAGATGTAGTTATGGTTTGATACAAATAAACTTAGACTAAACGGAGATAAAACACAATCAATAAATAATCTTTAAAACGAAGCGGAGTACATTATCATTCCCTCATAAAGTGGCGATTGACAACGAAGAGTTAGCAGTCAATCTGTAAGACTCCTGGGACTTCACCTAGACCAATCTCTGGTCTGGGTCTCACATACTTCTGAAGTATCAACGAAACTCAAACTAGTATAATTCATAGTACTACTCAAAGTAGTATTTGCTATGTGATCCCTCCAACGTTATGTTGAAACCGACGTCCTGAGGATGTTGTACTTCGCCATCTTCCACAGCCTCCTAAGATTTGGAATTATGTTCTGTTCTGGGAATTGGATTACGCTACAAGTCTGTGTTCAAGATACAGAAACAAGCCCTGCGAATACTTATGAGTCTAAACTACCGTGAATCCTTCAGAGAACACTTCAGAAAGGCAAACATTTTAAGCACTACGGCCACATATATTTATGAAAACGTCATTTTTCGCAAGAAACATTTCTTCAAGGATTTTGTTAAACCTACTGAACGACATGGTTTACCAAGGAACTTCCTAAGCATGTCCGCTTTCTCTTCGTCAGCTTCCTAAGCATGTCCTCATTAAGACTGAAAGAAATCCTTCATATATTAGCATGAAACTATTTAACGTTCTTTCAAGAGAAATCAAACAATTAGATAACATTAAGAAATTCAAGAGGCAAGCCGCCCTTCCGGTTCCTGTACGACGTGGTCAACACCGTGGTCAGGGAGACGGGGTTCCTCAAGGGACAGTTCTCGGAGGCGGAGCTGTTCTCGGACAATGTGAAGGACAGGGATCGCAAACTGGCGTTTCTTAATAATCTAATTGTGGCAGTCAAAAGTATCAGCGGGGAACTGCCAGTAAGATAATCGCCGGTTTGAATAAACAAGGGATTTGGAGAATGTTATGGAAAATAAGTAAATAAATCAAAACTCCACAAGAGGCCAAGAGCGGAAGGCAAATGTAAGAATCCCCTTCTAAATTGTCTAAAGTTAATTCAACTTCGACATTATAGACGCTCTCGTCAGAATAATAATTTTCATCTTCACCTTGCAAGCCTATAAAGACTAGAAGATTCTCGTCCAAATTTCATCATTACACTTACACCGTCGCCGGTTGAACCAACTATATGTTTTTTTAATTTTATATTAAATGTGCTTAAGTGTTGTTCTACTTTCTCAAATTCAAATTGTTTATTGTTTGTTTTAAATTGTTTAGCAGTTATGAATTAAAAACCATGAGTTCAAAATTCCCAATAAACCAATATTATACACTTCAGAGTCAATTCCATGCAAAATGATATTTAGAATTGTTCGAATTTTCATACACGTCTATTCATCAAGTGTAATGCTAAATCGTCGATCATCTTTACGACGCGGTGTACTATACAATGCCAAACATTCAAGACCCGAGACTCGTCGAGTCTTAGAACGAGTATCGGGTACCGGGTATTTACCCTTGGACTCGTCGAGTCCGGGTCCGGGTACTCGGACCCGAAAAACCCTACACCCAGGTCACTAGCGAAGACCAAAAACGAGGAGGGAAAGTTTCCGAAAGAAAATTCAAAGAAAGGAGCTAAATTGGCGGAGCTATAAGTGGGCAAAGATGAAACAATTGAGGAAAATGTGATTGGTGTAGAGAAAGCTGTTGAAGAAGAAGGGAGTAAGGCTGCTGAGGAAGAGAAGAGGGTTCATATGGTGAGGCCGGAATCCGCCAGGCCTAGAACGGCTGAGATCAGGAACGACACGGTTGAAGAGAAGCAGAAAGGTGCGAAAGAGAAAACAGACGAAAGGAAGAAGGTTGAGGTTGAGGAGGAGGATGGAGAGGCCGAAATCCGCCAGGCTTGGAAGAAAGATTTGTGTTTGAAGCAGAAGGAGTCACCCAGGTCATTGACGAAGGTCAAAAACTAGGAGAGGAAGTTTCTGAAAGAAAGTTCAAAGAAAGAAGCGAAATTTATCGGAGCTATAAGCGGGCAAAGAGGAAACAATTGAGGAAAATGTGAAATTGAGGAAAATGTGATGAGGAAAATGTGATTGCTCTAGAGGAAGCTGTCGAGGAAAGGGGGTACGGCTGCTGAGCAAGAGAAGAGGGTTCATATGGAGAGGCCGAAGTCCGCCAGGCCTAGAACGGCCGAGATCAGCAAGGACAAGGTTGAGGAGAAGAAGAAAGGTGCGATTGAGAAAACAGTCGCAACGAAGAAGGTTGATGTTGAGGAGGAAAAGTAGGTCAAAATTCCTCAAGAGAGCAAAATTTAAGAGGCTAAACCGCCGCAGGAGAAGAAGATTGAGGTTTTACGAGAAGTTCGTCTAAGGAGTTCGCTTCTTCGTCCACCAAGTGTCTGTCCATCGAGCGCCCGTCTGGGAGCTCCCGTCTCAGCCCCGACTCGTCCCTCACCAGCCGCGCAGAAATCATCCCCATGGGTAAACTCAACTTGATCGTGGAGAACTTTGATGGGGCTGAGAAGGAGCAGCACGAGAAGGAAACGGTGGAAAACGTCGAGGAGCTCGTCGAACCGGTCGACTTCGAGAAGTTCCTTGAAATTCCGGCGGACAAGAGACATCTCTTCGAGCAGATCCTGGAGGAGGTCGAGAGGACCTGGAGGAACGGGTCAACGAAAACGCAGAATGGGAGCAAGAGAACGTTGGAGGTAGAGATACCACTAGCAAGGAGATAAATCAGTAGCAAGGATCGATTCAGTCGTTGACTAGGACTAGGAATACCCTCGGCAAACTGATGCTTTATCTGCACGAGGACGTGCAAGCGATGCATTCGGAACTAGATACCTGGCCCAAAATGAAACGACAATTCGTGATAGAAATCGCCAAACAGAAAAGGATAAACCAGGAATCTAATCAACCAAATCTAAATCAAGGTAGAGAAGTTCCAGAAAATCGAGGAGAAAATTCGTGATTTAATCTCGAAGCAAGTCACAGTCCAATAAAGAGACCCAGATACATAGACTACACTCTTCATAAAGAAGCATAGATAACTCTTGACAAGACATACGAGACTTGGCAAACAATACTAGAGAGACAGGACTAGACAAACAAGACTAGACAGACAAGTCTAGATATACAAGACTAGACAGACTAGACTAGACAGACAAGACTAGACAGACAAGACTAGACAGACAAGACTAGATAGACAAGACTAGACAGACAAGACTAGACAGACAAGACTAGACCGACAAGACTAAACAGACAAGACTATACTGACAAGACTTTGGCATTACTTCGGGGTGCTTGTTAGGATCTCTACCTGTTTTGTATTACCCTCGCATCTGAAACATCTTTAATATTCCCATCCGTTTCTAGATCCGGGTCCCCCTTTCGTGTCTTTCTTTTCCTTTCATTATGTCCCTCATCATCGCCGTTATTGCATTCCAGTCTGCTTATGTTCCAAGGAGTAAGTCACGTTTGTTGTAGAAACTATTGTGCAGCATAACCGATTTGCTGTTAGTCGGTAGTCATTGGTAGTATCCATTTTATGCACTGAAAGTGAAAGTGAAAATGTTCGGCGGTGTCGATCTCCATACAGAACCAACAGATGGGGTTATTTTTCTTTTTGATTTTAAAAAGGAATGATCCAAAGACCCCATGTCCAGTAAAAGCCTGGGTGACATAATAGTCAAGCTCTCTCCCCACTTTCTTTACTTCCTCTGTCTCACGTCCTTAATAAAAGTTGTCGTCCATCCGTCGTATCCTTCCCATCTCTGCTGCCAATCATCCATGCATTTGTTTTTTGCATCAGACCTACTGTTCTTCCCGTACTGATAAATGCTTACCATCTCCCGAATCCTCAGCTCGATAGGCGGAAGGGAGGCTGAAGCTGTTGCTGCAGCCGTGGATACGGTTCTATATGCCGTAATCACTCTAAGAGACATTTTTCTGTTAAGGGCTTCTAGTTTATTTCTGTATAAGGAATATTTAAGCGCCTGTGACCAGATTGGTGCCCCGTACATGATAGTTGAGGATCGCAGCGATCATAAGCAATCGGCGTTTCCTTTCGCGCGGTCCCCACTGACAAGGCTAGACAGACAAGACTAGACATACAAGACTAGACAGGCAAGACAAGACAAACAAGACTAGACATACTAAACTAGACAGCAAAATCAGGCAATACTAGACGGATCAGACCGGACAAATAAATAGGACTAGACAGGTAGGACTAGATAAGCAAGATTAAATTGTTTTGATAAGACACTATTCAGAGCATGTTCAGTATGCTATAATAGTTGGTAGATACTAGTTTAGTATATATATATATATATATATATATATATATATATATATATATATATATATATACATAGTTGGTAGATACTAGATTAATGTGTAGTTTAGTGGCTGTAGAAAGTCTGAAATGTATAAAATAAGAGGAATTGAATCATTTCATAAGAGGTTTGTTGTTGAAGCCTTATATACCTTGTCTTTTTAAAATTGTTTTGTGAGTAAAGAAATAAGATTTTTCGTGTAAAAATAACAAATTTGTTATTTTAAAACGAAGATGGAAACGGCCGAATTCCATTTGTAAATATCCGACCAAATCTTTTAATAATAGAGTGCACGTTAAAGGATCAGTTACGCCCGTGGAAAGAGTCTCCCACGCGGCGCTGGAACCCCTTGGACCAGGAAAAAAATCGCAGCGCCCTGCGAGCAGGTAGAAAGGGCCGTGATGGACATCCGAAATAAAAAACCCACACATAAAATTAGAAAATAATAACGTGTAGCTCTGGGGATTCGGAGATGTTAATTACGATAACGATTAATATATCAAATAAAAACTGAATCTACATAAGAATTAAGATTGTATAACGAGGTGATTGGACCTCACGGAAATTTTGAATATACTTAAAATAGTTTCCAATTGGTTCGAATTTTAAAGTCTTTTGTAGCAATTTCTATTGTGTTGAAATAGAAAGACTGTTGCGCAATTATCTAAAAAGCAAACTTATCTCTCTGCAATCGCAAAGCGACAAAGGGCTTAAATTACTAAGACATCCAACATGCATGGTTGCTCAAATGGAAGAATATAGCATTCGCAAAATTTAACAAATTATCTCAAAAAATGTTTTATTTAGGAGCAAACATAAAAAATATATGTAGTGAACGATAAAAAAGTTGTTTATCCGTCAGATAAAGGCATTTGAGAAGGGCTAATAAAAGGAAGATATCAGTGTGAAATTGTGCAGTCGCGAATGGCATTATAACATATCCGCGTGGAATACTTCTTCCACTGTGGATGTAAATGTAGAAATTTTGTTTGAAACGGTGCAGAGGGATGGAAAATTTCGAGGTCAAACCCTAATTTTCGCATTGTTGAACGGCGCCGAGGCCTCTATTAACATTTGGGTTTTTGGGGCGGTGCAGACTAAACGGGCGAACGTAGGAAAGCAAATAAAATTATTTCTGGGTCGCCCCGTAAGAAATAATAGCCTCGAGAAAAGAAGTTATAAGAGCATGTTAATAGTAAAGTTGAGGATGAAAAGTTTCATTCGAAAGAAAATTGCGAAAGTAGGTGGATCTTATATGAAAGCGAATTTTTTTTTTATTGTAATTAATGGAAACGAAGACGGGAAACGCGCGTAATAAACAATATCAAAGGAAAACTCGGCGGATCCATTAAGGGAAATATAGAAAAATAATTTAATCTGTATTTACAAATTTCGAGTGCGCATTAAAAGATAAATAAACGGTACATTGTGTATACACTTGAAGATAGACGAGCCTGCAAGCATATCTTTGAATATAAATTTCCTTTTCATTGCGTCCATTCCGCTCTGCTTAGAAAAAATGTACACAAAACGAACAGGAAAGGAGTTGCGAAAACTTGGGGGCCGCGGCCGTAGCGAGCCAACAAGCAGCTCCTCGAGAAATTCACTTAAACCAATATTGCTAATGGACTTCTCATGATGTTAAGATAATCTCCTACCGAATCGACGGCTTTCAAAACAAATATTTTTCTTCCTTATTGTTATTATTCTGATATGAAAAGTTTCTTCAAACACAAAAGCACCATTTCTCGACTAATTACAAATTCTTTTGTCTCGCTAAAACAAACAAATTCCAATACCTAGATTATCTCACAGCACTTCACTAACAAACATATTTTTACGTTATTATTTTTAGATTTATAAATCTCTAAGCTACTTACCATTGTATTGTTCAAAAACATTTTCACAAAAAAATGCAATTTATTTCTTAAAGTTCAATAAAATTAAATTATAGAAGTTCTAATTAGTAAGAATCTGGGAAGACTATAAACACATAAAGAATGTAAACTTAATATAGTCGGAACACAGCCTGAATATATAAATATATTCAACCTTTTCGGAGCTCTATAACACTAATGAGTCTTTTTAGGACTACCGAAAACAAATCTCATGTGACGTTTGTCAGTTATTTTATAGCTTTCAGTCCACATTCGTAGCACTGAACAAAAACTAGAAAAATAACATTGTTTTTAAGATGTCTTTCCGATACCTTAATTGAATAGACAACTGAAGACGCGTTTCGAGATTTATCTCTCGTCAGTACAGCTTTGCTTTTTTGAACAACAATTTGTAAACTACTTACCTATGTGGGTAATTAAGTAAGTTTATATGATTATCTATAACAGGGGTTGGCAAACTCTATAAACTTAAGAGCCATTTTTTTATTTAAAATGATTTCAAACTGGATCTAGAGCCACGTATATTTTTTCCATAAAGTCATATTTTTTTATTTTCTTCATAAACGGCGATGATAGACCTTGTCATAATTGAAATTTGTTTGTGCACATATGTCAATTTCCGCCATGTTTTGCCAGAACTTTTTTACGTATAACCAAACTTGGGTCTATTAGACGCCTTTGTTATAATATTATTGGTCCAACCAAATCCATAACTTTGTCCAAATTTTCTGGAAATGTTTGTGTGCAAAGTGCTTCCTGGTGAATTGTGCGATGGAAAGGTAACACGTCATGATCAATTTTTTCTTTTAAAATTGTGACAATAGTATATGAGGCAACTAGGGCAGTAAGTTGTCAATTGCTCACGAGAGCAAAATTGGGCGCACGAAGGTATTCAGAGGTCATTCGCTCGAGAGTTTATTTTCGCATCGTTTTATTCGCTTTTTCAATTGTCTCCGGTGGTGTGGATTCGTCATAAGAACTCTCATCAGTCTCCGGTATCACCATTTACACTCATTTTTAAATGTTTTCTTTAATATCTATTTTTATTTTGTAATAAAAAAAAATCTTTCAAGTAACTTTCACGTCACTTTTTTAATATTAAAGTTTTGATTGTGTTTATTTTATTTATTCATTTTTTTTAATTGCCATGTCAATTTTAGGGAATAAAACACAGCAACAATATTTATAAAAATTCCTGTAGTTATGCAACCCCTTTCAAATTGATCACCTATTGATCAACAGCGGAAAATAGCGCTTCTCTATAATCCTTTGCTCCTCCATAACATAAATGGCGAGGTACGTTAAACGCAGACGGCGTGCAAGGTGCACTTTTACAATGCACTCTGCACATTTATGGAAATATTTCCGGATCGGGACGGCTTGGATCCGAGGCGCCCAGAACGGACGCCCGTTCCGTTGCGAGTCGCTGCACCCAGAAACGAAGAAACTGCAGCGGTCAGACTGACCGCACCTTCCAGCGAAGGAGAGCCGATACGTGTCGAACTGTGGCGAGCGACTCCGTGATCGCAGCGACGCAGCGCCGGTACTAAAATGCGCGGCTTGAAGAAGCCCACGTGCCGGTCAACTTGGGATTTCAAAAAACGCGACATCCTGGTGCCCCAAATCGACGTTCAAGTTTTTCTCTGTGCAGATTAACAGTATAAGTGGGCGTCACGACGCGATTCCGCGACGTCCAATTATTGGTGCGGAATCGGACTGCAAAAATATGGACGTTTTACTTTCGTCATTTGTTTCCTGCAATGCGGCGAGTTTCGGCGGGCGTCGCGACGGTTCGCCGCGATGGAACGCCGCAGTGAGATGCCGCTTACATTAAAAGATAAAACGTTCAATTTTCTGCCGGAATCGCGCGAAACCGTTCCCGCAGAGCCCTAGTTGGCGATTCTGTGGGAGTTTTCCTGGACGTCCTGACATTTTTCGTTTTTACAGCGTCGCAACGCCATCTTCCACGCAATCGGGATTATACTCCCAAACAAACTAATTGGCTCTATGCCCGATCGAACGGCGCCGGTCCCGTTCCGATCCGTCAATTTATTCGGACGTTCTAGGTACCACCGCAAAACGCCTCTGGTTTTTTTCACTTTTTGCGCACTCTTCTCTTTAAACTGCCGCAGATTCGCTAAAAGTCGCAGTTTCAAAATTCTTGCCGGAATAGTTGCTGGCATGTGTTCTGAAGAGAACGAATCCTACCGTCTACATGGAGCCCTTTAAATGAGCGTAGGGCGTGCGTGGAAGTGATAATAAATGGCAAAATAAATGCAAAATCGCCAAAAATAAGTTGCATTTTCTCTTGCACCAGGGGAACGGGACGTCGCAGGATGGCGAACGAGGGCTCTAAAATGTGGCACAGCGGCAGTCAAACGATCCGGAAGAATTGTTGAGATGGGACAAAAATGCGCCTCAGAGGTTCAAAATTCGTGAATTTAGGTTTCGGTCTGGTGCGTTCGAACCTAGGGGAGTTGAGTCGCGAAAATGGCACCGCTCGACGTAGCTCTCGGTTCTACACAAGAAAAATGTGCAATCCCGTTTTGCGCTGTCGCCTCCGCTCTCTTCGGCCCGTTTGCAAAAACCTCGATTTTCGGTGGGGTTTGAACCTCTGGAGGGGCGCGACAGGACGGAGGACGAAACCTGGGACTGCACAACGTGCGGACGGACATTTGCAGTTAAAGCACCGAAGACGCGCGGTTAAAACACCCAAGATCTGCCGCATAATAAAGCCTAATATGACTTTTTTAAAAACCAACGTGGTGCGGTACCCCAGGTGAAATTCGCGAAACGCCACACGACAGTCGTCTCAGAATTGATAGAAATTTGCGATTCCGTCGAAGCCTGGCGATTTAGTCCGAAGGCTTCCACACACGGACACCAAAAGTTTGCATTACAAAAATTACCACTTTTACGGAGGTCAAAAAAATGCCTAGGAAAAATGAAATTCTCGAAATGATTCCGGTAGAAAGCTTTGAGGCGCGTCCTACGACACCATTTTCATCGCTGCGCGACTTTTGTCAGCGATGTTATTCAAATTTTTCTGCAATTCCGGTTCGCCCTACTAAAACGCCACCTGCGGCGGTGTCCGCCGCCCGGTGCATCAGATTCTTGTAGCCAAAGAACACACGAACTACCCCACGAACGGCGATTTTCGATAAAACTTCCGGATCGCGTCATTTAGGCGTCCAAAAATGACGAATATTTTGCAAGGAAAAATAAGTTTTTTGCGTTTTCCAAACATTTTAAGAAAAAAGACGAAAAGTGAGGTGATAGTCGGATTTGTGGCGACGAAGGGGTTAATGTAACTTAGCGACTTTTATTGAATATTTGCGTGCGTTACCCAAGTTAGGTGGTAATAAAGTATAGTAGTAAGTATAAAGTATTAGGTGGTAAAAAAATCATTTGTCACTAAAAAACGGGCGCCAAGATAGTACTTATCCTGCATGAGTAATAGAAATTATTTTTTATTACCTACCATTTTAAGTTTTGGGATCCAATGTACCGGGTTATTAAACCTCAGTGGCCTACTGTATTTTGCCTACATTTTTCTCTTATAGGCCCAAAGACCTAAATGTTTTTATAAATACGCGCTAATTAATTACACGATTGTCTTCTGTTAAAAATGTGGTCGACACTCGGAATAGAACTCGGGACCTCCAGATTTGGGACCTCTAACCCTAGACCACGAGAGCCGACCCACACAATAACCCACCATACTTTCAACTCCATCTGTTGCAATTAACACTATTTTAGTAAGTGGGATGTGAGTTTTATTCAGACATTCGATCACTGCATTTTAAACATCTTCTCCTTGTGTCTGACCCTTGAGTGGCAATAATCCCAGGAGTTCTTCTTTGGGGCCATCTGATGAAATATGGCGAGCAAAGAGGACAACTTCCGCAGTATCCGTATGTCACAAGACTCATCGACCGCTATTGATATGGCTGATGCTAATTTAACGTCCTCAACTTGTTGGCATGCATTTAAAAATTTCCAAAAGATTTGGCGATATTTTTTTGTCCTGTCTGTTACAGTTTCGTCAGAGAATGGTAAGCTTTTGATTTTATTGTTAAAATTGTGAAAAAGTCTGTCAGTCCCATTTATAAAACCAATTTTTATGTATTCACAATCAGCGCTGATGGTGAATACCTAAAAAATTGTTTTATAAATGGTTTACCGTTTTTGGTGATTTCGAGACTCACCACAAAGTTTGTCAAGTTAGCATTATTTGCAGACTGCATCCAACAGTTAAAAGAGGAGCAACAGAAAAAGAGGTCTTTTTCAAATTTTTCTGAAGATCTTCAATTGCTCCCTTTCTTCCGTCACCGAAGTGTATATTTTCGAAATGTCTCTCGACATTAGACTCTTTGTTCTTTGCTAGTTTTTCATGGCAAATGGGACAAGTTGAAAAACCAGCTGCATTAGGAAACGATTCAGTTACCCATTCAGTTTTGAATTCACGATGTCGATCGGCTGCTTATATTTTGAGAGGAATTTAGAGTTTTTGAATTATGTCTAAAAAAGAACAATTTTTAACAATGCACTCACTGACTTGTGGACTAGAAACTACCGAGATTCGCGCTTTGACTGTGAGTTATGAACTTGGCGGCGGCGATTGTAAGACTTCCGAAAAGTTCTGTTTCTTTTTTTGAGTCGTAAGCTTACACCAAAAGAGCCACATCTGGCTCGCGAGCCACACTTTGCGGATCCCTGATCTATAATGTAGTATGGTTTTACCAATTCTAAATTTAACATAAACAATAAATTAATTAAGGATAAATAAAAAAGATATTTCCAACTGGAAGAGATTGAACAACCAATATTAAAATAGAAAAACTTTAACCGGACTAAATAAACTAGATATAGTCGCTAGACAAGACGTGCTAGTTTGTTAGTAGATATCATTAGTCATTAAATACAAATAGACTAAAGTTATTTAGTGATTCATAAAAATGAAACTGAATAAGTAGTAATAATAATAAATAACTTAGAAATGATTTTTATCTATATTTTGCGTTTGCCTGTTTGGCGTAAAGATGTTAAAACGTTTTCTAGAGAGATTTGTTTGTTTTAAACCACACTAAAGAGTGTGGCACACAGAAACCTTTTAGTACCGTCCTGCTAAGTCCGCAAGAGCGTAACAGGTAAGGCAGCATGGAGTGGGGTGTGTTTATATTTTATCACGTTATTTTTCTCCTCTGGTCCGCTGACGGCAAGGTTTTCCTTTTTTTGTTAATCTACGGTCCTCCGAAGCGCCGGCCATTTCGATTTTAATAGTTCTGTTAGTTTTTTCATAATCATATTTAATTCGGAACGACCGGTAATTTATTCAAGAGCGGACGGTACGCCGTAATTAAATTTACCTTTTTCTTAAATTATTACACCAATATATAAACAAGCTCATTCTTCGGGGGTACTAAACCAATAAAAAGTTTCGTTTAATTAAAAAGAATTTTACATTTTCTTCGTTTTAAATGAAACGAGATTTATATCAATAATATACATACCAAACACATTTCTTTCTCTCGTACCTTATATTTATTATAATTTTATTAATATTAGCTTATACCTTTGAATATTAAAGGCCGATTCTCATATACGCGACAATTAGCTACGCGACATCGCCTGTCAAATAATGATTACATTGTTGTAAATGGGCACGTTCTCACTATGGCTACGCGACAGCTACGCGACGTACCCATTTAAAACAATGTAATCATTATTTGACAGGCGATGTCGCACGACGTCGCGTAACTGAGTGTCGCGCATATGGGAATTGACCTTAACCCCTTGACATACAATGACGTCTCTAAGACGTCATGGATATGTGATAAGATCACATGTATATGGACACGTCAACGTCATTTTTTTCGTATGCCAAGGGGTTAAAAGTTAAAGTAAATTATGCATTTTTTCTCCTCACTCTCTCATTTGTCTCATTTGTCCTCACTCTCTGCCAATATCTCTTCATCCTCTCTCCCACTTCCTTCTTCTGTTCCTCCGTGTAAGATCTTCCTTTTATCACTGACAATTCCCCTGTCTTTTGGAAACCTGCAAACTCCTTAATTAGTCACCTAAATCTCTCTATATCCATTGTGCCTTCTTTTTTCACCCCTTATTCGATCCAAGTCCAATCTCACTTCCCGAAACCATTTCGGTTCTGTCTTCCTCTTCCTGAAGAATTCAAAAATCCTCTTCGTCAGTCTGGTACTGTTCATCCTCATCAAATGCCCATAAAACTGTATTCTCATTTTTCTCATTAGGGCTACAATTCTTCAGGTATAGTCCTTTGTTAGGTTTTAGGTCTCCTCTCTCTATCCTTGATATTTCGGCCTAGGATTTTTCGGAGCATTCCTTTCTCTCCTCCTGATGTCTTCGAGACCACCCTTCCCATTCATGTCTAGTGTTTCTGCTGCATACAGACATTTAGGTCTGATGACAGTATCTAGGTGTCGGAATTCAGCACAAAGGATAGACCCTTTTTGTTATATGTATCCTTCGAAAGTTGATAAGCTATTTCCATTCTTCTCGCCCGCTCTTTGATGGCATCCCTATCCGACCCATTGTCCTGTTTCTCCCAAGTACTTAAAACACTTAACTCGCTTTATCTTGGCTTCTCTCAACTCCAAATGGAGAGGAGCGTTTGATGTTGGTCATGAACACAGTCTTCTCAAAAGAAATTTGAAGCCCAGTCTTCTTGGAGTTCTTCAGTTCTTTTTATTGCTGTTTCAACACCGGTAGTGAGTATCACAACATCGTCGGCCAATGCCAAACAATCCGTTCTTATACTTTCTTTACCTCTTCCTAACCTGAAAGCCTCCCTATCCGAAATTCCCTTCGTCCATTCTCGAATAACTTTTTCTAAGTCGCAGTTGAATAATACTAGTGATAGCCCGTCGCCTTGTCGTACGGCAGTTTTCATTTCGAAAGGCTCTGACAACTCTCCCCGGAACTTTATTTTGGAAAAAGTATTGCAAATCGCCTGTTGAATTAGATTCCTCGTCTTGTTGTCCACTCCAAATTCCTCGAGACTTGCCAATAAAGTTGTTCGATCAATGGAGTCATAGGCCATCCGGAAGTTCATAAAGACGGAGACATATTTATTCTGTCCCAAGATCTTGTACTTTATAATATTCCGCAGGTTGAAGATTTAATCCGCTCAAGATCTCCCTTTCCGAAAGCCTTTGCCTGGTGTTTACCCAATTCAGAATCCAATAACCCTTCTATTCTTGTCAGTAACGCTATATAAGAGAGAGAATAGTACTACATGAGAGATGCCTCTAGAAGAGACATAAAAGTACAAGAGAGATGCCTCTAGAATTATTAACGTCCATCTTATCATCCTTATTATGAAGCCAGTTTCCAGTCGGCAGCGATCCTCTCAGTTATCCATGTTCTCAAGTAACCGAGTGAAAGATTTTTCACCGAGTGAAAGACTCTCGCATATCCCAGTTGTAGGAGTTCAGCGACGATATCATCTGCACCAGCAGCTTTGTTGGCCTTAAGTCCTTGAATAATCTGGAAAATTTCGTATTCGTCAGCAGGCAATGAATTGGGAGATGATACTTCTGGTGGTTCCAGTTTCAGGTTTTCTTGCGGACCATCACAGTTAAGCAGTGAGTCCAAATATCGGGCATGGATGTCACAGTTTCGCTTATCGGTCATTCCCAATCTCCCTGAGGATTTAACTCCTTGAGGATTATGTTGTAACATAGGTCCTTATAGTCCTTACTAGCTATAAGGCGAGGGCGCAATTGAAACGAAAAGAAAATAGTGATTTAATTGTCGCTTGGTTATTAAAATGTCCACAGGAATCATTAAAACTCATTAATACTTGTTTTGAGATTCCTCGGGCAAAAATTCGCAAGTTTCTTGATTTTTTGTGAAATTTATAATTTAAATTATTCTAAAAGCCGCAATTTTTAATCAAAAAATTTCAAACTTTGTAGAAATATTTCTAATAATTAAATAAACAAATTTTGCAATTTTCATTTATTTCTATAAGTTTGTTTGCGTTTTACAAATTCGCAAATTTCTGGATTTTTTGTGAAATTTGTAATTTAAATTTTTCTTAGAGCCGCTATTTTTTGTCAAAAAATTTCAAACTTTGCAGAAATATTTCCAATAATTAAAGAAACAAATTTTGCAATTTTCATAAATTTCTGTCAGTTCGTTTGCGTTTTAAAAATTCGCAAATTCCTGGATTTTTTTGTGAAATTTGTAATTTCAATTTTTGTAAAAGCCGCAAGTTTTTGTCCAAAAATTTCAAACTTTGCAGAAATATTGCTAATAATTAAAGAAACAAAATTTGCAATTTTCATAAATTTCTGTCAGTTCGTTTGCGTTTTACAAATTCGCAAATTTCTTGATTTTTTGTGAAATTTGTTATTGAAATTTTTGTAAAAGCCGCTATTTTTTGTCAAAAAATTTCAAACTTTGCAGAAATATTTCTAATAATTAAAGAAACAAATTTTGCAATTTTCATAAATTTGTGTCAGTTCGTTTGCGTTTTAAAAATTCGCAAATTTCTTGATTTTGTGTGCAATTTGTAATTTCAATTTTTCTAAAAGCCGCAATTTTTTGTCAAAAAATTTCAAACTATGCAGAAATATTTCTAATAATTAAAGAAACAAATTTTGCAATTTTCATAAATTTCTGTCAGTTCGTTTGCGTTTTACAAATTCGCTAATTTCTTGATTTTTTGTGAAATTTGTAATTTAAATTTTTATAAAAGCCGAAATTTTTTGTCAAAAAATTTCAAACTTTGTAGAAATGTTTCTAATAATTAAGGAAACAAATTTTAAAATTTTCATAAATTTCTGTTAGTTCGTTTGCGTTTTACAACTTCGCAAATTTCTTGATTTTTTGTTGATTACAAAGGAAATGGAAAATCGGTTTGGTTTTGTACAAATTTTCTTTAGAAACGTTTGGATTTTTTCACAGGAAAAAGTTTATCATTAACTTACATCAAGTAACTTTATCCCATCTTTAGTTTTGTCGAAAATTTTGAGCTATCCATATAACATTTATGTATATATTTTGCTTATTTCGGGGTGGGGTTTGAACCCCCAAACCCCCCTCCCCCCCCCTTGGCTACGCCCATGGTTAAATATAAAGTGCCGCATAAAATATGTGCTTTCATGAACTACAGGAATTGCCGGCAAATCATACAATGGCTCTGTTCTACGCAATCTATATAACACTAGTTATAGCCCGCGGCTTCGCTTGCCTGGATTTTGGGAATGGATTTTATGCAAACTTAAGTTACCTCGAAATCAGATTATATTTATATAAATAAAATTAATTCTGGTCATTTTACCCAAAATTAAATTTACCAAATATTGATTATCATGTGAGTAATATGAAAACTAATATTAAAATAGGACGTAAGTAGGATTTGAAAATTGTTACGAGGATCGGATAAAATCAAGTTGAAGGTCGCGGGCCGGATCCGGCCTTCAACTTTTTTTCAACTTCAACGATTTTATCCGGTCCTCATAACAATTTTCAAATCTTATTAAATTCTTCAACGTCTGCAACAGTTCGTAAGTTAAGCTGTGATACATGTTTAATATTTAAATACGCAGCCCCGCGGGCCGTATCCGGTCTTCAACTTGATTTTATCCGGCCCTCGTAACAATTTTCAAATCTTATTAAACCTGGCCGTGTGAGTAGACTGCGTCTTCAACGTCTCTTAGGTTCATTCTTGAAGCACATTCCTGGTGCCTGATAACCCCTTAACCGCGATTTGAACGTCCTATCAAAATTTCGTGTATTGTTCATTTGGAAATCTTCTTGCATTTTCTTTAGCTGATCTTGTACATATTGTCTCTTAGTCATTCTGAAAGTCCGGACTGTATGTTTCATCTGATTTCGGAAGATTAACAGATCATCATCTCGTTGAGCTTCATTTCTTCCTTGTCTCTTTCCGGCGTCTCAGTGCGTCGTCACATTCTGCATTCCACCAATTTTGTCTTATTCGTTTTGTCTGAGGAATCGTTCTTCCAGAAACACCTTGGACCTTGTCACTGATTACATCCCAATTTCCTGACGCAAGGCACTTCAGTTCATCTCTGTAACTTTCTAATGCCGCATTATTGGATTTTAATTTTGGACATCATATCGAGGGATATTTTGTCTCCTTGTTCTTTTCCTGGTTGGCAAAAACTTCAATTTAATTCTGGTCAGGTAGTGATCGGAGTCTACTTCTGCTCCCCTTGCTACTTTCACATTCATGATTTCTCTCTTTCCCATCGTAGAAATGGCAACGTGGTCGATCTGAAATTCTCCAAATAGAGGATTGGGGGATCGCCATGTCTTTTGTTTCCTGGGCAAATGCTTGAAAGCCGCTGACATAAGCTGTAGAGTAAAGGCTTGACAAAGTTCTCTCGCCATTCCTATTGGTACGTTTATGTGCGGGATATTCTCTTACTATCTTCCGATATTTTCTCTCCTTCCCGATCTGCGCATTGAAGTCAGCCATTAGTAGGTACTATGACTTCTTCTTAGGTATCCGAGACATCTGATCTTCTAGCTCTTCCCAGAACTGTTCGACTTTGTCTGCATTCTTGCGATTATCTTTGTTGATCGGACTGTGAGCATTTATGGGAGTGTGGGTCTTGTTGCCACATCCTAAGTGCGGAAATGACAGTCTTGGTGATACTTCACTATCCGTGTCCGGCTCATACATCTTTCCAAAAAATAGCGGCTGCAATAGCCTTGTCGTTACATAAAATTAAGTCTTCGTGCGTCTTCGTAAGTTCGTAAGTCTTCTTCCAGTTATGGGCAGACCAGTATGTGGCTCATATCCTGGAGCTGGGCACACGCACACAGCACATCGTCGTTCTCAGACATTCCCCACCTCAAAAGATTTGTCTTGCACCTTGCCACTCCTGTCATTAGCCGATTTAGGGATTTCCATACCGCGAAAGGGAGGTGTTTGCCTGGGGCCATTTCTTCTCTTGGGGGTTCTCGAGTAGTTAGCTGTTGGGTCCACCTAGTGATACGGTTATTTTATATGGACTCCTCGAGTGTGTGTGATCTTGCCATGAAGCTCTTCCTTGATCTTAGGCGTCGACCGGCTGGCTCGTGTTGGTGCAGAGGATGGCGAGCATCAGTTTCCTGTTTCGTCCTTTCAGCATCCGTGGTGACGGCTCTTCGCACAGATGGGGGTGCCACGCCAATAAGTGGGTACAAACTATTAACTTGAGTTGGCTTTAGGCAGCCTGTCACGATTCTTGCTGTCTCGTTGATAGCGACGTCCACATGTTTCGCGTGAGCTGAAGCTACCCAAACCGGTGCGGCGTATTCTGCAGTGGACACACACAGCGCCAAAGCCGAGCTTCTGAGCGTTTCTGGTTGAGCTCCCCATGCTGTGCCTGTGAGTTTTCGCAATATGTTATTACGCGCAATACCTTTGCCTTTAGTATTGATGCAGTGTTGTCTGAAGGACAGAGTTCGGTCCAGGGTCACGCCCAGGTATCTCGGCGTCGGGCAGTGCTCCAGTCGTTCGCCTCGCCAATGTATCTCGAGCTCCCGTCGTGCTTCTTTGTTTTTCAGGTGGAAGGCGCAGACCTGAGTCTTGCTGGGATTCGGCTTTAGGTGGTTTTTCTGGAAATAGATTGCCAGTTTCTCAAGGGCGATCTCCAACTTCTCCTCCACCTCGGTAAACTCGATGCCCTGGGCTGCCACAGCTGTATCATCTGCAATGAATAAATAAATAAATAAATAAAATAAAATAAATGAATTACCTTATATTGTCAGGAATCGGCTGGTCGTTCGTGTACACGTTGTACAAGAGTGGGGACAGGACACTGCCTTGCGGCTGTCCATTCTTCTGGATCCTCTATCTGCTACTTTTGTTTTGGAGTGAAACATAAAATCTCCTGTTCTGGACGAATAGACCGATGACCATAGTGAGCCTATAGTATTTTGTTGTCTCATCAAGCTTTCTTAACAGCCTCCTGTGGTTTACTGTGTCATAAGCGGCTGTCAGATCGATGAACGTCACCCCAGTAATCTGCCTTCTCTCAAAACCATCCTCTATGTGCTGGGTTAGGTTGAGGATTTGGCCACAGCACGATTTCCCTGGACGAAAGCCGGCCTGCTGTTCGGTAATCTTGGCATCCAAAATCTCCGCTGTTCGGTTTAGAATCAGTCGTTCCAGCAGTTTGAAGAGTTTGCACAGAAGGGACACGGGCCTGAAGTTCTTAGGGTCAGTCGGTTCCTTGCCAGGTTTCAGTAACGCGACCACACGAGCCTTCCTCCATTCTTTGTGGATCTTCAGTTGCGTGACACATACGTTGAACATATTAAGGAGCCATTGCAGGATCTTTGTGGTCCTAAGTTCTTGATCTGTTCTGCCCTCAGATCTTCCACGCCCGCCACTCGGTTGAATTTCATCCCTTTAATCTAGGTCTTTAATTTAAGTCTTGGTGATGAACTTTCAAAACCTATCACATACTCTATTAGGCACTTGTCTACTATAAACGCTGTTCCAAGAAGCGGTAGGGAGTTGGTATTAGCTATTCGGGTTTCTCTTTGTATATCCTGTATTGTCCACTTTCAAATTGGACCTCATCTCTGTACCCTCTTTCCTGAATGGCCATAACCTTGATATCACGGTCTCCCATAGTTTTCGACATCTCTTTGAGTTTTCCCACTTTAAGAAGTGATTGCACATTTAGAGTCCCAAACTAGTAGAACGCCCGCCGATACGAGAACACACGCGCCTGAATTTTTGGGTTCTTCCGCCCTGTCCACTGTTGGGAATTTCTTCCTCTTCCGCTTTCCAGGCAGTTAGCCAGTTTTCACCTGTAACCCTAGGCAGGAGCCCTTACAGGCTGAATCATGCTGAATCATGGTTTTTTAACGAGGTTGTTACTCCTCCCGCTCCTCCTAGAAAATATGCATTTCTTCTTCTTCTCGCGGATGGGTCACTTACGAGCACGCGGAATCAAAGTATGTGTAGCCTTCCTTCTTGCCCAATAGCTCGTCATATGCATGGATTGTTGTAGTTTTTGTTCCTCCGACCATGCACGTCGAGTTGGTTTCTTCTGATGTTCCTCAAATCCCGTTGTTTGAACAATATTCCTGATCACATTTCTCTTCATCAGATCTGGCGATCCCATCTCCACTAGGTCCCTCTGCACTTGTTTGTACCTCTTTGGTCTTGTACGTTTGTTCTGTAGAAATTTGTGGATTCGCTAAGTAAGTCTTGTATAATTCATTCTTTCCAAATGACCTAAAACTTGAATTCGTCTCATTCTCATAGTATCGGTAAGTTTAGAAATTTTTCTATATATTTCAGTATAGTGTATGCCATTTTTAATTCTGGGCCCTAAGATCTTCCTCATAATTTTCCTTTCGTGAATCTTTAATTGTTCCTTTAATGTTTTAATCTGTAAATTGAGCGTTTCTGAAGCATAAAGAGCTTCCGGTTTAATTACTGTTGAGTAATGGCGAATTAATAATATTCATAAATATGCGTTTATTAATAATATTATTATAAAAACATCTCTTAATAGACGATAATAGGCATATAAGGCGGGTAGAGACGGGACTAGGCATATCAGGCTGAGAAGATTAGTGGTTAGTGCAGCTCACTAATCTTCTCAGCCTGATATGCCTAGTCTCGTCTCTACCCGCCTTGTATGCCTATTATAGTCTATTAAGACACGGCATTACTACTCCTGTTCCAGTCCTGATTTGTCCAAAAGAAATTTAGAATACACACGAAAACGTGTGATTTAGCTACAGAAAATCTAATTTTAATTAAAACACCATTTAATAATTAATTTCATTTCCAATACCTCATACAATCAAGTAAAGGAATTGTGTGAATGAAACTAAACATCCACTGCATATTAATAACGTTGTATTAGTAATATCCTAAGGAATCTCTTCTTCGTAACTGATAATATATGCGGATTCGTACGGCGAATGTGAAAACAATGAACGTATTTTCGCCAAGCGTCTGCAAACGTTGCTGCATCCTAATGACTCGCTTGCAGCGAGAATCTCCCGGAGATGTGAGAATTTCAATATTGAAATTACAAGCAAGCAAACCCGCGGGCCGGCGAGTATTTTTGTTCCGCAACTTGTGATCTGAAATTAATATCGGTAGCTGAGTCGTAATTAGTTTGCACCGTTCAAAATCGATTCAAAGAACATAAAGCTTACCACTTTCAAACAGTTCTGGAAGGAAGAAACAATTAAGTTTAGAATGCTATATTGCCAAAAAATTGGAAGAAAAAAATGGACATAGATCTAGTCTAGTCTAAGAAAACGAAAGTAGCAAGATACACACCAAAGCTGACCTATGAAACGAGTTTAATCGGTTGGGACTTGACATAGGAGGTAAAAGAGACAATATTAGACAGAGGAGGCTAAACAGGCGATACTAGAGACTTTCTCGTCGATTTAATCTTATTGTGCTTAGTTTATTTTTTTTTATTGTTTATATGTCTAGTTGTAAATGTTTTGTTGCGTCTCGTCTTGTCTTGGGTTAAAATAAATTGAAATACATTCGATGATGGTAATATAGGTCTGTGTAGAATTGTTTTTTTCTCAAAGCTAAATGGTAATATAGCAGGTTAAATCGTGTTTTGAGAGATGTCGAGGTTGTAGCCGTTCGGGGACAATGTTCAATAAATTTCGACGATTGGTTTTCTCGAGTTTGGGATTTGGTTGACGTGTAGGAATAATTACTGTGGGCTTGGAAAGTGGTTTCGTGTCGAGAAATAATATTCGATTTTCAGCGTGTCGGAGATAAAAATAAAAGAAGCGCAGTCGTGTTGTGGAAGATCGCGGGTTCCTAGGGAAAACGACCTCTTTATTGGTTTCCACCGATGTGTGTACAACAGGCCGAGGCAATTTGAATAAATGAACTTAGAGAGAACATTCCGTCGCATTTAAGTGCCGCCATCACTTGCCTCATACAAATCGGCTGATTAACTCAGATCGATATTTTTTGAATTCACAATTTTTGCCGCGTAAAATTATACAAATATAATCGTCGGACAAGGCGTATTGTCGCTGTAAATAGGTGTAGTATGGTAATGGTATTACCACCGAGGGCGAGAGGTGATTTATTGCCGCGAGTGTCCTTGTAAGGCGTGGAATTTATCCTGTCGGGATGTGCCAAACTTCACGTAAAAATCGGGCTTAGAACAATGGGACGCCTGCAATAAATATCTACTGCTATATCCTTATGCAGAATCAACAGGCGAGATCGCGCCACGTACGTTATATACCTCGTGGGTTAAAATAATAATATCCGTTTTATAAAATCATCCTTACAGCCAATAAAAACTTATTAAGTTAATTCTTTCTCAGACGCCGAAAGAAGTGTGAAACGTATCGAGCGCCGCTGCGTTCGCTGCTTGAAGCCACGGCATTTATTCCATCTCGGTTTGTTTTATCCCCGAGGAATTAAAAAAAGGTTATTAAAAATTACAATATAATTCCTCCGACATTAATATTTCAGGTTAAATTGCAGCGGAAATATTAATGAGCCGCTCTCATTAAGTGCCTGTTTTTTAAGCCCAGTTTATTAATTATGTTAAAAGGGTGCTTGAGACGAGAAACCGTTTTCAAGAATCACATTAACGACTTTATGACACCTTTCTGTGTTTTAAGGTGGAAATCGAATTTCGAACAAACTAAAAAAAAACCAGAATAATTTACTAATAAATGATAATATTTCTATAAACCCTGGGAATAAAACCAGAAAATTAATGACTGTGATTGATCAAAATTCTTCTTACAAAGATTTCTTTGTTAAGGAATACACACAGGCTGAGCTTCCAAGAATTTCTCTTATTTTGCATTTCTTAATTAAAACATATTTAGATTGCTTGCGCAAAACTCTTAATATTGATCAGCTTCATCCACATGCAATATCTTGTCTGTCTAGTCTTGTCTGTCTAGTCTTGTCTGTCTACTGTTGTCTGTCTAGTGTTGTCTGTCTAGTGTTGTCTGTGTTTAGTCTTGTCTGTCTAGTCTTGTGTGTCTAGTCTTCTCTGTCTAGTCTTGTCTGTCTAGTCTTGTCTGTCTAGTCTTGTCTGTCTAATCTGGTCTGTCTAGTCTTGTCTGTCTAGTCTTGTCTATCTAGTCTTGTCTGTCTAGTCTTGTCTGTCTAGTCTTGTCTGTCTAGTCTTGTCTGTCTAGTCTTGTCTGTCTAGTCTTGTCTGTCCAGTCTTGTCTGTCTAGTCTTGTCTGTGTAGTCTTGTCTGTCTAGTCTTGTCTGTCTAGTCTTGTCTGTCTAGTCTTGTCTGTCTAGTCTTGTCTGTCTAGTCTTGTCTGTCTAGTCTTGTCTGTCTAGTCTTGTCTGTCTAGTCTTGTCTGTCTAGTCTTGTCTGTCTAGTCTTGTCTGTCTAGTCTTGTCTGTCTAGTCTTGTCTGTCTAGTCTTGTCTGTCTAGTCTTGTCTCTCTAGTCTTGTCTGTCTAGTCTTGTCTGTCTAGTCTTGTCTGTCTAGTCTTGTCTGTCTAGTCTTGTCTGTCTAGTCTTGTCTGTCTAGTCTTGTCTGTCTAGTCTTGTCTGTCTAGTCTTGTCTGTCTAGTCTTGTCTGTCTAGTCTTGTCTGTCTAGTCTTGTCTGTCTAGTCTTGTCTGTCTAGTCTTGTCTGTCTAGTCTTGTCTGTCTAGTCTTGTCTGTCTAGTCTTGTCTGTCTAGTCTTGTCTGTCTAGTCTTGTCTGTCTAGTCTTGTCTGTCTAGTCTTGTCTGTCTAGTCTTGTCTGTCTAGTCTTGTCTGTCTAGTCTTGTCTGTCTAGTCTTGTCTGACTAGTCTTGTCTGTCTAGTCTTGTCTGTCTAGTCTTGTCTGTCTAGTCTTGTCTGTCTAGTCTTGTCTGTCTAGTCTTGTCTGTCTAGTCTTGTCTGTCTAGTCTTGTCTGTCTAGTCTTGTCTGTCAGTCTTGTCTGTCTAGTCTTGTCTGTGTAGTCTTGTCTGTCTAGTCTTGTCTGTCTAGTCTTGTCTGTCTAGTCTTGTCTGTCTAGTCTTGTCTGTCTAGTCTTGTCTGTCTAGTCTTGTCTGTCTAGTCTTGTCTGTCTAGTCTTGTCTGTCTAGTCTTGTCTGTCTAGTCTTGTCTGTCTAGTCTTGTCTGTCTAGTCTTGTCTGTCTAGTCTTGTCTGTCTAGTCTTGTCTGTCTAGTCTTGTCTGTCTAGTCTTGTCTCTCTAGTCTTGTCTGTCTAGTCTTGTCTGTCTAGTCTTGTCTGTCTAGTCTTGTCTGTCTAGTCTTGTCTGTCTAGTCTTGTCTGTCTAGTCTTGTCTGTCTAGTCTTGTCTGTCTAGTCTTGTCTGTCTAGTCTTGTCTGTCTAGTCTTGTCTGTCTAGTCTTGTCTGTCTAGTCTTGTCTGTCTAGTCTTGTCTGTCTAGTCTTGTCTGTCTAGTCTTGTCTGTCTAGTCTTGTCTGTCTAGTCTTGTCTGTCTAGTCTTGTCTGTCTAGTCTTGTCTGTCTAGTCTTGTCTGTCTAGTCTTGTCTGTCTAGTCTTGTCTGTCTAGTCTTGTCTGTCTAGTCTTGTCTGTCTAGTCTTGTCTGTCTAGTCTTGTCTGTCAGTCTTGTCTGTCTAGTCTTGTCTGTCTAGTCTTGTCTGTCTAGTCTTGTCTGTCTAGTCTTGTCTGTCTAGTCTTGTCTGTCTAGTCTTGTCTGTCTAGTCTTGTCTGTCTAGTCTTGTCTGTCTAGTCTTGTCTGTCTAGTCTTGTCTGTCTAGTCTTGTCTGTCTAGTCTTGTCTGTCTAGTCTTGTCTGTCTAGTCTTGTCTGTCTAGTCTTGTCTGTCTAGTCTTGTCTGTCTAGTCTTGTCTGTCTAGTCTTGTCTGTCCTAGTCTTGTCTGTCTAGTCTTGTCTGTCTAGTCTTGTCTGTCTAGTCTTGTCTGTCTAGTCTTGTCTGTCTAGTCTTGTCTGTCTTGTCTGTCTAGTCTTGTCTGTCTAGTCTTGTCTGTCTAGTCTTGTCTGTCTAGTCTTGTCTGTCTAGTCTTGTCTGTCTAGTCTTGTCTGTCTAGTCTGTCTGTCTAGTCTTGTCTGTCTAGTCTTGTCTGTCTAGTCTTGTCTGTCTAGTCTTGTCTGTCTAGTCTTGTCTGTCTAGTCTTGTCTGTCTAGTCTTGTCTGTCTAGTCTTGTCTGTCTAGTCTTGTCTGTCTAGTCTTGTCTGTCTAGTCTTGTCTGTCTAGTCTTGTCTGTCTAGTCTTGTCTGTCTAGTCTTGTCTGTCTAGTCTTGTCTGTCTAGTCTTGTCTGTCTAGTCTTGTCTGTCTAGTCTTGTCTGTCTAGTCTTGTCTGTCTAGTCTTGTCTGTCTAGTCTTGTCTGTCTAGTCTTGTCTGTCTAGTCTTGTCTGTCTAGTCTTGTCTGTCTAGTCTTGTCTGTCTAGTCTTGTCTGTCTAGTCTTGTCTGTCTAGTCTTGTCTGTCTAGTCTTGTCTGTCTAGTCTTGTCTGTCTAGTCTTGTCTGTCTAGTCTTGTCTGTCTAGTCTTGTCTGTCTAGTCTTGTCTGTCTAGTCTTGTCTGTCTAGTCTTGTCTGTCTAGTCTTGTCTGTCTAGTCTTGTCTGTCTAGTCTTGTCTGTCTAGTCTTGTCTGTCTAGTCCTTGTCTGTCTAGTCTTGTCTGTCTAGTCTTGTCTGTCTAGTCTTGTCTGTCTAGTCTTGTCTGTCTAGTCTTGTCTGTCTAGTCTTGTCTGTCTAGTCTTGTCTGTCTAGTCTTGTCTGTCTAGTCTTGTCTGTCTAGTCTTGTCTGTCTAGTCTTGTCTGTCTAGTCTTGTCTGTCTAGTCTTGTCTGTCTAGTCTTGTCTGTCTAGTCTTGTCTGTCTAGTCTTGTCTGTCTAGTCTTGTCTGTCTAGTCTTGTCTGTCTAGTCTTGTCTGTCTAGTCTTGTCTGTCTAGTCTTGTCTGTCTAGTCTTGTCTGTCTAGTCTTGTCTGTCTAGTCTTGTCTGTCTAGTCTTGTCTGTCTAGTCTTGTCTGTCTAGTCTTGTCTGTCTAGTCTTGTCTGTCTAGTCTTGTCTGTCTAGTCTTGTCTGTCTAGTCTTGTCTGTCTAGTCTGTCTAGTCTTGTCTGTCTAGTCTTGTCTGTCTAGTCCTTGTCTGTCTAGTCTTGTCTGTCTAGTCTTGTCTGTCTAGTCTTGTCTGTCTAGTCTTGTCTGTCTAGTCTTGTCTGTCTAGTCTTGTCTGTCTAGTCTTGTCTGTCTAGTCTTGTCTGTCTAGTCTTGTCTGTCTAGTCTTGTCTGTCTAGTCTTGTCTGTCTAGTCTTGTCTGTCTAGTCTTGTCTGTCTAGTCTTGTCTGTCTAGTCTTGTCTGTCTAGTCTTGTCTAGTCTTGTCTGTCTAGTCTTGTCTGTCTAGTCTTGTCTGTCTAGTCTTGTCTGTCTAGTCTTGTCTGTCTAGTCTTGTCTGTCTAGTCTTGTCTGTCTAGTCTTGTCTGTCTAGTCTTGTCTGTCTAGTCTTGTCTGTCTAGTCTTGTCTGTCTAGTCTTGTCTGTCTAGTCTTGTCTGTCTAGTCTTGTCTGTCTAGTCTTGTCTGTCTAGTCTTGTCTGTCTAGTCTTGTCTGTCTAGTCTTGTCTGTCTAGTCTTGTCTGTCTAGTCTTGTCTGTCTAGTTGTCTGTCTAGTCTTGTCTGTCTAGGTCTTGTCTGTCTAGTCTTGTCTGTCTAGTCTTGTCTGTCTAGTCTTGTCTGTCTAGGTCTTGTCATGTCTAGTCCTTGTCTGTCTAGGTTTTGTCTGTAGTCTGTTGTCTAGTCTTGTCTGTCTAGTCTTTGTCTGTCTAGTCTTGTCTGTCTAGTCTTGTCTGTCTAGTCTTGTCTGTCTAGTCTTGTCTGTCTAGTCTTGTCTGTCTAGTCTTGTCTGTCTAGTCTTGTCTGTCTAGTCTTGTCTGTCTAGTCTTGTCTGTCTAGTCTTGTCTGTCTAGTCTTGTCTGTCTAGTCTTGTCTGTCTAGTCTTGTCTGTCTAGTCTTGTCTGTCTAGTCTTGTCTGTCTAGTCTTGTCTGTCTAGTCTTGTCTGTCTAGTCTTGTCTGTCTAGTCTTGTCTGTCTAGTCTTGTCTGTCTAGTCTTGTCTGTCTAGTCTTGTCTGTCTAGTCTTGTCTGTCTAGTCTTGTCTGTCTAGTCTTGTCTGTCTAGTCTTGTCTGTCTAGTCTTGTCTGTCTAGTCTTGTCTGTCTAGTCTTGTCTGTCTAGTCTTGTCTGTCTAGTCTTGTCTGTCTAGTCTTGTCTGTCTAGTCTTGTCTGTCTAGTCTTGTCTGTCTAGTCTTGTCTGTCTAGTCTTGTCTGTCTAGTCTTGTCTGTCTAGTCTTGTCTGTCTAGTCTTGTCTGTCTAGTCTTGTCTGTCTAGTCTTGTCTGTCTAGTCTTGTCTGTCTAGTCTTGTCTGTCTAGTCTTGTCTGTCTAGTCTTGTCTGTCTAGTCTTGTCTGTCTAGTCTTGTCTGTCTAGTCTTGTCTGTCTAGTCTTGTCTGTCTAGTCTTGTCTGTCTAGTCTTGTCTGTCTAGTCTTGTCTGTCTAGTCTTGTCTGTCTAGTCTTGTCTGTCTAGTCTTGTCTGTCTAGTCTTGTCTGTCTAGTCTTGTCTGTCTAGTCTTGTCTGTCTAGTCTTGTCTGTCTAGTCTTGTCTGTCTAGTCTTGTCTGTCTAGTCTTGTCTGTCTAGTCTTGTCTGTCTAGTCTTGTCTGTCTAGTCTTGTCTGTCTAGTCTTGTCTGTCTAGTCTTGTCTGTCTAGTCTTGTCTGTCTAGTCTTGTCGGTCTAGTCTTGTCTGTCTAGTCTTGTCTGTCTAGTCTTGTCTGTCTAGTCTTGTCTGTCTAGTCTTGTCTGTCTAGTCTTGTCTGTCTAGTCTTGTCTGTCTAGTCTTGTCTTTCTAGTCTTGTCTGTCTAGTCTTGTCTGTCTAGTCTTGTCTGTCTAGTCTTGTCTGTCTAGTTTTGTCTGTCTAGTCTTGTCTGTCTAGTCTTGTCTGTCTAGTCTTGTCTGTCTAGTCTTGTCTGTCTAGTCTTGTCTGTCTAGTCTTGTCTGTCTAGTCTTGTCTGTCTAGTCTTGTCTGTCTAGTCTTGTCTGTCTAGTCTTGTCTGTCTAGTCTTGTCTGTCTAGTCTTGTCTGCCTAGTCTTGGCTGTCTAGTCTTGTCTGTATAGTCTTGTCTGTCTACTCTTGTCTGCCTAATCTTCTCCGCCTTGTCTTCTCTATCTAGTCTTTTCTGCCTAGTTCTGTCTGTCTAGTCTTGTCGGTCTATTCTTGTCCGTCTAGTCTTGCCTGTCTAGTCTTGTCTATCTACTCTGCTCTGTCTAGTCTTGTCTATCTACTTTTGTTTTGTCTATCTACTCTTGTTTGTCGAGTCTTGTCTATCCAGCCTTGTCTGCCTCCGTTGATGGGTTTAGATGTAATCTTCGCTATTAGAACTGAGTATGTTAGGTGAAACTGCAGTGGTAATTTAATTTATCTGGAATGAAACAATTCAATCAGGTGCATGAATGGGACGGTTGTTGTGTATTAGTATTCGGTGTGATTAATAGCGCCGGTACGTGATTGCTAAAAGTGATTGGTTCGTGTCGGATTTAAATATGGGCAAGTTGATGGATCGGGAATGGAATTAGTTGTTGTGGCGTCCTGCCGGGAACCGCTTTAGACGCTCAGCGGCCGCGGAACGACGTTGCTCCGCGGTCAGGTGTTTGGAATCTCTCTTTTAACTAGCGTTTGTAGCTCTTAAATTACTCCTGAACTAAACGAATATACTAATGGGACATTATCTTAGCTTTATAATTTAATTGGCTTGATTGGAGGTCGCTGCGTTAACGAATTACAAAGTTTACACTTTCTCCTTGAGAATGAGAATTCCTGTTTTTATTTATTTTGTTTCTGGAATATTTGTGAGAGGGATAAAGGTAGATAAACGGATCACTTTATATGTAATGGTCACTTTTCTGTTCGGTCGTGACTCGACTTCGTATTGTCTCATTTCTGCAGTTACATTTGTACTTATAAATAAACGTTACGGGGAAAAGAAATATGTACGTTGGCTAAGCTTTGTATAACATCAAAAACGTTTCGACGTAAACTTTGGCTATCCCGGTTGATTTGTCTCAGTGTTGTAACTCATGTGTTGTAACTCATCAAAGTTAACGTCAGTCCCAATAAGAACGCGTCTTACCTGCCGCCGCCGCCGCCGTTTTTTACACATTTTTATTATTATTTTTATGATGGACCCCCAGGTGGGACATTAAACAATAACCACTTCGGTGTTTCATCCATCATACGGTCCAGATCCTCGAGATTAGGTGCCGGTCCTGCTGGGCTACGGTCAAAGTGTTGCAAAGTGACATTTGATTTGTTCCCTCCGACGCTTCCATTCGCATTCCACTATCAATCAATAAATTTAAATTAAACCAAACTCACGCTTCCTTATTACATATAAACATGGACCAAGTGTAGGTAACGATAAAAACCGTATTATAGTTTAACCCTTATAATATTCCCCCTTTGATGTGATACATGTGATACTGGTTCTGTTCTTCCTGCGGCGAATTAGCATTTCGTCATTGTTGGACTGTCGGGGTTAGGGTCCCGATGCGCGTAATCCCCTCATTTAATTCCACGCTTGATGCCACGTATGATAGGTCCCTCTCCGCTAGCCGGTAAAGGTTAGTTAGGCCCTTCGTAAATTATAAATATAATAAGCCGACGTAGGGACTTTCAAACTACAATGGGATGTGGAATATATACATCCACACATGCTGTGCACCTATTACTATTTGATTATATTTCCTAAAACCACATTTATGCACGCTAGGCCTCAGTTTTTCACGACCAGCACGTTCCGACACCCTAATATTTTATAAATTATTAAAAATGTATTTACGTAATAATAAACTACTAGTAACAAGAAAACGAGACTAATTATATATTTATTCACTTGACCACATGACAATATATAAATAAACAAAATAAGTGAATAATTCCTTTGAATTGAAAAATTCACTTTTTACCACAAATTTTGTTCTCACTATAAATCTACATACTTTAAACGACTCGAGTATCGACTGTTGAAGGTAATTGTCAAGTGGATCACAAATTGATGAGATTGAATTCATATTAAGAGTTTTCAATTCAGAGTAAGTATGGATTACCTCGGTGTAACGGTCGCAACCATTCTTCTCAGGTAACTAATTAAATATAAAAATGGTACTGTAGATATGATGGTGAAAATTACGTAATTAAATTAAACATATTAAAAACAAAAAGAAAAATGAAAATATAGGAATAATTACAAAAACATATATGTGATTCACAAAATATCCGAGTTACACATTAGGTGTAGCAGAAACAGACGCATGTTGAAGCATCTATAAGCCTAACCCCAGACCAAAATATGTAGGAATAAAAGACGATAAGAAAGCTAATTATTTACTCAAGGTCTTTTGTTTCCATTAATTTATTTGCAAGTATGTTCTAGATATTTTTTCTATTTTGCGTCTGTAATGGACTCACAACAGCACTCATATGCGTGCGGTTATGGCTCGCCGAGTGCAATACAATTTTCTCAATCTTCTTCTTCTTTCAATAGACCTATTTTGGACCACGCTTGTTCAACTGTTGGGCTTTGACCTTTGCCCAGTATTGTCGCATCTTCTGCCGGTGTAACTCCTTTCTCTCTTCTGTCCAGGGGGTACCTTTCCTACGGGATTTTTCCTGAAATCCACGGACTTCCTTCAAGGTGCGTCTCACAGACTGTCTTTTTTTGGAGATCTGTTATTCCCAGTTCTTTAATATCCTTCTCGGTTTCTGTCAACCAAGTGGTACGAACCTTCTTGTTTTTCCAGAAAGTGAACTCACAGTTGGTTAGTCGATTTGGAGGCAATCTTGCAACGTGGCCATAGAAAGCTACCCGTCTTTTCCTTGCACAGTCAGAGAGCATCTCAATATGTCCGTAGAGCTCAGAGTAATGCCGCCTTCGGAATTCTCCATCTTCCTTTACCGGACCTAGGATCTTCCTGAGGATTCTCCTCTCTCTGATTTCCAATTTTTCTACTAGACCTCTTCGGTTCAAGCAAAGGCACTCCTTGGCATACAGGGCTTCTGGTCGTAAGACTGATGTGTAGTGCTTAAGTGTCAGGTTGCGTGATAGGCATTTCTTAATATAAGTGTACTTAGTCAGTCGATAGGCTAGTTCTAACTTGTTGACTCTCTTGGATAATGATGCTCTTTCTGATAAGTTGGGTTCAATCCATTCGCCGAGATACTTAAATCTCTCAGTTCTCTTAATGTTTCCCTGTTCTAGTAACATCTCTCTGTTTGCTTCTCTGATGTTGGTGAAGAATTCTGTTTTCTCCAGCGACACTTGAAGACCCACTTTGGCAGCCTGTTTTCTGAGACAGTTTACCTGCATTGTTGCCATCTCAAGAGAATCAGCAAACAGTGCCATGTCATCTGCAAAGGCCAGGCAATCTACAACCAGTCCATCGTTCTTACGTCCCAGGTTGATACCACTCTGAGCACCCAAATCGTTTAGTTCCTTGCGCCATTCTGTCATAACCTTTTCAAGGGCACAGTTGAAGAGAAGTTGTTGAAGACAATTTTCTCAATATGTATAGGCGAGTTTTTTATTTAGAAATGGCATAAAAGGGCGCAAAGTAGAAAAAGTAGTATAAAAGCTCGTTCATAAGGCGTTTTTCGCACATGTCCATCAAAGAAAATCGTCGTTTTCTAAACATCGACACGTGCTGCGAAACCGCGCTTATTGAACTCGTTTTCTAGTATACTATTTTTACATACTTTGTCAATCAGACTAGACTAGTTAAGTGTAGAGTCCATCCGTATTAACAAAAAGTTAGTTCATGCCGGAAGGTTTAGCTCTTAGACATCAATAATTATTTAAAAATCGTGGGAGTTTCCTCAGTTTACAGAAATATATAAATAGTGTTTTCTTGGAGTTTATTACAAGATGATATGTTCTGCACCAAGCCTTGACCCCATCAACAACAATTCCAATATTAGTTGCCAATTTATCTAAATTGGTTCCAGCTATCGCCATATTCATATCATGATAATATATGGATTGCAAACAGAATAAAATTGGCACATGAAGTGGAAGATCGTTTACACACAAAAAACTAAAAGTGGACCCAGCACAGAACCTTGAGGCACATCGATAAATGAACCCTTGCATATGGATGCAGTGTTATTAACACACACTTTTAGTTAAGAAATCATCGAATTAACTTCAAGAAAGTTCAAATGATATCAAATATATTTATTGTCTTGGGATATTCAAGATGTACATATATTTTTTTTTATACATCGGTTCTATAACGCTCTCCGACGTCTTCCGATTTGCATCTTCCATCTTCCTCGGTCCGTCCACAGTCCATCTTCAATTTCCCTATCTTTCAGTTCGCCGTCTATGCCTTCTCGCCAGCTTCTTCTTGGTCTACCCCGTCTTCTTCTGTCAATAGGTTGCCAGTTCATCATTTATTTTGGGATTCTCTGTTTAGGCATTCGTTGCACATGGCCGTACCATATAACTTGTTTATCCCTAATATCATCTGTGATTGTGTGTGTAATCCCCATTATCTCTCTGATGCGCTCGTTCGTTATTCGTTCCGTTCTCGATCTTCCGGCCGCTCTTCTCCAGAAGTCCATTTCCGTCGCTCTCAGTGTCTGTTCTGCTCTGATTTTCAGGGGCCATATTTCCGAGCCGTATGTTGTGATGCTTTTGATTATGGTGTTGTATATTCTTTTTTGTTTTCCTTTGTGATATTCTTATCCCATATCACGCCATTCAGTAAGGAGATAGCAGTTCTTCCCATGTTGTTTCTTTCCTTTATTGCTGTGTCCATTGTACCGTCTCGTGAAATAGTTACTCCTAGATATTTGTATTGCTTGCAATGCTTAATGACCTTTTCGTCTTCCACTTCCATATCCTGCTGTTCCCCCCCTATACACATATACTCGGTCTTTCTTATATTCATTCCTAATCCCCATTTCCCGTATTCTTCGATGAGTTTTCGTGTCATATAATTGAGATCGTCATAGTCCTGGCCAATTACTACCTGGTCATCCGCGAAGCATAGCGTGTAAAGTAGCATAATGTCAGTGATGGGTATCCCCATGTTTCTACATTTGTTTTTCCAAGTTCTTAGGGTTGCTTCTAAATATACCTGAAATAATGTTGGTGACAGACAGCAGCTCTGTTTCAATCCCTTCGTTACTATGAATCCAGGTGTGACCTTTTTACCGATTTTTATTTTTGTTATGGGTTCGTTGTATAGTGTCTGGACCGCTCTAATTAATCCGATGCTTATGTTGGTTCTCTCTAATATTTCCAAAGCCTTTCTAAAGGAACACTGTCATATGCTTTCTGTAGGTCCACGAAAAGTAGATGTACTTCTTGATTTCGTCTCTATCTAATCTAATCTTCTTCTCTATTAACTGTGTTAGGGAGAAGAGATGGTCTATCGTAGATCTCCCAGCTCTGAAGCCTGCCTGTTCTTCTGCTTCCATTGTTTGGTATTTCAGTTGCATTCTGTTCTTTAGTACTTTCCCATATACTCTGTTCAAAGAGCTCGTTACTGATATTCCGCGATAGTTTTCGCATTTCGTTTTTTCCTCTTTTTTATGTATGTTTGTCATATATGATACTCGCCATTCCCTTGGTGTTTTTAGTGTGTTGATACACTTTTGGAATAGTGTTCTGAGTTGATTATATAATTCTTTTGTACCATACTTTAATAGTTCCCCTGGGATTTCTCCAGTTCCTGCAGCTATTTCCTATTTTTTTAGTGTTTTGCATGCTTTTACTATTTCTTCATATTCTATTCTTTTTGGTGATGCTACGACGTTAATATTCTGGTTGTTTGTGTCTTTCCGGTTCTTGAATTCTTGCCGATGCTCCGTTAGTAGTCCTTTGAAGTATTCTTCCCAATCTTGTGGTTTTATAGTTGTTATAATATCTTTATTCTTGGTGTTTCTTATGTTTTTTTATTATTATCCAGCTCTCGGAGCTTATGCTTCCTCCTAATTATATATTTACTCTTTGACAGTTTCTTTCCCAGGATTTGTTTTTCTTTCTACATATTTGTTTCCTCACTTTTGCTTGGGCTACTTTGTATTCTTGTTTATCTTCGTCTTTTTTTGAACTTAAGTATTTCTGATGTTTCATTCGCTTTTGCTCTATGTTGTCTTCGATTTCTTCATCCCACCAATATGGCTTTTATTTCGTTGTTCGCTTATATAGTCCTACCGCTTCAAAAGCCGCTTCGTGGATTGCCTTTTTAATGTATTCATATTGTTGCTCTACATCATAGAATTCTTTTTGTTCCAATTTATTATCCAGTCTATTTTGGTATAATTTTTTTTACGCTTTCCTGCTCCAGGAGCGCTATGTTGTATTTTATCTCCTTAAGGTTTTCTGTATAGTCATCTTCTTTACTTTGTGGTGTGTCTCTTTTCCTTGTTGGGAATACCATTTGCCACAGCACTAAGTAATGGTCGCTACCGCATGTTGCGCCCCTGTAGACTCTTACATCTTGGGTTCTTATTTGTGTTTCTTGTTTTAGCATATGTAATCGATTATTGATTTGAGGTTTCTTGTTTCTTGTGTCCACGTGTACTTGTGTATTGATTTATGTTGGTAAAATCCGTTTAGTATTTTGAGTTTGTTTTGACTACACAGGTCTATAAGTCTTTCTCCGTTGTTGTTAATTACTCCTTCTCCGTACTGTCCTGCTACCTTATCCAACTCTCTTTGTCCTATTCTGCTATTGAAGTCTCCGAGGATTATGATCTCACGCGATCCCCCAATTTTTCCAATTTCTTCATTTAGTTGTTCGAAGAATTCATCTTTAGTTGCTACTACTGCATCATCATTGATAGCATATATTCCCATAACAGTGATTCTGTATCCCCTTATACACATGTTTACTTTGATTATTCTCTCACTTGTTCACAAGTTTTTTGTGTATCATTATGGATACCCCTTGTTGTGCTCGTTTCGCTTTTGGGACGCCGCTGTAGAAATGGTCATATTTTCCTAAATTTTCCGATCCTTGTCCCTTCTTCTTCGTCTCGGTAAGTACAGCTATATCTACCTGTAGTGTTGCAAGTTCATTTATCACCTCGTTCAGTTTGGTTGTGAGTCCTTGCACGTTCCATGTTCCAATAATTGTTTTCCGTTTTCGTAAGTTTGTTCGTCTTCGTTCATCCGTCCTATTCCGAGGCTGGTCGCTTGGTTTTTTAACATTTTATGTTTTTTTCCGAGTATCGAGGAGTTAGCCCGATGCCTCAACCCCCATTTTGGAGGGCCATACGTTTTTGAATAAATGTATAAGATGTACATATAAGATGTACATATAAGATGTACATATAAGATGTACATATAAGATGTACATATAAGATGTACATATAAGATAAGTAAAAAGAAACCAAAAAAATGACTAAACAGGCAAGTCTAGACAGACAAGACTAGACAGATCAGACTACGCAGACAAGATTAGACAGACAAAACTAGCCATACAAGACCTAGACAGATAAGACTAGACAGGCAAGAGTGGACAGACAAGATTAGGGAGATAACTCGGATACGGGACATACGCCCTGTCGAGAAAATAGTTCGAAACTATCACGCTGTACTAAATATCGTAGATTTTGCCATAAGGTGGTAACAGATCGAAGTGTCGTTTATCTGTACACCGATTCTAAAGAATTCTGCAAAGAACCTTTGCCTAGGACGTAATTGTTGACGGATGATTTTTTGATACCTCTATACAAAAAACGAATTATATACAAAGAAAGATACCAACATACCGAATTTTATACAACGGTACCAAGAGGAATTCTGAAAATCAAGTGGAATCTGGACCTAGCAGTTTTTTATTTATAATATATATATATCATAACATCCACTGGAAATTTGAAAATGAATTCGCATCAGGTGGTTTTTGAGTCTGATAAGTTTAGCGTATTATGAGCTGAACCAGAAAGAACACAAGTCAGTGTATCAGAAAAGCCTGCTCGCCTAACTATGCAGAAAGACACAGATTGCAGTAAAAACTCAGCAATAAACGCATGAAACATCATGACATTATCAACGCATGAAACATCATGAAACAGGTCTTTTGCTCGAGCCTTGGATCTTCTAGTCGGCCGTTTCGCGAACGCGCCAATTCGTAAAGAGAAAGAATCGTCGGAGTTCGAAGGCAAAGCGACAAGCGAAATTGAGCCCGAATTGAATTTGAAGCGTCTTGGGTACACCTCTGAGGAAACTATCGATTGGAACGACGTCATCCTCCTCGACAAGAAGAGTTTATATATGGAATTATACGCAAGAATCACTAACTTTACGAACGCTGACTGCAAAGTGTACATTGATGATCGGTCCTCCATCTCGGTCCTCCAATGTTACTCCGAAATTTTTCACACCTACGTTGCAGTCAAAAAAGTTGAATTACCTTCTGATACATGCAGTCCTGCCTCCTTCGCGTTCATCTATGAATGGATGATAACTGGAAATCCTTCTTCTTCCTCTTATGGCGCTACATCCCAATTTAAGTCCTGGCTTCACCTAGCTTCCTCCTCCATTCCTCTCTTTCCAGGGCCTCTTCCTTCCATCTTCCTAATTTAAAGATTCGTCTGGCGTCCTGGTCTAATTCATCCTTCCATCTTTTTCTTGGTCTTCCTATCGGCCTCTTCCACTCCATTCAGTCGTTCAGGATTCTTTTGAGCGTCCTACTATCAGGCATTCTTATAGTGTGACTTGCCCACCGGAGGCTCTGCAGTTTCACGTATATCGACACTGGTTGGTCTTTAAGGGCCTGGATTTGTTTCTGATGAAATTAGTTTCGATGTTTTCAAACTGTGCCCTCTCAAATGATCGCCTCGACCGTCGAAATACAATACAATGGATGTTTCCTTCCTTTGACGCCTGAATTGTTCTAAGTGTACCATCTTCCTGGAACATTTCCATATTCTCCATTTCTCAGATCTTTCCTCGCGTGCTTCCTCGCATTGCTCGTTTCGTTTTTTCCAGCCCTAGTGTCTTCTTCGCGGCACCATTAATCCTCGTGCTGAGGTCTTGCCAGCTCTTTGTATTGACGGAGTAGATTTTTTCTCTAAAGTTCTTCATCTCCATAATACTCAAATTTTGACCTGCAACCGAAAAAGGTTGCCGACTTCTGATGTAGACTATAATGGGTAAACAAGAACAGAGAGATCTGATACATGTTAATATTTGAAAAAACAGAGAAGAACGTGATAATATTTTAAAGAACTAGCAGTACATAAGTGTTCAAGATTGGTGTTAATAGAATAGAATCCAAATAGATTAAATTAAATAACTTTCAATCTTGATATCTATAACTTTAAATATCCATGTCTTGAAATAAATAATTTTGAAGTAAATTAAAATATTATATTTGTAATCTTTAAATGCCGATCAAAAGAAAATACTGGAAAGATGGCTGGAGTACTTTGAAAGACTATTGAATGAAGAAAATCTGAGAGAAAAGTACGAGGATGGAGAGGTTAACGAAAGTGTGCCTCAAGCATTAAGTAGGGAATTGTATCGCCTCCTATATTCTACATTTTCATTCTATATTCTTCATTTTCCCGTACTGGTCCTAGTATCCTGCTTAATATTATTCTCTCGAACGCGTCGATTTCTTCGTTCTTTACGGTGAGGATCAACACTTCGCAGCCGTACATGAGTTTTGGTCGGATGATTATTTTGTACACCTTAATTTTTGTGTCTCTGTGTATCACATTGGACTTGAGTACATTCGCCAATGAGAAATTCGCTTTATTTGCCATAATCACTCTGGCTCTAATTTCCGCGTCTTCCAGGCCTTTGCTATTGATGTTTGCGACCACATACTTGAAGTCGTTCACTTGTTCCAAGTTGTCTTTTTCTTTTGTATTCTTGGTGTACCCATTCTACTTTGCACAAGCGTCTTTGTTTTGTCGATGTTGAATTGGAGATCCTGCTTACAGAGAATTAAATAGAGAAAACGTTTTAGATATTTTTGAAGCTGCTAAGTATTTTAAAATTAAAGATTTTGTTGAACAATGTTGGGCGTTTATCGAAAATCCAGAAGTATTTTCGGAAGATACAGCTTTGGTACTGTATATAGATGCCAAAGAGCAAAATCTTCCAGAAGTCTTCCGCGCATTGAGAAATTCTTCATAATGTTAGTGAGCTCCCAAAATTCTTTCGAGCTGGTACTTGAAGATGTCCAAAACTTTCTTCAATCAAATTATATTTGCGTTAATTGTGAAATGGAAGTTTTCATGTCTTCTGTTCGTTGGTTGAAACACGATTGGGAAAATAGGGATCAATCAATACAAGACTGCTATTTTAAGTTGTGTTAAATTTGGAAAGCTTGCGCCGGCGCTGTGACAATTAAAAGAAATATTAAAATAATTTCTTTTAATATAATTATTTATTATAAATAAATAAAAGAAATTCTGATAATTCCAAATTTGGCCAAAGATCCTGAGTTTTGCAAAATGATAGATTAACTAGCATTTATGATAATAAAATATTGGTATGGTCAAGAAAATGATGATTATCAAGATTGGAATTCAATTCTGGCGTTAAAAAAAACCTCCGACAAGAAACTGGAGTTGAACGGAAAAGACCTCTTTCACCTACAGAGAATTTGTGATTTATCTGGACCTATACCGTAGAACTCAGATGATTGAAAAATCTAAGCCTAGGGAGAGGAAATGGAAGAGTTTGGAACTAAGAGGATCGCCTTGGCAAACGAACGAGATAATGCAAACCAAGATATCTACCCTCGATGAGTTTCTTTCAACCAGGAAACCGCGGGTAGGTCAGCAAAAAGTCAATAGCGTCACGTCTTAATTATTTTTTTGTTTGAAAATAAAAGTTGATATGTGGGTCCTGCAAAATTGTATGCATGTCTAGAAAAAAAATGTTCAAAAATATATATGTTTAGAGTAAATATTTAGACTATACCAAGAAGACTAGACAAACAAGACTAGACATACATGAGTAGACAGACTAGACTAAACAGACAAGACTAGACAGACTAGACTAGATATAAAAGATTAAACAGACAAGACTACAAACACAAGATTGTTGGTTTTGGTAATTGTTCCATTCTATAGAATTGCCTGACTTATTATAAATTAAATTGCATAATAATCTATGTTAATGTGATCTGCTAAAACTTCTTTTCTCCAATATTTTCGTGTGGATTTTATTAAAACTTTCGTTGCGCACTTTTTACTTATAAATCATGTTAAATATGTTTGAATGCAATCGAGTGGTTGGTTTGCAAGTCATTGCTTGTTGCAGACAAATGTACTAAATTTCAACTATGCGGGTATCTAGTCTTACTGTGTGAAACAATATTAATAAATTATATTTAAAAATTTTAAGGCTTTTCAGCTCTCCGATAATCTAAAACTCATTTCGCTACTTTTATTCCTTTTTGAAGCTATCGCTGTAAATATACGTGTTTTTCGTTGGTTGAAAATTGTTGTAGTTGATTTAGATTCCTCGGCTTATTGTGAACTACATTGCATAATGATTTATATTGTCGTAATCTGTGTAAAATTCTACGTGTTTTGATATACAATATGTAAAAATCGGAGAGGTGTCGAATATCGAAAAGTCGATTTTCTAATTCTCTTAGAATTCGCGAATTTTGACATATCATGGATATTGACATATAATACATCAAAAGACGCGAAATTTTGTTTAGAACATACAACTAATAATATTTTTCTGTTTTGGCGAGATGTAAGCCTGAAATTGGCTGCGCAAAACAATTTACTTACGGCTTTTCGCCAGTAACTCTTCCCAAAATGCTCTAATTTGACTGAATCTTTTTCTAAATTGTTCTAAATCTGCATGTAGATTATTAACAACATAAGGAAATTAAATAGAATAATAAACGAGATTGGCGATAATCGGCTTTTAACATTAATATAGTTCTGCATCCATAATTCCAATCATTTCATAGCATTGCAATTTTTATAGTAGAAATTCAACATCGACACGGTTTTTAGGGCTTTTTTTGATTTAGGCCTTAGCTAAATCAAAGAAAAGATAATAACATGCCTCCAAACATCTAACTCATTTATTATAAATTTGGCGAAATCACACGTGGATGTTTCCAACAATTTCATGGCGCTAAACACATGTTCGCAGTAACTCAATAAATTAAATCTTTCCAAATGTTGGATCATACTATTGTAAAGACTTCGTTCGTGGACTTTTGAGATTAAAGGCACAATATAAATTAACTTGTAATTGCCTATATCACAGGCATCTGTTTTGGAACAATGAGAGCTATTTTTAATACAGAGAGATATATTCTGACATCGATTTATTTGCTTTAAAAAACCCTCAATGAAGTCTAATATTAATTTTACAGTTTTGATTGAATAACCATCAATAATAAACCGGAGGAGTACGTGTCCGACATACTTTGAATGACATTATGAAGTTCCACTGCTGCAATGGTAGACATGAAATAAACCGACAATTAGATAATGAGTTGTCGAAACCACCTCTTAGTTTGAATAATGGAGTTCGATCTAATCAAATGCTCTACACTGTTCAATCGGCCACCGCTCCATTTTCAAAAAAACTTCAAGGTTCACTGAATATTAGACACTTAAAATTGTGGCGAATAAGTCATTACTTCTTTTTGTTTTTATTACGTGAAAACAGGACACTCTTAATTTGTCACCCTTTATTATAGTGAGTACCTTTCATTGAATAGCATGGAATGAAGTATTGACTTGTTTTGAAAACGGAATTAAACGTCGGTTATAACTCATTCAGTTAAAAATTTGGAAGGATGCATATTTCCACAACACATCGGTCCCATTATCGACTCTTTGTTTGTTTTTTCCTTCGAATGAATTTGAAAAACGTGAAAAGAAATGTCCAGATAATGTTAACCGAAATATGCCCGAAATGCGGCCGGACGGAGGAGCAGAGGACGAGACGACGAAACACGGTCCGCTCCGAAAAAATGTGAGAACAAATCTCGAATGTGCAGCTGGAAATGTTAATAGGAACGCATCCTAAATCTTTACACCGTGGAAAACGTCCAAGTTGAGATTTTATTGTCTTTTAATTCTTAAAATATTTAAATTTTATTAGCTCATTATTAATTATTTCCTTTTATTCCGCTCTTAATTAATCTTAATACCCTTTTTCTATTGCTTTGATTTTATTATCTACTCACAAGAAATTTAACAAACTTTCAAGATAAAGAAACCAAGTAATACATTTTATCGTTAAAAACAACCACAATGTAAGCATTAATAGTATATAAATAATCATTAATATCGTTTATAATAACATATGGTACTTACGTATTAACGCCACCACCGCTACATTTAAAAAATGCCGCCAATCTACATCTAAAATTTTGATGATAAATCATAAAATAAAACATTAAAAAACTCAATTTTTTTTAATTTTTTAACCCCGCTTAGATTAGGTTGCCCGCCGCGAAGCGGACAGATAAATCAAGAAAACATACGCGCGGCAGCGCGAACTCTCGATCCTATATATAGCGGTGGTGGCGTTAATACGTAAGTACCTAACATATTTATTAATTATAATTTTATTAAAATCTATAAAGTTATTAAAGACGAAATACAGCTTAAATATATAAAAAAAAATCAACCTGTTCGTAGCTTTATAATAATAAGTCTTATGAAGACAAATCTCATATTGAAACAACTACTTTCTGGCTAATATCATACAGAATATTGAATTATACAACAGAGATTTGCATGTTATTCCTAGTACATTTTCATGTTATTAACAAGTCCTAGATCAATAACATTGTTTTTAAGATTTTTTTTTTATTTCTTTACATTTCTTTCTATTTTAAGTTTATTTGATAGTGTCTATAGTTAGTATGGTTTCACCATTATGTTGTTAAAGGACATTATTATAATGCTAAAGGACATACAACTTATAGATTAGTACTGAGAACAAGAATCAAGAACCAACAGTATCCAAGACAAAAACAAGAAATGCAAACCTAAGACAAATAACCCGGGTATTCAAAGACAAATGGTGGCAAGATAGAGCAGAGGAGCTAGAATCGATGGCAGACGCACACCAGATTGGACGATTCTATGAAAAGATGAACCAAAAATGTGGCCCCACTAGACGTAAACCTTTTTTCTTTAGAAGGGGGGAAAATACCTTTACATACAACCCCCGAGGCACAATGCCCCGAGGAGTGTGGGACATGTTAGCACCGGTCCTACCCACTAAAAACCCACCCTTGCCTTTTATGCTCTCGCACTGCCACGGGATCACCTTTCGGTATTACTTCATGTCTCTGTGTTGTCTTTATGCCTCGGAGGGAACATTCTTGCACCTTTTCTTTAACTCTTTCGTTTCTCTCTTTTTTCCATAGGATATTGTCAACCATTCTTTCTATACCCTTCCATTTTGTTTCACTTTTTAACATTTCCACTATTAGGTTCTCCGCTGTTAGTTTTTTGCCTATGTAGTATTCAAGTATTTGCCTTATTTGATTCCACTTTCTCAGCTATTCATTTGCTCAGTGGCTTATATTGGACGAGAACGACGCACATTGCCCTTATAAATAATTTAAAATATCTGGTGTAGTAGATTTATTGTTAAAGTCTTACAAAGGCAAACGGTAGTAAGTTAATTATTATATAAATTGAGTTTTGTTTTAACTTATCTTAAAATCCTTTAGAAATACAATGCAGAATTGCCTTAAAACTGGGAAATTGGAATCAAAATCCAAAGAACAAGCTTCTTGCTCTCTTGAAAATTCCACCAGTTTTCCACCAATATTTGGAGCAGACGGATAATAGTGACGAAGAAAATAAATCAGGATCTACTAGCCGAAAAATACGAAAGTATGATGACGATTATTTTAATTTTGGCTTTACATGGATTGGTGATAAAAATGAGCCAAATGGGTTCTTTGTGGTATGTGAGCAAGTAGTCAACAACAGCAGTTTAAATCCTGCAAAGTGGAGGCTTTGGCGAAATGAGGCTTTAATCATTTGGAAAATAAACATTCGACTTTTAAAGGTAAAAGCGAATATTTCAAAAGAAAATGGACTACAGTAGAAAAATAATGCATTTGAAAGGTTTTGAACAATATGTTCGTGATGATAATAAAAATGTTTTAAAAGCATCTTATTTAGTTAGTTTGCGCGAAGCTCATACGATTATTTAATACAAAGACATGATATTAAAAAATAACTCAGTAATATTATAGAGCTCCGGGAAGGTTGAATAAATTTTTATATTCAGGCTGTATCCCTGCTTTATTAAGTTTAAGACGATTCAATGCTATTTAATAACTTTATTGAACTGTGCACTAACATCGTTAGTCTATTTATTTGTTATTCTTCTTCTTCTAATCCCTTGATTTTTCGTTTTATGTCTTTCAAATAGAATTTACTATTTATTATATCATTGGTATTGTGACCAAAAAATATTGAAAATATTTCAAATATTTTGGGAAAATTGGAAAAATGTTAATACGTTGAGGCTAATTAATAAATGTGTGTTAACATCAAATGGTCAATATATAAGTATAAAACGGTAGACAATGTGACAAACACTTTGCAAGCGACAATTTTAGACACAATAATCGCAAATAAAAACACGTAAGAAGTGACTGTCAAAATGGCAGATTCAAATTAAAGTTGCCATTTGGCAAAATGGCCAAAATGGCAACTTTCTGTTGTGACATTGACTCACCAATTGAGAAGTGAGTTTTGTCGTAACTGAAGAAGCAACATGACGTAAGAGGTAACGTGAACGAGAAATGACAACTAATATAACAATCAAAATGTAGACAAACAAGTGACAAGTGACTAATTTAGACACAATAATGGCTAATAAAAGCTCGTAAGGAGCGACATGAAAGGAAAATGACAAAGAGACAAAGATTGTAGATTGTAGATATGGTGGTGACGACTTGTACTGCGACCTTTATTGATCTATTGTACCCCACCCTCCTCCTCCAAGTGTTGGTGTACTTACCCATTTAGAGCGCCTCCTCTAATCCTGATTCCTTTAGGAATCTCAGGATCTGGGTGGGATTCAAGGCCTGCAGCTCCTCTGTGTTCAAGCAGTGAGCCCCAAGGTACATCTGTCTCTTGCGGAGTAATGCTCCGCAGTCTTTGAACAGATGTATGGGGGTTTCCTCTGCTGAGCCACAGAATCTGCATCCATCATCCTCCTCTAGGCCTAGGGCCTTGAGATGTTTCCTAAGTCTGCAGTGTTCCATCAATGCTTCTGTCAGAATTCTGAGCTTGTTCCTGCTTAGTTTCAGGCAAGCTTTTGTTCTCTTCTGGTTAAAAGATCCCAGCATCACCTTGGATTGCCTTAGCCCTGGAAGTTCTTTCCAGGTTTTCATCCATTTTCCTCTTATTTCTTCATCTAAACTTTTGCGGATGGTGTTCACGCTCATACCGCAAAAGGGTTCCGGACCTATAAAGGGGCTACTGGATCCCTTGTTTGCTAGGTGATCGGCTTCTTCGTTTCCGTCTATACCAGTGTGTCCTGGTATCCAGTATAGCGTTACTTTATTATCCCTGCCAAGCTTGTTTAGCTTCCCCACACAGTCCCATACCAGTTTGGATCTGATGGTGTATGAGCTAATAGGCCTTGATGGCTGCTTGGCTATCTGACAGGATAGCAATTCGTTTTTTGCGGTAATTCCTGTCGAGGTTAAACTGTGCACATCTTTCGATTGCGTGTACCTCTGCTTGGAAGATGTTCTTGAAGAAGAACTTGGGGATGTTCCCATGGATTCGAAGTATCTGGTACGAGGTCCAAACACTCCTGCACCAGTGCCTTCCTTTGTCTTCGAATTATCTGTATACCACTTGATGGCATTTTGCTCAAGGTGGTATGCTGAGGATTCGTCGCTCCAATCGGCTTTACTACTACACATTGCTGTGTAGTTTTTCTCGAAGTGGTATTTGCATACCATTTCGTCTTTTGGTACTTCCAGCCAGGGGATCTTGGCAGCGAGGCTGTTTCGGTCTCTGCTCCCGATTATTTTACCTCTGCCCATTCCTTCCTTGCTGAACCTTACGATCGCCGATCTGGCGGCGCTCTCCACCACAAGGTGCAGCGGAGTCAGATCCAGCAGCAGCTCCAATGCTGCTGTCGGACACGACCCCATCGCCCCCGTGATGCAGACACACGCCAGTCTTTGAATCTTCTCAAGCTGTTTCCTCATAGAGGCCAGCTTGATTCTACTTCCCCACGCAACTGCCCCATAAGTGATTGCAGGTCTCACTATCATGGTGTACATCCATCGCAGGATAGTGGGGTTACAACCCCACGTTTTTCCTGCCAGATTTCTGCACACCATTAGGGCGCGTTTGGCTTTACCTACCACTGCCTCAGCGTGTCTATTCATTAGGAGTTTGCTATCTAGTGTGATACCCAGATACCTTATCTCCTGTTGGTATTCTACTGCCTTCCCATCTATGAGTATGGGATGTAGGCAGTTTAGTTTTCTCCTTCTAGTAAATGGTATCACCGTGGTTTTGCTCGGGTTGAGTCTCAATCCCACTGTTTGACACCATCTACTAGTTACTTTGAGGCCTCTCTGATCACAGAGACAAATGGTGACAATCAAAGTTATGATATTGGTTATTACCAAGTTTGAGGAATATTTGATTGGAAGAGTTGAAACAGTTCATATACAGAACAAGTTAAAAAAAACTTAATAAAGTCGGAACACAGCCTGAATATATTAATATATTCAACCTTTCCGTAGCTCTATAATATTATTGAATATTTTTAGATATTTAGGCTGTGTTCCGACTTTATTAGGTTTATATGATACATGGTTTATTTGATTATGGTTATATATGATACATTTTATGGTCTATAATGTAACATGGTTTTACCAATAGTAAAGTTCTAAAAAAAGTACATTTAACAACTTAACTTAAATAGAAAAGAAATAAAATTAATTAAAACTTGTTATTTAAAGTTACAGACAGACTAAAGCCTACCAACGACAGAATTAGTTCTGAAAAGGATTTGTAGAAAAAATGTTAAAAACGATTAAAACCAAATTTAATTGGCAATAAAAATGCAAATCGGTCTCATTTTTCGTCCCCGAAGGGTGAGTTTTGTAAACACCGATCGCAATCCTCAAAGCATCGGATGCAAATCAAAAGAAAACAACACAATGCAATAAAATTAACCCACTCGTACCGATTACAATCGTTTATTAAAATTGGATTACCGACCCCTCCTCGTGATACACATTGTATATATATTGCGGGGGGCTCGGCAGATGCACGTGAAGGGCCCCACTTGTAAATGCATTGTGTAACATGACGACGCCGGACCCGACATTTCGTGAAATTGCTACTTTGTTGCGATAACATCATCTATCGGCCGCACAATTTATTTCAAATGAATTCAACATTCGCTCTCAATAAACTCGCAATCGTAGAAACTGATCTAAAAATCTCGCTCTCTTCCTGTATATACCCTATAAAATATAATGTTTCTTTAACGATGAAAGAACTGCCCTATTAGATGACCCGAATATCTTTTCAGATAACGATTTCTTATTTTATTTAAGAGCACGTGGTTCGAGAAAATAAAACAGTTTGAATAGAATTTTGAGGAGAGGTTGTAAGTTCCATTGGGAATTAAAAACTAGCGTACGTAACGATCTTATAAACATGTTATTACATGCAGTGCACGTCGGGATTCAGCTGCATTGTTACGGAATTCTGTACAAAAGCCATGCTGCATTGTGTTCACTCTGCGATACGTACGCGTAACGTATTTAAATTTGATAGTCTGTTGTAATTATCATAACTGATAATTACAATAAAAAATCACCAGAAAAAAAACACCTTTCGAATAACTAACTTCCGTTTAGATTTAACATACATTGTATGTATTTATTAAATAATTACAAATTAAAATTAATCCGTGGAGTTTGAGATTATATAAATTGGTGCTTTGCGTATAGAAAAGATCTTTTAAACAAGTTTTATCTGGTTCTAAAGGGCCGTTCATTAGGCAGGGCGCGAATTAATTAAGTTAGTGCCCCTTATATCAATTAGCGAGAGGAATTTACACCAGCGCCTATCCGAAAAAAAACTTCCTCAAACTTCCAAGAGAGTATGGAATATCGGGTTTTTACATCGTTATTAATTAAGAAAATTTCGAAACATTACGATCAGCGCTAATTTTAAAAAAGCACTTCCCGATCATTGCCTCGAAGATGCGATTTAATTAAACTGCAAACGAGATTTTCTGCGAAATTTACTTACAAAGTTAATGCAACTCTCGTTCCTTTTTTATTAGCCATTGTGTTTAAATATGGTGCTGGAAATATTTAATGCGCGAGGCTTTTAACAGAATCTGATGCGCAAAATCATAAGTTAATCACGGCTGAGTGTCTAACCCGTTTCTGTTAAAACATCACCGAAACGAAATTAGTTACAGTTTCAGTTTAAGTAATCCCTACACATTATAAACAGAGGCTTGGGAGCTTACGCGATAGATACACCACAGTTTAGAGCTTTGAAGTCTTTTGTGTTTCCCCCGACCATTTTTTTGTTCGCCGTGTCGGGATTTTCTACGCTTATAGTCCACTTTTAATATGAATTTATTGCGTGTTTTGACACTAATGCCTGGATTTCCGCTCATTTCAGCTCGTCTAAATATTTGTTATTAATTAAGCTAATCTTTAATCGATTATTAATACCAGACGCTATTTTTTTTGCTCCCGTTCTTCACATACACACGTCCGATTGCAATTTAGATAGTTACACAGCGAATTAACGGATAAAAATTAATTGGAGCCGTGTCGTTGCATTTTTTTACTTCTAAGAACCTTTTATATCTTTCCTAAATTGAATTATTCTAAATACGTATTAAAATTAACTAATTTCTAACGATCTTAATGATGATGATGTTCTTCTAGCCGACGCGGCAACAGCGATTTGTGTCTAATGGTTTGCGTTTCTCTCATGTGCATTCAAGTGAATTGCGTATCCATGTTTGCTGATGAAGATCCTATCTCATTGTGAGCAGACGAGTTCGTCGTTTTCAATAAATACGTATATCCGTTTTCGTTTCTGCCTTTGTTTCAATAGATCACTTTTGAAATCTAGGTTTTCTAGTCGCGTTTCTTCAAAGTCCTTTATTCCTTTTATTCTTTAGTCTCCAATGAGGTCTTCCGCATTTCTTTCCTATGTGTTGTGCGGTTTACATTTCGGTGTTTCGACAAACATGCGGTGTACATTTCCGCGTATGTTTGTCCTAGTATCTTGCCATTTGGCTCTTTTCATAGTAAAATAAAAGTAGGTTTCTTTCATCATGAAACAGCTCCGAGAACATTGTCTTTTCAGCTAGGTGTTGATTTCCCATTCTTTGGACATGTCCACACCATCGCATCTGCGTTTTAATTACTTGGGCTTACTTTTAGGCTCTTCGCGCCAATTTTAAATCGCGCCGAAATCGCGCGATTTACTTATCAATTTATTTCGCGAATTTATATCATTCGGAGAGTATACTTCGAGTGTGAGAAGCGTAAAGATGAGAATCGAAGCGCGAACCAAGCTCGACCGACACGTGCACGCATTTTTCAAGTCAAGTTAACCAGGGGTGTAATCACGAGCTTAAAGGGCTGAAGCGGCATCCAACGTCTGGAAGACACCGATTTTAAGGGCTCCCTCCACCCATTATCCCCATTTCCTCCCTTAAAAAAGGCGCCGGAAGGACGATCCACACGTGGTGGAGACGCGAGCGACCCTACAGGTAAATGATTAGACTAGCCCTGTTTCAAACGGGAAAATTTGATTTTCGTGAGACACGGTCCAAACACCGGCTCTGTGGAGTACATCAGAGTTTCTGATGAAATCATATAATTTTATGTTCATAATTGATCTTGACAAAGAAGGTGGAAGGAATTTGTCTATTTTAGCAATGTATATATATATAACAACAGATTTCTAGGACTGTCGCCACCTCTCTGTCCCCAGTTTCCAATTTTGGCTATCGTAACAAGTTTGCTCTTCTAATTTTTTAGAGTCCATTGCTTCTTTTATGTCGTCACGCCAGCTTCTTCTCAGTCGTCCTCTCTTCCTTCCTTCCGATGGTATCTATTCCAGAACTTTCTTGGGTCATCTGTTCACCATTCTTTTGGTATGTCCAAACCATACTAGTTGTCTTCTTTCGATTTCGTCTGCTACAGTCTGTTCCTTGCACATCATTTCCCTTATTCTCGTGTTCCGTACCCTCTCCAGTCTGAATTTTCGGCAACTCCTTCTTAAGCAATCCATTTGCTAGTAATTTTTGTTTATTCTTTTTGCTCACATCCCACACTTCTGCCCCATAAATCATCAGGCTCTCCACTATGCTTTGGTATATTCTCCTTTTAGTTTCCCTTCTGATTTCTTTCCCCCAAAGGAGTGAGTTTAATGCTCCAATCGCTTTGGTAATATACCAAAGGTATTATGTTATTTTTACCTTTGGTAATATGTTCCCTAATTGCATCATTGCTGCTGGGCTTTTTGTTTAGGATAAATCCTAGATATTTACTCTGGTCTACTCCATTTATTATTCCAGATTCCTAGGGTAGGTCGTTGCACTCGTTGTTACCGACTAACAGATATTCATACTTACTCATATACATGGTCAGTCCAGCTTTTCCATTTTCTTCCTGGAGTTTTCTAATCATGTAACTTAAATCGTCCTCGTCCTCCGCTAAAACAACTTGGTCGTCAGCGAAATATAGACTATATAGTGTCTCATCTCCCACTCTTAGTTCCATGTTCTTACATTTATTCGTCCACCCTTGCCGGGCTCTGTCTAAATAAATTTTAAATAGTGTGGGTGATAGGCAGCATCCTTGCCTTAGGCTTTTGGTTGTGATAAATGCCTCTGTTAGTGTGTTGCCAACTTTTATTCGAGCAGAATTATTGTTGTAGTACTCTTTGGTGGCGTTTATTAAACGAAGTCTTATACTAAGTTGTTCCATAGCTTTCCAAAGTTGTATCACGGGGACGGTATCGTAGTCTTTTTCAAGGTCGATGAGAGCAATGTGTGTTTCCCTGTTCCTTTGCGTCCGTTTTTCTAGGGCTATTTTTAAGGTGACACCATGGCCGATTCTGTAAGAGAACCGTTGAACGTTGATTGAGGAGAAGCCGTTAACATTTTTCTATTTCCGCTAATAATAAAAATAAATAAATAAAATAAATCTATTGAAGACTAGTAGGTATCTCAATTGTTTAATTTATTTTTCTTTAATACCTTTAATAAGTTTTAATCAGTTTTATAAAAATAAGTTTCTTACAGAATCGGCTGGTATCAATGTTAATGTTAACTGTATCTTGACAGATCTTCTAAATGACAGACACACGTATATTAGAGATCATTTATTATTATTATTATTATACAGTATTCTGCATGATGTCAGGTCCTTGTCTTTGTACGGAGAATTTCTGCATCCAATGTTCCCTGTCCTTCTTCCTTTAGCCTGCTGTATCTCCTCCTTTCTTTCATGACATCCATTTGTTGTATTCTTCTTCTTCCTCGACCTGCAGTTCCTTTAATCTTCCCTTCAATGACGTCATGTATGAGCCTCTCATGTCTAATTAAATGTCCGATCCAGTTGGCCTTCCTCTGGAGAATTGTATTTAGAATAATTCTCTTTTCTCCTACCCTTCTTAGTACCTCCTCGTTTGTCACCATATCTGTCCACTTGATCTTTTCTATTCTCCTCCAACACCACATTTCAAAACTTTCGAGGTATTTTTTCTCCCTTTTCCTCATGGTCCACGTCTCTGCTCCTTACAGTGAAATGCTCCAAATGTAGCACTTCACCAGTTTCTTCCTTAGTTCCAAGCTCAACTTGCTGGTCAGTAGAGTCCTCTTCTTGTTGAATGCAGCTTTGGCCATGGCGATTTTTGCTCGAATTTCATTTGTGCAGTATGCATCCTTTGTCAGCAGGCTTCCCAAGTACTTGCACTGTTTTACATTCTCCAGTTCCTGATTGTCGACTGTTATCTTCAAAGGTTTTTCCCTTTTTGATATCCTCATCACTTTACATTTTTCCTTGTTAATTTCCATGCCATATTTCCTTCCAGTTTCCACCGGCCGGTTCATCATGTGTTGTAGTTGTCTTTGGTTCTTGGCGAGTACTACCAGGTCATCTGCATATTTGATGGTGTTGATGAGGCGTCCCCGTATCTTGAAATTTCCACATCCTTTTAAAGTTTCTCTCGCCAGCCATTCACCATACAAATTGAAGAGACTCGGCGATAGACAACATCCTTGTCTGACTCCTCTTCCTATTTCTACGCTGTTTGTTTCTCCGTAGTTCAATTGTACTTTTATTCTTTGTCTCAGGTACAGATTGCAAATTAGTTTCCGGTCTCTCCAGTTGACACCAATCTCCTTAAGAATATTCATCAATTTTGTCCAGTTAACTCTATCGAAGGCCTTCTGCCAATCTACAAAATACACGCAGACTTCTTTGTTAACAGTCAAAACTCTCTCCGACAATATCCTCATCATGCATATGGCGTCCCTGGTTCCTTTTCTTTTCCTAAATCCAAACTGATCATCTTCCATTACTTCTTCGATTTTATGTTCTATCCGTCCATTGAGTATTTTTGCAATGATCTTCGCCACATGTGAGATCAAACTAATTGTTCTGTAATCACTACATTTCTTGGCTTGCTGTTTCTTTTCTAGAGCAACCATTGTGACATCTAAAAAGTCTTTAGGTCATTCCCCAGTTTCGTAGATTTTGTTGATGAGTTGTGTCAACGCTTTCAAACCTCCATCTCCGATTTTCTTCAGCAAATCCACTGGTATGTCGTCTTCTCCTGCAGCTTTCCTCCTTTTCATGTCCTTAATTGCCTTCTCTACTTCTGTTTTCAATAAACTGGGCCCTTTTTCGTCTTCATCAACCGCTTCCTCTGTCTCTATTTTAACTACTTGCGGGCGGTGTTTCTTATCGTAGAGTTCTTTTACGTATTCAGAGCTTATTTACAGACGTGAATAGACTAATTCATTTGAAAGATCAAGATTATTTTTTTTTAAATTTCATTTTGTACTTTGATCCGGTGCTGGAAGAATTAGGACGCTCGAATACATCGTGAATTAAACGGCTCCATCCGTGTCCCCCATAGATTTGTATAAAAATATGAGAAGTAATCTTGGTAGACTAGACTTGGTTTTTGTCCATTTAGACTAGACTTTTAATAATCTAATCTGAAAGTATAGACTTGAATTATTGTTCTCAAAGCAACTTATTAAAACGGAATATACCTTGAATATATAAATATATTCAACCTTTCCGTAACTCTATAATATTATTAAGTCTTTTTAAGGCTTCAAAACAAATCTCATGTTAAAACACAACAGACATTTGTATGCTATTTACTAGTCCTCAATCCACTTTCATATCACTAAACAAGAACCAGATAAATAACAGAAACTAAGTTCAGGTCTTTCCACACACATATCCTCGACAGCCCGGCATATGGTTTTCAAACTAATGTGTTTTACAGTTCATAATTCATAAGAGCAAAGCTGCACTAACGAGAGGTGGATCTCAAAACGCGTCTGCAGGTGGCTATTCACTTAGGTTAAATAGAAAGATGTTAAAAGCAATGTTATTTATCTGGTTCTTGTTCAGTGCCACGAAAGTGGACTGAGGATAGTAAATAGCATACAAATATCTGTTGTGTTTCAAAACGAGATTTGTTTGGTAGTCTTAAAAAGACTTAATAATAATATAGAGTTACGGAACGGTTGAATATATTTTTATATTCAAGCTATATTCCGCTTTAATAAGTTGGAATGATTGTATCTATAATTAGTTTGGTTTCAGCCCAATGTTCTTAAAGGTTTCATCTAGACTAAACTTATAATAATCTACTTTGATTGTGTAGATTAGACCTTCATTATTAGCATATATAGCACCTTACCACTATTGGTACATTTGCAATTTATAAGGTCTCATGTGAAACAAGGTTTCAAGTTCTTGATGAATAGTCTTGTGAGTGGTCGTACGACTAACACTAAAACTAAAAAACTGTTGAAATAATTCCCTAATAGAAGTGGTAGGTTTGTCTAGGATTTCTGATATTACTTATAATATTCTCATCGCTAATACGAGGTTTTCCACATCTTGATTTGTCGTTAAGGCATCCAGTGCTTCGAAAGCAATCAACTTATCGTAATACCTGTCTTCTAAACTGACTTCTGTTAAACACAGCCATAGCAAAACATTGTCTAAATTCTTCAATGCAAACATCGATAACATATTGCCATTCACCATTTGGATAAGGTGCTAATGGTGAACATTGTGTGGATTAGACACCACTTCGTCTTCTAAACTAGACTATTAATAATCTAGTCTGAGTGTGTAGACTAAACTCATCTAGACTAGACTTTTAATAATCTGGTTAGGTACTCGAGATTTAGTCTTCAAGACTTTAATCTAGATTAGAGTTTTGATAATCATGTCTGAGTGTGAAGACTAAGTTTTTTGATCTTCTAAGTTTGTCCATCAACTATATTCCCATTTTTCTAAATATTTATCCATTTTTATTACATTGACTGACAAACAACGAGATAACTCGTCGTTTGTCGCGGAAAACTACCGTGGCAGTCGACGTATTAATATAAAACTTTTACAAATTATTTAAAGCCAATTGTCACCAAACAATATATAGTAAGTTTGTGCCTTTATAAGGATTAGTCTTTAAATTGAATTGATACTTTTAGTTAAACATTTTAATGTGGATATTACTCATTCCTTGGTGAAATGCATAATAGATGAGCATATTGTCAGCAAAGAACAAATTGTCTAGTAAGTTTGTGTCTTTATAAGGAACAGTTTTTACATTGAATTGATGCTTTTGGTTAAACATTTTAATGTCGATTTTATTTATCCTTGAATAACATTCGTATAACATATAATAGTTGACTTAAATATAAATAATTTGCTAATATGATTCCATCCATAGAATGCGATTTAGTCTTTTAAAACGCAATAATAGTTATATTTGTTTAATAAATTTCGGCATATAATTTGAATTGGGAAGAACAAAAAATCATTAATTTTAAGTTAATTTTATATGGACAATGGTACGTAATGGAGATTTCCACGGAGGAATTTATTAAAGTGCGTAGAGAGTTGTAAATGATGTAGAATGGTGCGAGTTTCGTAATTTTTCGTCGCGTGATTTATGAATGCCTCTCCATCCATCCACCTATATTCCATATGTGTGGATACGGAATGCGTTTTGATTGACATTCGTGAATATAAATAAAGATATCACGTATACAAAAGCCAATGAATAATTTAAATAGGCAATAGACGGCGCACGTTATTTATGTGCATATAAATGAAACAGCTGTCCGGCGGTGATGCGGCGAAAAGAAAATAAAAACTACCGAAAAAGTGTCCTCGCATTTTTAATTGCCCCGAGGATAATGGAATCCATGTAAGTCGGGCTCGTTAGGACTGAAACAATAAACGTCCGGCCCTCGCAGTGCCTTGTTAGCACAAAAATCTCGAGAGCAAATTGTGTGGGTAAATTGACTTTTCATTTGGTTGCACGCGCGGTAGTCGTCGCGATTGGCTGGGGGTGAAGCGTGATCCCTTTTGCGTTTGGCGTGACGTTAATTTTCCGGCAATTTTTCTTTAATCCATTGTTTTAATACAAAAAAGGGAATCGACTAGTGTCAAAGTTCCATGACCGTATCAATTTTATACACGGCGTGAAGTGATTATTAAACTTAATTAACGATGGTGGTAGATACCATCGCATCACTTCGGCCATTTTACCGGATATGGGAGGCAAACCACCGGTTTTTTTATCCTCTTTGGTGTGCACCCGGCTAGTTTTTCTACCAATAGTCGTGTAGTAGGAAACGGCCCATTACCAGCACCAACTTTGCGTTACTTCCGGCTGCCATTCAACCCTTTTTCTATCATTTTATTTTTATTTTTTTGGACAGTAACAAGCACCCGCATCGAAATGTTTCCAGATGCGATTCGCTTCGCATGCTGAATTAATTGCTACCGGACACAATTATAGGATAATTTATGCAAAACTGACGTTTAAGTTGAGCCGAAACTCTAATTATTTCGATCCGATTCCTTTATAGTTAAGGATGTTCCACACGGTTTTTTACTAGTTTGATAATTATGCATTAATGGCTTTTTCGGTAGGAGGTTGTAGCAGGTGGAATAATTTATTTATTGCTTTTAAACGAGAAAGTCTGAAACAATATTCAAGTTACCCATAGTAAAGATAATTACATGCAAGATTTTTTTTGTGAAATCAATATAAATTTTTTCCTAGTTTTTTTTTGCTTCAACTGTATAATGGAAAGAGCTAAAAACACCTGCTTTAATAACCTCAGTTCCTTGTTTTTCATATAAAGGTTAATGTGGTTAACTTTACTTGAAGAAATTAATGACACGCTTAAGAGCACATTACCAAGGGATAATAAAAACTACTGTACACTGTTTAACCCTTCGAAACCGACGCGAGTTTTTTTGGCTTCCTTGCAGTCAAAACTAGATAAAAATAGAATTTATCCTTGATAAACTATATAGATATAGAAACCTTAGGGAATTATCAACTATAAATAAATCAGAAAAAGCTCTCTGAATCATTCTTTGTCACAGAAAAGACGCATTTCAACAAAACACCTTGATTTTCAATAATATATTCGAAAACCAATATTGAGTTTATAAACTTTATCGGAAAAACTAAGCGAATACTTCCTTCTAACCGCAAATATATCCTTCCTAAATTGCTGTTAGTAAAACTACGTTAATGAAGTATCGAACGAATAGGCTTTATGCCCCAAATTTTAGAAAAGAATAACTGTGTTTTTTCTCTCTCTCTCTCTCCCTCTGCAGAGCACATTGATTGAATCGCGTATGAGTCAACACTGCCGGAATCAATCCAGATGTTACTACAACGTTCGGGAATGTGGAGGATGTTCTGCCACAAAATATTAACAAATCTTAACATAAAGACCGCGCTCAACAAAAAACTTAAGGATGATTTACAGTGGCAAGTGAGAAAGTGTTATAAAGGGTTTTCCAATAGGGACAAAACAATTTTGTTTTATAATTCGGAACATAACCTATATACTTTTTTTATGGTCTATCTAAGTCAAAAAGTCAGTCAAGGCTTACATGTTTATCATGGTGAAGTTCACGAACGAGCAACGTTTGGAACAAAACTTACGTTAAAACTTATCGAAGTTCTGAGTCGGTAGTCGCGAATTTAAGAGCGGTTACTCCATTTTTTTATTTAAATAATCGTCCCATCAGACAAGCTATGATTGCGATGGTGAATAAATTTGAATCAACATATTCACTACAGAATGTTCATGTGCCAGTGAGACAACGCACCCGTCGAAGTACTAAAAATGTTGCAGCCGTAAGAGTTTCAGTTCAAGATAAACCAAATAAGTTAATACCAAGCAATTCATTAAAATAAACGACAAGGACAAGGAGTAACTACTGGGTACTACTCGAAAGACTAACTCCCTATGTTGAACACCAGCTAGGCGACTACCAATGTGGGTTCAGGGAAAGAAGATCAACAGTAGACCAGATCTTCACAATACGTCAACAAATGTAGAAGTACTGGGAGTACGATAGAGTCATACATCAACTCTTCATCGATTTCAAACAAGCGTACGACAACGTCTTGAGGGTGGAGCTGTGGAACGCTATGATGGAACTGCGAATTCCGAGTAAACTTGTCAGCTTAACAAAGATCAGTATGGAAGGCTCCAAAAGTGCAGTACGGATAGGCGGAAAACCTTTTTTACGATAAATAATGGCCTGAAACAGAGAGACGGCATCTCCCCACTTCTCTTTAATATAGCTCTGGAGAAGGTAGTGAGGGAGGCAAGAACGGAGACGCTGCTATTTACAAATCGGGGTCCGCGTCTTATATTGGCCTTTGCAGATGACATAGACATCATTGGAAACACAACCAGGAACGTTAAAGCAGAATTTAAAAAAATAGAGAGTGAAAGATCATTGCATTTATTATTCCGGCAATGATGGTGCGCTACATTTGAATGGTGTAGGTTTCTTGGTGTGACGCAGTATGAGTGGATCCATCAAGAGTTTTGTGCCCAACTTTGACAAAGTGTGTATGTTACAGCTTTATACAGCGCCGATAGTAATTAATCACATAAATAAATAAATAATTAACATAGAGCTTAAAATAAGGATGCTGCGATGCTACGTTTTCTCCACGTTGCTTTATGGGGTGGAAGCATGGACGCTAAAATAATGGCACATGGACAAACTGAAAGCTTTCGAAATGTGGTGTTACCGAAGAATGTGGAGGATATCGTGGACTGATAGGGTTATCAACATCGAAGTCCTAAACAAAATGCAAAAGGAATGCGAAATCATTCACACCATAAAAACGAGAAAACTACAATACTTAGGACATATAATGCGAGGCCCCAAGTACGAACTTGGGGCAAGATAAACGGGAAAAGGAACATCGGCAGGCGACGAACGTCTTGGCTCAGAAACTTAAGAGAATGGTTTGGCTGTACCAACATCCAACTGTTAGATTTACAAACCTAACCTAACCTAAACAAACCTAACGTTTAAGGTTTCTCATACAGGCCCTTGTGCCCTTGTAAGTCCAATAAGAGTCCGAAAGTCGAAAGATGGTTCCTTCTAGGCCCTGCACCTCCACTGACCTTGACACCTTCGGTTTCGACTACCGGTTTCGATTTTGAAATTTCCCTGCGTCAAATTTTCAATTTCAAAATTTTTCGAATTTTTCGAAATTTTAATTTTCCCGCCCGCACCGAATTTTAGAATTTTCTCGCGCACTGTGCAGGAACAGGAAACCGGTCGGCCGGATAAGTTAAACCGTGGGGAACCGAAAGTGCGAAACCGGAAATATATTCTATTCTAGTTTAATTCGTTACTGAGTTATTGACGTTCAAACTTTGATATCTTTGTTTTTGAGATTTTTGACATTTTGGACGATATCTCCGTTAGTGCACTAGGTAGGATAACTAAACTTTTAAGACATTTATTTAACTAAGTTAGCTACTATTTCGTGAAAACTATAAGATTCTAGCTTAGTTAGTTACTAAATTATTGATGTTCAAACTTTAATATCATTGTTTTTGAGATTTTTTACTTATTAGTTGATATCTGAGATACTGCACCAGCTAGGAAAATTAGACCTTGTGGATGTTAAGCTAACTAGTTGAGCTACCAACTAGCGGAAACTAGAACATTCTAGCGCAATTAGTTACTAAGATGTTGACGTTCAAACTTTGATATCTTTGTTTTTGAGATGTTTTGCTTTTTACACGATATGTCGGTTAGTGCAGTTGGTACGAAAATTAAACATTGTGGATCTTTAGTCAACTAATCTAGCTACTAGTTAGTACTTAACCCCCCTTCAACCCGAAATATTCAACATATAGCATAAATATTATATTGAAATCAGGAGGGACGAGTAGAGACGACTATCTTCAAGAGAGCATGGTAGATGTGGAGTTACGGAACTTTTGTGTTTCACTTTTAGAAAGTAAATTGGTGCATTTTTTCAAAACCTACAATATTAGTCCAATTATTGTTGTTGCCATAGTAACAACAAACAAAAATCGTTTAATAATGAAACTCATGCAATTGCTCAAATGCTCAAACATTTGATTTACATTCGAATTTTACGCACGATTTGGATAATTTTACACATGATTATAAAAATGACATCCTTCCATTACAATAATTTACTAAATAATGTGTTCATTTTGGTGTGCGAGTAGATAAAAGTCCATTACGAAAGATATTGCAAAGAGAAGATTATTGCAATGTAAAGACAGTCTCCCGTTATTTGTTTATAACACGACCGTCATCGGACGAGGACGGTCGTGTTTGTGTACGCGCTCTCTTTAGTTTAAAAGTGTTTGATTCAATCGTCCGAATTCGGCCGTCGTCGCCCGAGCAAATAATGACTTTACCAGAGCCATGCACATCACAGGAAGTCGACCGATTTTTCAATATCCATAGTCGATAAGGTAGATAACAACACAATTTAACTACAACTTCACTCAATTTGCACTGTAGACGCCGGCAGACAGACGAGAAATCCCAACAAGTTCGGACTCGACGGTTCATCGGCCGTTGTCGGGCGTCATCGGACGACGACGGTCGTGTTTGTATACGCGCTCTCTTTTACAAGTGTTGGATTCAATCGTCCGAGTTCGGCCGTCGTTGCCCGAGTAAACTGCGTCGGATGACGGATTAGGTGTACGCGAGCCGTAAGGTAAGGGCGTTGCCAGAGCTATGCACATCATAGGAAGACGTTGACGCATTTTCTCATAGCAAATCTCCGATAGGAGGAGCACTTGAAGAAGAAGAAGCAAGTAATCTTTATCTTTAATACAGGTTTATGCCCCCACGTGTGATGGCTCTGACGATGAAGTGAAAGTTTTTTACGACGACGTTAAAAGAGCACTGAAATTGACCAAATCCTCGGAAGTTATTATAATCATGGGCGATCTTAATGCAAAAGTAGGTAAGGGCCGGAGAGAGGATATCGTGGGAGATTATGGCTTAGGTGAACCAACCGAGCGAGGAGATCGGTTAATACAATTCTGCCAAGAGAATGACTTAATTATAGCCAATACACACTTTAAACAACCTCCAAGGCGTCTATATACGTGGATTTCCAATGCAGATAGAAATGTACGCAATCAAATAGATTTTCTCATTATTAACAGAAGATTCAGGAATACCATTCAAAATACTAAGACTTACCCTGGTGCGGATGTTTTAACGGACCACTCATTGTTGGCTGCTACACTGAAATTGAAACTGAAAAAGTACAAAACGCGTCAGGCTCTACAGTGTATAGACACAAGAAAGCTTTTATCCAGCATTATGATCTAGCAATAAGGACAGAAGTGCAAGAAGAACTTCAGATTGGGTAGCATTAATCAAACAATTAACGAAGATTATATCGAAAACACGTGGAGACAGATTAAAGCATCCGTAGTAGAAGTCAGTCAAGCTAAGCTGAAAAGCAGCAGAACCAAACAGAAAGCTTGGATTACGGATGACATCCTGAAATTAATGGACCGCCGCAGATCATATAAAAATAAAGACCCTGACAGATACAAGGAGGTGCAAAGGGAAATTAGGGCGAAGATTATACAAGCGAAGGAAGAGTGGCTGACGGGGCAGTGCAATGAAATAGAGCAGTTAGAAGCCAAACACGACTCTTTTACAGGGAACTCTTTTACTCTTTTACAAATATGTACAGGGAAATCAAACGGACATCTGGTCAGTATAAAAAGGACAATAACAGCACTCTCATGAGCGAGCAACAGCAAATTCTTCGTAGCACAGAAGAACAACTACAGGAATGGAAAAAATATATTCAAGATCTCTTTGTAGATGATAGGAGTTTTCCGCATAATATTACTCTGGATGACGAGTTAGATATCACTAAGGCAGAACTCTTGCACGCTATATCAAGTGCAAAAAACGGAAAGGCACCAGGACCAGATGGAACACAAATAGAGGTTTTGAAAATATTGGAAGAAGACAGGCCCCTTGCACTTCTATTAAGGTTGCTCAACTGCAAATACAATACCGGAGTAATTCCTAAAGACTGGCTCAGGTCAACATTCGTTGCTATACCAAAGAAGGCTAACTGCAAGTATTGTAAAGATTACAGAACGATCAGCCTAATGAGCCAGATATTAAAGTTGAAAATCGTTCATTCCAGAATATATACCAAATGCGAAGAAAATATTGGCAGGTCTCAGTTTGGTTTTAGAAACGGTTTCGGTACAAGGGACCGGGTGGCATGGGTGGCGCTGTTTAGTGTTCAGGTTCTAATACAACGATGTCGAGACGTAAACGTCAATGTGTATGCTTGCTTCGTAGATTACGAGAAGGCATTCGACACTGTTCACCACGATAAGTTAATAGCTATACTGAACGATATAGGCCTGGACGGACGAGACATTAGGATAATCGCCAACTTGTATTGGAATCAGACAGCTGACATTAGAATTAACGGCCACACATCTGAATTGACATTTTGACATCATTGACATCTGAAGAAGTGCCTATTATGAGAGGAGTCCGACAAGGCTGTGCGCTCTCGCCCCTGCTGTTTAATTTGTATGCAGAAAATTTTTTCAGAGAAGCCGTCGAAGACAGAACCGAGGGTATAATTGCTAATGGAATGGTCATCAACAATCTAAGATATGCGGACGACACGGTCTTACTGGCAACAGATAAAGATGATTTACAGGCACTCTTAGCAGCGGTTTCAGAACATAGCCAACAAATGGGTCTACGATTAAATATAAGGAAGACCAAATGGATAGTTGTCAGCAAAAACAAAAATATGGCCGACAACTTAACAGATATCAGCATAAATGGAGAAATAGTGGAGAGAGTACCAAAATATAAATATCTGGGCTGCTGGGTGAATGAAAAATGGAACTTAACTCAAGAAATCAAAAGCAGAATAGAACAGGCACGAAAATCCTTCAAGAGCATGCAAAAACTGCTTACCAACAGAGCTCTAAAAATTCCCTTAAGAATACACCTATTACGTTGCTATGTCTAGCATATTGTTCTATGGGATGGAAGCATGGACCCTCACTGACACAATATGCAAAAGGATAGAGGCCTTCGATATCGTGGATGGACAGGGTGACGAACGAGGCGGTTCTACAGCGTATGAATAAACAAAGAAAGGTACTTAATATCATAAAAAGAAGAAAGCTGGAGTACTTTGACCACGTAATGTAAATCCGAAATATGAATTGCTCCACATTATTATTTAAGGAAAAATAGAGGGAAAGCGTGGCCCTGGGCGCCGAAGAACATCTTGTCTCAAGAATCTCCGCCAATGGTATGGAGTAAACACCACGACACTCTTTAGAGCGGCTGTGGACAAAGTGAGGATTAAGGGAATGATCCCCAATGTTCTGGGAGGACAGGGCACTTGAAGAAGAAGAAGCGAGAAGAAGAAAAGAGATGAAACGAGAGTAAAACCAAGTACATGACCACATTAAGGACTAAACGTAGGGATAGGATAGGACAAAATGTGACGATGGACCAATACAATTTCGAAAGAGTCCAGGAATTTAAATATCTGGGTGCCACGATCACGTCGGACAATGATATGACCAAAGAAATTAACAACAGAATACAAAGTGCCAATTGATGTTGTTTTGCATTGCGGAAAATAATTAAATCAAAAAATGTATCTCGGACGACAAAGAATTCTCCAAAGAATATACCATTCCATTATAAGACCGATTATGACTTACGCCTGCGAAACCTGGACAATGACAAAAAAGAACGAAAATAGACTGAGAATTGCAGAGACAAAAATAGTACGGTTTATATACGGGCCTATAAGGGATGAAACTACACAACAGTACCGCAGTAGAAAAAACAGGGAAATAGAAGAACTATATGACCAAGCAGACATTGTAAGAACGATAAAGGCGGAAAGACTGAGATGGGCCGGCCATGTAAAGAGACACGAGGATGGACGAGTTGTTAGATTGGTATGGGAACAGGCCCCGACCGGTAGAAGACCACTAGGAAGACCGCGACTACGGTGGAGAAACAACGAATCATCATAAGAGCATATAGCATCAGATCTTAGATCCCTGAATATCATGAAAGCGGAGGAGCTAATGATGAACATAGTCCAATGGAGGAGAGTTGTTGAGTCAGCCAAGACCCACCATGGGTTGTAAGAGCTACAGAGAGAGAGAGAAGCAATTCATTGGAATTTGAAACTTCTCAGCCCACATTATGGCGAATTTTGCGTAAAGATCTCCAGCTACCCCCTTCCAAGATCCAATTAACCCAGGAATTGTAACCTATGATTATTTAAAGCGCCTAAACTTACCAGAATTTGTTCTGCAAACGTTTGGAGAAAATCCTGAATTTCATCTTTAGCGTTGAAGCTCAGTTTTGGCTAAATGACTTTGCCAATAAGCAGAATTTGCGTTATTGGACAGCAACCAATACACATTTGCTTCGTGAGATGCATTCACAAAAAGTGTGCGTGTTGTGTGGATTTCATTCCGTTAGTCTGATACAGCCGTATTTTTTCGTCCATGAAAATAATCGCCATGTTAGGGTTAATGGAGTTCTCTATCGTGCCTTGCTGGAAGGCTATTTTTGGCCAGAATTGGATGGGCTTGACATCAGCAATGTGTGATTCCAAAAAGTTGCTGCCTACAAGCCAAGCAACTGGTCGAACAATTGATTTATTGAAAGGAAAATTTGGAAATCGTTTGATGTCGAGTTATGTTCTAATTGCACAACTTCGCTCATGCGATTTGACGCCATTAGATTTTTTCTTATGGGGTTACCCAAAGCCGAAGGTTTATGCCAACAATCCAACAACGTTAGAGGAGCTCTAGAATAATTTTGAACGCGAAATTGCCAACATTCCAGCTGATATGTGTGAAAGAGTGATTGAAAATTAGATCCAACGAACAGATCGCTGTCGTCATATTCGTGGTGGTCGTATGATCGAATTCTATACATAGTTATAACCTGTGTACTACACTTGGAATAAATTTCAGCCTGATATCTCAAATATTCTGTGTTGTATTTAAACACAATATTGTTACGTCCTTATTGAAAAACCCGATACATGACAAAAAAAGTGATTTCTGCATTTTATGAAATCAAAAAGCTTCTATCGAACTAAGGATTTTACGGTTTTTCAAACCCGGTTTTAAAAAATCAAAAGAAAATTTGTCAATTTGTAAACCGGTTTTTATTTTAAGAAAACCGGTTTAAAAGAAATTAAATTAGTGGGTAAAAATAATTTTTTGATTGACATTTTTTGACATTCTATGCAACGAGTTGCGTTGACGAGTGCTTGTGAATTATACTCAAATTTTTGTGTTTTCGTAATGTAATGTGTAATCTTAAATTATTATTTTTTTATATTTTGATTTTGATATTGATTTTGCTCTTTGTTATGTTAAATAAATTAAATTCAAAAAATCCTAATCTATTTTTTTGACAAAAATTCGAAAACCGGCTATAACCAGTTTTTTTTAAATCTGGAATTCGAAAACCGGTTTTGCAAAAAGTCGGTTTTTGTATAAACCCTAATCGAACTAGGAACATGTTTCAGCTCTATGTAATGCTCTATGAATGTCTCTAGCTACCCCCTTACAAGATCAAATTAACCCAAGAATTGTAAGCTATGACTATTTAAAGCGCCGAAACTTACCCAAATTTTCTGCAAATGTTTGGAGAAAATCTTGAATTTCATCTTTAGCGCTTAAGATTTGTTAATATTTTGTGCCCGAACATCCTCTACAGTATCCTCCACATATCCCTTGCCTTCAAGACCGCGCTTTAAAAAAAAGAGTAGCAAGTGGGAAATTGGTATTCAAGAGACAAACGTGGTTTTGGCTGAATGGCTTTGCCAATAAGCAGAATATGCGTTATTGGACGCAACAAACCCACATGTGCTTCCTTCTGAGACGCATCCACAAAAAGTGAGCGTGTGTTGTGGATTTCATGCCAGAGGTCTGATACGGCCGTATTTTGTCGTAGATGAAAATAATCACCATGTTATGGTCAATGGAGTTCGCTATCGTGCCAAGTTGGAAGACTATTTTTGGCCAGAATTGGATGGGCTTGACCATCAGTAATATGTGGTTCTAAAAAGTTGCTGCCACAAGCCACACAACTGGTCGAACAATTGATTTAATGAAAGGAAAATTAGGTAATCGTTTAATATCGAGATATGTTCTAATTGAACAACCTCGCTCATGCGATTTGACGCCATTAGATTTTTCTTATGGGGTTACCTCAAGTTAAAGGTATTTTTAAAAACCTGTTTTCGAATTCTAGATTTACAAAAAACCGGTTTTAGCCGGTTTTCGAATTTTTGTCAAAAAAAATAGAAAAAGGAAAAATATTTTATTTAATTTATATAAAATAACAAAAAACGATATAAATATCAGTCAAAATAAAAGACAAATTTTAGGATCACACACAGTGTTCCCTCTAAGCTGTGCGCGTGTGCGCGCGCACATAAATTTTGAACATAGCGCACATGAAAAATATTTGCGCGCACAATTTTTTTTTTGTGCAGAAAATAAAATTGCACCTTCATATGAAATTCATATCAAAAAAATTGTAATTGATAATCTATTATTGCCAATTAAAATGATAATGATAAATCTTTCGGTTCGAGAAATAAATAACGACATTGCAAAATATGTCCATATTCCAGAAAGTTGGCGTAGTAAAAATTATGCTTTATCATTTTTTGGAAGTGGTGAATACTGTTATAAAAACTGAGTAAATGAATGAAATTAAAATGGCACATTTTCGTACTTTAATTGAAGATGAAAGCACAGATATTTCAATAACCAAATGATTAATTTGATATTTTAGAAAAGTAAGTTTAGAAAATCTGGTCAATATAAAACTGTTTTCGATGGGATAATCCAATTAAAGACAAGCGACTCCTCTTCATTTTTTTTTGCAATTTCATGAAGATAACCAAATTGATTTGCAAAAGCTAGTTATGTTTACTTCTGATGGCGCATCCGCAATGCTTGGAAAACGGAATGGTGTAGCAGCTAAATTAAAGCAGAATGTACCACATTTGGTACAACAACATTGTGTTGTACACCGAGCAAATTTATGTATTTCGGATGCATGAAAAAGAAAAAGCCACAAGAGAAATCTACACAGTGGTGAGAACAGTTTATATATTATTCTTGAGATCCGCGACGAAAACAATAAATTTAAAGAGATTATTGAAGCTTCACAAAATAACTCTATGCTTGCCAAGCTATAAATGAGGTGATGTGGTTGTGACGACATTTTGCAATTATTATAAATTATGAATTAATAAAAAATTTAAATATTTTAATCAAGATAAAAATGATTAAATTTCCAAATTTTGTTTTAAAAGCACAACAACAACATTGAATTTCAAATAAATTTCGAACTTTTGTCTTCAATTTTAGAAGAACTCGATGCTTTATGTCAAATTTTTCAACGCCGTGAATTGACACCCATAGATGGTTTTCAATTTGCTCATGCAAAAATTAATAAAATCAAGGGAAAATACTTTGGAAGCATGGCATGGAACAATTAAATAAGGCTGCTTTTAGAAAAGGCAAATAATTTAAATATATAAACAGATATGTTCAAATTTATTAATGTATTATGTGAAAATTTGCAAGAAAGGTTTCCAACGGACGAAGTAGAAGTTTGATGGTTGGATGACCATAATTGAATTATGGTCTAGCGGAAATTGAAAAATTGTGTTTAAAATTCAATTTTACTTTTCCTACCGATAAATCTCTTATAAGCGAACAGTATAACGCTTTTAAATATGCAGTGCGGGAAAAAATCACTTTTCTAGGCACTTTTCTAAAACGAAACAAAGAAATAGATAGCAAGAAAAGCATATGCTGATATGCTGATAAGAGTAAAATCATATATGAATGACGGAAACTTAAACGTAATGTAAAATTAAGTAGTCTGTACACTGTGGTTAAAATCAATGGACAGAGAGAAGTTATATAATAAATACTATTAATGTAATAAATGTAACCCTTAATTCTAAAATTGTTCAATAATCAGTAATTGTGAATTGCTGTTCTTGATTGTTTGTTTTGTCTAATGTGTTAATTGAAAAATTTAGATTAGACAACGTAATTATTAAATTTTCTTATTTTACATTTGAATGAATAGCGGAAGCCACAGTAATCAACTAAATTCTGCCTTCACAAACTAATGATTTAAAATGATTTTAGAGTAGTTTTTTCATTGTGTTGCGTTGTATGTAGTACAATGTATGTAGTACAATACAAGTAGTATGCTGTAAGATCGGGTCAATGCATGTAAAGTAGGTACAAAATTTAGCTGAATATTAATTATTATTTATCAGTATTGTTTTTTTTTATTATATGAGCCTTTTTAATTGCCGCACATTTTTTTGGAATTTTGGAAAAAACTGCACACACTTAAAAAAGTGCGCACACAGGTCACAAACAATTAGAGGGAACACTGCTCACACATTACTTATACAAAATATCGAAAATTCAAACAAAAATTTTAAATAGTATTTATCTTTATTTCTCAAACTTTAATTTCTCCCAAGAAAATAGGATTTAAAAAATCTTAAAATATCCACTGAACGGTGGCTATGTCGTGTTCTTATTTTGGACACAATATTGCCAGAAATTGAAAATATTCGTTCACTAGCTACTGAACTTGGTTTCATAGTTTTCAGGACATCAAATAAGAAATCTAAGTTTTTTGGTTCTTTTATTCGTTGCCTTAAATCAGCGTTTCTCAAAGTGGGCGATATCGCCCCCCAGTGGGCGATGACGTCGTTTTGGGGGTCGGTAGGTGGCCAGGGGGCGATATGGGGGGGCGGTAGGTAGCCAGGGGGGCGATATAGGGGGCGATAGGTATCACGAGCTATACAATGTATTTGTGTTAATTTAAAACGAACAAATACGTTCAACAAAATTGTTCCGTGTTCAGTATTATTCAACCGGCCACAAAAATTCATTATTTATAACAAAAAATTATTATATAATTTTATTTCTGTAAAAATTATAATGCTTTCACTTTATTTTCACGAATTTTTCTTTGTACAGGGATCCCCGCATTTTTATTTGAAATATTTCATAAACTATCAGAATTTTTGTTGCTAATTTTTTAAGAATGCATTTATTATTAATCTAAATAGGTTCTCAGACCTAAACTTACAATTTATTTTGAATTTTGATGTTACAAGAAATTGCGGCGTATCCTCACTAGCGCGTGTATTCTTGATAAACAGTCGAACTTCCCTAAGTCGAATTGCCATAGTTCATGAAAAAAAATCGAGTTATAGAAAATTGGAGTTATAGAAATACATAACTATAAAATGAGTAAAATATACACTATACACTATACACAATTTATTCAAAGTAAATACATATGTATATATTTATAAACAAAAAACAAAAGAGAAATATGTATACATTATTAATATGATATAATTATAATTAATTAAAAATAATTTTAATTAATATATTAATTTTTGAAAAAGTCAGTAATTTTTAATTGTTTTTCATAATATATAGCACCTTGTGGGTGATCTTCGATTATATCGTCTCTTTTTGGATTATCGATTCTCGGGAGAATAATATCCTGTCCTAATCTTCCTAAAGCACACCCGTTGGTAATTTCTTAGTTTTGCTTTATTTGAGTTTTTGGTGATCATAAAATATGAAAAATAAAATGTTTCGTAATCTGCCCGAGGATTACCCTATCGACGGTTTATAGTAGGCAATATCCGGCATCATCAGTTTTGGAAAATACGCGACGGTTAAAAAATTGGAGTTACAGAAATTATTTTGTATGTTAAATTTTACCATTGTACAAATTTTTACTACGAGTTATGGAAAAAATGGAGTTGAGGAAAATTCGAGTTATGGAAGTTAATTTATATTTAAAATCTTATCTAAACGTATCAATTTCTAAAAATATTCGAGTTATAGAAAAATTGAAGTTTCAGAAGTTTGAGTTATGGAAGTTCGACTGTATATAAATTTTACTATCAACGTTGCAAGATTTCTACTGAATATTTAAGTATTTTCGTTGTTTTATAATAAAAATTTCGATAGAACAGAAAAATTTTCAGTATCCTATAAAATACTTGGTAAGTCAAAATACTTTTACTCTAGGAAGAGAAAAAAAAGATTTGGGGGGCGCTATTAACTTTAGCATATCAAAGGTGGGCGATGAGACAAATAAGTTTGAGAAACACTGCATTAAATAATGAAAATTCAGCTTTCAATGCCTTTGGATTTGTATGTTTTTCTTGAGGGTCTTCAAGAATCTTATGAATTGCTTTTTCCATGGCTGCCTTTAAAAAACCACACTGAAGCTTCTTTGTTTCGCTCTTCATCAGCATCACATATTTTCTTTCCATATAAGAATTTGGAAATATTCTAGACCAGTGGTTCCCAACCTTTTGAAAAATTGTACCTCCCAAAATAAACTGCTAAAAATTCTGTGCCCCCTTTTTTTTAGAGGTAAGGGTAAAAAGGTTTTAGTATGTTTAGACAAAAAAAAAACAAAATAAAATAATCTTAAGTATTATTTTATACTTAAGTACTATTTATAACTAATACTCCTACTACTAATATACAACTAATGTGATGGTTGGGCTTGTTTTGTTGAAATTATCTTTGATATATTGGGGTTTACCTTCGTTAACTTCAAACGTAAGTCAGGCTCAAATTTTAATTGCGTCCTGTACTTATTTTTAATATACATGGCGGAAAACTCAATTTTACACAAATATGATATGTTAAGGTCGATACCCATATGCGCGACTCACAGCTACGCGACGTCGTGCGGCATCGCCTGTCAAATAATGATTACATTGTCGCGTAACTGTCGCGTAGCCATAGTGAGTAGGTGCCCATTTAAAACAATGTAATCATTATTTGACAGGCGATGTCGTGTGACGTCGCGTAGCTGACAATGAGTGTTGTTTTTTCACATTAGACATGCACTTTCTTGTTTTGGTTGAATTTTACGTGTGTTGGATAAAATTATAGGCAGTTTATTTTTTTTTATGTAAAATTATGTAATTTTTAGTTATTTGCATGTTAAATAATTTCAAGTGTTTTTCCAAAAAAAAAATCCCATATATCACCAAACTGCTGGAAGAAAATGCATTGCTTAAATGCACGCTTGGCTACTGTTGTGTGTTTATAATTTATATTTATAAATTTCAAGTATGTACTGAAACTTACAACTTACCTCGTAATTGATTAATAAGTTATTGACTGTGAAAATTTATACAATAGCCCACATATTCATAACAACAATCAATAACATTTTGAACAATCACGCTCTACATAAGAAAATTCTTGAAATTTCTATTGTACCCCCTGCAACAACATAATGTACCACTATGGGAACATGTACCCCAGGTTGGGAACCTATGTTCTAGACAATATCTTTCAAGATAACTAATTTCTGTTTCAGTTTTCAGTTTTTGAAGCTAAAGAAAGTACAGTAGGATTTCCTTGCAAAACTGGAAATATTTTATGGATTATTTAAATACTGCAAAAGAGTTGCTAATTATACTTGTCTTCTTTCTTGAATTCGTTCTTCCAAAGCATATAATAATTTCAAACTTATTTCAGTGTTTAATTTTTTTTTAGATCATTTAACAGAAATTTAAATACACCATGAAAAGTGATAATAACATCCACCTTAGGACAGCTTTACTAAAAAATGAATGTTGTCAATTTGAACATTTAAATACACCTTCACGTGACAATGGGTAGATTTATATGGAGTTTGTCCCAACCTTTATAGCAATGTAGTACATGTGGCCAAATGTTGTACTTGTTCCTCTAATTACGTATATATACTTTTTTACTCTAAGTAATGTCCATATAAGGAAAAAATATTTCTCAAAACAAGTAAGAAATATCCATTAAGAGCAAATAATCTCCTTTTAGTACGATACTTGACCTAGATCTGTATTGCTATGCTAGTGCTTTATCAGTATTATGATGAGGTAACGGTAAAGAAATAAGTATATGAAATGAGAAAACCATTTTTATAAACCATTATTTTTTTAAATGGCATAACACACTTTCACAATTATTGATTAACGTAAAAAATGGATCATCATATTTATTCATTAGATCAATTACACTTACATCATCCAAAAATCTTGCCGGGCATCGAAAATCATCACAAATCCCAGGAACCAAATAATGCTTACTTACTTTTAAGCTAACTTTAAATCATATGTAAAGGAACGTTAATCGCCTTTAAGTTTTTTTCTAACGCGGAATTCAGTTTCGTGGTCATAGAATAATTTGTTCCTTTAAATGATATCTACCTAATGATATATTACTCAAAGTGCTACAGAACTTGCTAGGACATTTTGCTCATAATTCTTTGCATCTCGTCGCCCTTAGCCTTCATCTGCTATACGTTCGGTCCCAAGACTTTATATAGTTCCAAAAGTTTAGCATATCGAGCTTCGTTCCACATATAAGAAGAACCAATATCATTCAATGCTAAAACAACACATTGCATATATGCACTAACATAAAATAAGTCGGTTAGGCACGTCTTTTCCACGTGCGCAGGACACAATGCACAAGCATTGGACGACGCAACTTGCAACGTTATAAAAATATGACTGCTGCCCATTGCATAAAATGAATAACAAATCAAATAAGTTATGTAGAAATTCATTTTTACGAGATTTGATTTCTTTGAAACCGGTTTTCTTATTTTAAAAACCGGTTTTGAAATAAGACAAATTTATTTAAAAAACCCGGTTTTTAAAACCGGGTTTGGAAAACCGTCAAAGCCTAGTCGAGGGTTTATGCCAACAATCCAAAAACGTTAGAGGAGCTCAAGAACATTATCTATCGCGAAATTGCTAACATTCCAGTTGATTTGTGTGAAAGAGTGATTGAAAATTGGATCCAACGAATCGATCGGTGTCGTCGTGTTCGTGCTAGTTATATGAACGACATCGAATTCTATACATAACTGTAACCTGTGTACTACACCTGGAATAAATTTCAGACTGATATCTCTATTATTCTGTGTTTTATTTAAACACAAAATTGTTATCTCCGTATTGAAAAACCCAGTACAAGACACAAAAGTGATTTGCCGCATTTTATAAAATCAAAAACTTCTATCGAACTTAGTGTTCTATGGTTTTTCAAACCCGGTTTAAAAAAAACCGGATTTTACAGAAAATTTGTCACACTTGAAAACCGGTTTTTAGGTTAAGAAAACCGGTTTAAAAGAAATTAAATTATTGGGTAAAAATTATTTTTTATAATATTTGATTTGCTACTCATTCTATGCAACGAGTTGCGTTGATCTCCTTGCCGCCTTACACATGTCTTGATTTTGAAGGTGTCAAGATGATCAAGAGGAGTGAGATGTCATCTCACGTTCACTCTGGTGAGTGTTTGTTAGTGTTTGTAGGATAATTGCACGTGTTTTGTTTTGTTATGCACCATGAGAATTCTGAGGAGTGTATGTCGGTCTATAGAATCGTAGGCCTTTTTGAAATCGATAAATGTGACTACAAACCATTTATTTCTAAGTTTCTGATACGAAAGAACAGATTTAAGATCCATGATCAGTTCTGTACATGATCGCCTTTTCCTAAACCCACCTTGATATTCTTCCAATTGTTAATCAAGTTGCTCCTCGCTCGAGTTTGAATGACTTTTGAGAAAATTTTGTATGTTAATATATGTAATGTTTATATGAAGAGGATGAATCAGGGCCCAAGTCCAATCACTCGGAATCATCTCCGTTTCCCAGATCTCGTAAATGATCTCAGTTAGTTTGCTGATCGCCTTATAGCCTGCGAACTTCCGGAGTTCAGCAATTATCGAATCCTCGCCAGGTGTTTTATTGTTCTTTGGTGACCTGGTATGATTGATCTCCTCTTTGATGGGTGGAAAGGAGTCTGTTTTAGGGTGTGTTGTTTCTTCAAATATTAATTGTGTCTTCTGTTCTTAACAGTTAAGAAGGGATTCAAAATATTTTGTCATGATCTGGAAATTGTCGTTGTTTGCAGGTTTATTATTGTGATCTTTAAATTGAAGACTTGAAGGGGTGTATTTAGTTAGGTTCCTTTTGAAGGTTCTATAGATATTTCTGCTATATTATAAAGACTTTTTTATTATTAATTAGATGAACTCCATTTTCGTTGTACTTATTGCTTGTACTATTGTGAAATTTGTAGTTGCTAGTAACCAATAATACCCAATCTCAACAGCTGATTATTTGATATTGGTTTTATATTTTTTATTACACATGCATTAAAAGTACCATCTTGGCGCACGTATTTTAGTACGAGAAATATCACTTTTGGTTGTTACCACAAAACTTGGGTAACGCACGCAAATATTCAATTATAAACAATTAAATAAATAAAATAAATACAATCAAGACCTCTATTTTCTAATTATATTAAAAAAGTGACGTGAAGTGACAGATTTTTTTTCTCATTACAAAATAAAAATTTAAATTAAAAGAAATGTTTTAAAAGGAGTGTTAATTATAAAGTGATACCGTACTGAGTAGAGTTCATATGACGAATCCACACAACCGGAGACAATTGAAAAAGCAAATTCTTCATTTTTGTCTCTATTTTTTTTTTTTTTTTGATGGTACGTTTGAAGATCCCAAACTTGTAAGATACACCTTGTCGCCTGAGTAAAGCCATCATTATAAGCTCGTAGAAGTATTAAAACCTTTCCCAAAAATTATTTTCGTTAAAAATGGAGTGGTTTGAAATTTGGGGTATTATGAAATATGAGTTCTTACGTGGAACTACGGCATCGCAGACCGCGCGAAGCAGTAATGATCTATTTCGCTCTAGTGTAACTACACAGCAGACAGTATCAAATTGGGTCGCCGAATTTGGTAAAGAAAATGTTGACATCACAAATGGGCCCCGCGGCCACCCAGCATCAAAGGTCAATAATAATGAACTAAAGGTCACTGTTGAGTCTGACCCATCTAAGAGTGCCTACGAATTATTTAACTTAAAGAAAAACAGCCTAGGTTAGTCAACAGATCGACTCCTATCTTTTTGCACGACCCCACCCCACTCTATATAATCTATTTTTTGACAAAAAAACGGAAAAAATTCGGAAAAAACCGGCTAAAACCGGTTTTTTGTAAATCTGGAATTCGGAAACCAGTTTATCAAAAAGCCGGTTTTTGTATAAACCCTAATCGAACTAGGAAAACGTTTCACAATTTTCAGATATCGCATGGGAATTAGTTCCAAACTATTTTTGAAGTTATATGTTGGCCAAAAATTTGTCAACAAATATAAGAAAAATTTTACGATAGACTTACATCATGAAATCGTTCACAACTTTAATATTTACTTTACCTCAAAAATAGTTTGGAACCAACTCCCATGCGATATCTGAAAAACCAGTTTTCGAATTCCAGATTTACAAAAAACGGTTTTACCTGGTTTTAGATTTTTTGTCAAAAAAATAGATTAGGGATTTTTTTGTAATTTAATTTATATCAAATAACAAAGAGCAAAATCAATATCAAAGTCAAAATATAAAAAAATATATAGGCTGTCAGGCTGAAGTGAAAAGTTTTGAAAAAAATCAGCCTTAAAACTGGGTTTGAGGATTTACCAGTATGTCAATTAATCAAATTTGGTACATAGTTTGTTAGTATTGTTTTATATAGACTAGAGAATGACTGTTAATGTCATAATCATAATATGAATTTGAATCCGGAATGTTTGGTTGATTCTGTGTTGATAGGTCAGCAAAATGAATTGGTAGGATATATTGCACATTTTTTGTTGATGGGCCTCCAATTTGTGAGTTATGGAAATTTTGACTTTTAGAAACATGCACATTATAACTGCTTTTGAAGATTTAGTAGCTCTTTTCTTTTCTCTGTACCGCTGACTGTTTTGTTTGGACTATTCTTTACGACGTTTAATTTTTTCATCCTCCTCAGCTGTGATTGTTCGTTGTTTATAAATTTCTGAATTAACTATTGCAATAGTTTTTTTCCTTATTCTTATCTCTATATCGCTGACTATTAATTTTATTTTGGAGTTTACTTCCTTTGGAGAGCACACGAGCACACTTGGTTGCCTAAAACTTTGATGGGTCTTATTCGTGATTTAATATGATCCAGTAATCTGAACATTCCAATAATCCGGCATTAGTATATCCACTAGTACATCCGGCAAAAGTACTTACTCTTGTACTGCACCCTGATTCTACGGATTGATATTCCCTTAGAAACGCTACGTTCTGTCAACGCTGCTAAAACCTTTGACTATTAAGTTTGACGTTCATAGCTTAAAATAAACTTTAAATACATGCGTATAGATGTGTTCTTTTGAACACATCTTTGAGTAATAGAATTTTTTCTATAGAACGCAGCTATTGATGACGAATACGCAAATCTATAACTTTACCCTCTACCAAAAACTCGTTCAGTACGGCTAAAGAAGTTTTCACCTCAAAAATAATAATTTAAGATTACACATTACTTACACAAAATAACGAAAACACATACAAAAATTTCAGCATAATTCACAACCACTAGTCAACGCAACTCGTTGCATAGAATGAGTAACAAATCAAATAATATACAAAAGAATTACTAAAAAAATACTTACCTAATAATTTATTTTCTTCTAAACCGGTTTTCGTAATATAAAAACCGGTTTTCAAATGTGACAAATTTTCTTTAAAAACCGGTTCTTTTTTAACCGGTTTTCGAATTCCAGATTTACGAAAAACCGGTTTTACGAAACAGCAGTATTCACAACAATGGACCAACCTTGATAAGACTCAACTTTCTAAGTTTAATGGGACATTAGTTTTCATAATGTCTTGAGTCTAATGAAACACAAGAGTGATATTCTTTCTGTCAATACTAAAAATAGGTAAAGTGGCTTCTAGCGATTTTATGAAAATGATTTAAATAAACTAAGGTTTAACCAAGTTACGACACAGTTGACTCAGTTACGACATTTACACAATTACGACAAAAACATCTAGAAAATATACTTTAAGACATTATTGCAAGTTGTTATTATTATTATATGAAAATCTTCGCCTGGGGCCCGCTTAAAAAAGAGGGAAGATGGATTTATGTTATCTGAAAATTGTGTAAATTGGCGTAATAGGCCAAGTTATTTATTTGCATCAGAACAAAAGTGGAAAGATGCATTTATGGTATGTGAAAATTGTAACATAAGCAATAGCGTCGAGCATAATATACCAAATTATTCATTTAGATCAGAACCGATAAAACCAAATACCGCAATGGAGCAATAGGAACTAAGCCAAAATATGGCTCTAATCTCTAAAGTGTTGTGGCCTTCTGCAAAACGTTACAACTATTATAAAAATTCATTGATTCTAGTAGATTCGGCGATGCTCCCAAAGTGAATCAATCCAGATGTAACAACAATTTTCGGGACTGTGGAGGATGTTCGGGCACAAAATATTAACAAATCTTGAATTTCATCTTTAGCGATTAAGATTTGTTAATATTTTGTGCCCGAACATCCTCCACAGTATCCTCCACATATCCCTTGCCTTCAAGAACGCGCTTTAAAAAAAAGAGTTGCAAGTGGGAAATTGATATTCAACACACAAACGTGGTTTAGTTTGCTGCATTTTAGATTGCGATGTTTTGCGAGATTTCAGAATTTTCAGATATCAGATGGAAATTAGTTCCAACTTAATTTTTGAATTTACATATGGGCGAAATCGCCAGAAAATTTGTCAACAAATATAAGAAAAATCTGCCAAAAGACATTATGAAATCGTTCACAACTTAAATAATGGGTCTCTCTCACAAAATGTCAAAATTATAAACATCTAACCCTAAACACCACATGGGTTTTCAAGTGAGTGGTTTACAAATTATTGTTCAAGGAAGCAAAGCTGTGCAGTTGAGAGATAAATCTCGAAACGCGTCCACAGATGGCTATCCAATTAAGGTACAGGAAAGACATGAGCTTAAAAACAATGTTATTTTTATGGTTTTTGTTGAGTGCCACGAAAGTGGACTGAAAGCTATAAAATAACTTACAAATTGGATGTGAGATTTGTTTTGGTAGTCCGAGAAAGACACAATAATTGTTATAGAGCTCCGGAAAGGCTGAATATATTTATATATTCAGGCTGTGTTCCGTTTATTTTAAGTTTGTATGATTTTCTATAACGTAGGATGATTTCACCAATTCTATGGGTGTAGGGTGTTTGTTTTTAACCTCGCAACATTGTTTCTAATGACAGTCAATTTGATAGGTCACACCTGATTTCTGCCCAGTATGTTTTTGCCATTTGCTATAAATGGACTTACGCCAGAACAACGCTAGCAAGTTGTACACTTCGAAAGTCGTGGTTCAGTTCGCGAAACTTATCGTGCGCTACGTTCATATTAAGATCGACATAATCGTCCATCCGAGCAAGTTTTTCGGAAAACCATGCATCGTGTTTGCACTACGCATAGTCTGATTGATAATGTGCATTCGCAGAGACGTCGTACAGTGCGCACCAAAGAAGTTGTTGCAGCTGTAGAACGTAGTGTTGAGGAGGACCCGAATAAGTCGATTCGCCATCATACACAGCAATTGGAGCTGGGTCCATCAACTTTATGGGAGATTTTGTGAAAAGATCTAAGTTTACGAGCTTACAAGTTACAGCTCGTGCAAGAGCTGAAGTCGCATGACCATCATATGCGTCGTATGTTCGGAGAATGGGCTAAAAACAATATTTTTCTTGATCCTCATTTTCACCAATAAATTTTGTTCTTTCAGACTGATTTTTTGGCTCAATGGCTACGTAAACAAACAAAATTGCCGGATTTGGAGCAAGGAAAATCCAGAAGCCATTATTGAGACGCCGTTTCATCCACAAAAACACACTGTTTGATGTGTTTTATGGGCTGGTGGAATCATTAACCCATATTTCTTTAAAGATGATGATGACCAGAACTTAACAGTCAATGGAGAGCGCTATCGATCCATGATTGCGGACTTTTTCGTTCCCCAGTTGAATGGCGTTAATGTGCAGGAGCTTTGGTTCGAACAAGACCACGCAACATGCCACACAGCGCGCGACACAATCAATGTATTGCAGGGATCATTCGCTGACCGTGACACCGGTGACATAATCGTCCATCCGAGTAAGTTATTCGGAAAACCATGGATCGTGTTTGCACTACGCATAGTCTGGTTGATAATGTGCATCCGCAGACACGTCATACAGTGCGCACCGAAGAAGTTTTTGCAGCTGTTGAACGTAGTATTGAGGAGGAACCGAATGAGTCGATTCGCCTCGTGCACAACAATTGGAGCTGTGTCCATCCACCTTATGGAAGATTTTGCTAAATGATCTCGGTTTAGGAGCTAACGACATACAACGCGTGCAATAGCTGACCATCATGTGCGTCGTACGTTCGGTGAATTGGCCGAAAACAATTTTTCATCTTCTCCAAAAGATTTTGTTCCATGATGAGGCTCATTTTTGGCTTAATAGATACGTAAACAACGTCACAGAAGAAGGAACAACAAAAAGGGATATAGAAAATAGACTTGGCCAAAGGAAAAAGGCTATCTGCTATTTAAATTCAATGCTATGGTCAAATAAAATGAAACTAAAAACAAAAATGAGAGTATACAAATTTGTCGTAGAACCAATAACAACTTATAGTTCAGAATGTTGGCAAATTTCACAGAGGGATAGAAAAAGTATAGAAGTAGTAGAAATGGACTTTCCACGAAGAGCATGTCAAACGTCCAAACTAGATCGTGTAAGAAATGAACATATAAGAAGACATACGAGGAGAGTCTATGACAGACGGCATAGAAACACGGCAATTAAAGGATGACTGGAGAAAGATGGCCCAAAGTAGCATTCCAATAAGTACCAAGAGCAGGCATAAGAAGAGGCAGACCAGCAGTAAAATGGATAGATGGTATTATGGAAATCATGAAAGATAGAGCCATAGAAGAACGGCCGCGGGTGCTCCAGAAATTTGGTCGAAAGTAGGACTTGCAGATTGCATTTCGTACGAAACAGCAGCCGCTATGCCCCAAATTATATTTAAGCAGTAATTGCATAACCTAGTCTTATCTGTCTAGTCTTGTATGTCTAGTCTTGTCTGTCTAGTCTTGTCTGTTTAGTCTTGTCTGTCTAGTTTTGTCTGTCTAGTTTTGTCTCTCTAGTTTTGTTTGTCTAGTATTGTCTGTCTAGTCTTTCCTGTCTTGTCTTGAATGTCTTTTCTTGTCTGTTTAGTCTTGTCTGTCTAGTCTTGTCTGTCTACTCATGTCTGTCTAGGCTTGTCTGTATAGTCTTGTCTGTCTAGTCATGTCTGACTAATCCTGTCTGACCAGTTTTGTCTTTCCAGTCTTTTCTGCCTGGTCCTGTCTGTCTAGTCGTGTCTGTCTAGTCTTGTCCGTCTAGTCTTGTCCATCTAGTCCTGTCCGTCTATTCTTGTCCGTATAGTCTTGTCCGTCTAGTCTTGTCCGTCTAGTCTTGTCCGTCTAGTCTTGTCTGTCTAGTCTTGTCCGTCTGGTCTTGTCCGTCTGGTCTTGTCCGTCTAGTCTTGTCCGTCTAGTCTTGTCCGTCTAGTCTTGTCCGTGTAGTCTTGTCCGTCTAATCTTGTCCGTCTAGTCTTGTGCGTCCAGTCTTGTCCGTCTAGTCTTGTCCGTGTAGTCTTGTCCGTCTAATCTTGTCCGTCTAGTCTTGTGCGTCCAGTCTTGTCCGTCTAGTCTTGTCCGTCTAGTCTTGTCCGTCTAGTCTTGTTCGTCTAGTCTTGTACGTCTAGTCTTGCCCGTCTAGTCTTGTCCGTCTAGTCTTGTCCGTCTAGTCTTGTCCGTCTAGTCTTGTCCGTCCAGTCTTGTCCGTCTAGTCTTGTCCGTCTAGTCTTGTCCGTGTAGTCTTGTCCGTCTAATCTTGTCCGTCTAGTCTTGTCCGTCTAGTCTTGTCCGTCTAGTCTTGTCCGTCTAGTCTTGTCCGTCTAGTCTTGTCCGTCTATTCTTGTCCGTCTAGTCTTGTCCGTCTAGTCTTGTCCGTCTAGTCTTGTCCGTCTAGTCTTGTCCGTCTAGACTTGTCCGTCTAGTCTTGTACGTCTAGTCTTGTCCGTCTAGTCTTGTCCGTCTAGCCTTGTCCGTCTAGTCTTGTCCGTCTAGTCTTGTCCGTCTAGTATTGTCCGTCTAGTCTTGTCCGTCTAGTCTTGTCCGTCTAGTCTTGTCCGTCTAGTCTTGTCCGTCTAGTCTTGTCGGTCTAGTCTTGTCCGTCTAGTCTTGTCCGTCTAGTCTTGTCCGTCTAGTTTTGTCCGTCTAGTCTTGTCCGTCTAGTCTTGTCGGTCTAGTCTTGTCCTTCTAGTCTTGTCCGTCTAATCTTGTCCGTCTAGTCTTGTCCGTCTGTCTTGTCCGTCTAGTCTTGTCCGTCTAGTCTTGTCCGTCTAGTCTTGTACTTCTAGTCTTGTCCGTCTAGTCTTGTCCGTCTAGTCTTGTCCGTCTAGTCTTGTCCATCTAGTCTTGTCCGTCTAGTCTTGTCGGTCTAGTCTTGTATGTCTAGTCTTGTCTGTCTAGTCTTGTCCGTCTAGTCTTGTCCGTCTAGTCTTGTCCGTCTAGTCTTGTCCGTCTAGTCTTGTCCGTCTAGTCTTGTCCGTCTAGTTTTTTCCGTCTATTCTTGTCCGTCTAGTCTTGTCCGTCTAGTCTTGTCCGTCTAGTATTGTCCGTCTAGTCTTGTCCGTCTAGTCTTGTCCGTCTAGCCTTGTCCGTCTAGTCTATAGCAATATGTCCACCTATTCTTGCCCGTCTAATCTTGCCTGTCTTAGCTTGCGTCTTTAGTCTTACCTGTCTAGTCTTCTCCGTCTAGTATTCTCAATTTAATCTTTCTTGTCTAATCTTGTCTCTCTAGTCTAACACAGTAAACTAGTCTGTTAAATATTGTCTTTGTAGTCTCGTCTATCTAGTCTTGTCTTACCTGCTTACCATTTCCAGTTTAATCTTGTCTGTCTAACCTTGTCTTTCTAGACTAATCATTGTTGTCTAATCTTTCTAGTCTTGTCTAACCTATCTAATATTGTCTGTTAAATCTTACCTTCGTAGTCTCTTCTGTCTAGTCTTATCTATTTAGTTTTGTGCGCCCAGTTGTATCTGGCTTGTATTGTCTCTTTAGTCTTTTCTGTCTAATCTGCAGACATAAAAACCGACGGCTTATGCAATAATGACTTAAATAATTGGCGACATGAAGAGATTTGAATGACGTTAGAAGAAGTGATTATTTTATATTAGCTTGGGTTGCTTTATGTTTAATACCTAATCCTGTTTCTTAGGCTACGTAACTCTTCACTGTTTATTTTCAGGCTTTGATTGTCAAACTAGTCCTGTTGGTCATGTATATATCCTTGTTTTCCTTGCCTCACATTGCTTTGAATGTCTTGTAATCCCTGTTTATTGTAAATATGTCCGATCGGTGTATTGTCTGCGTTTTTACGCAAGTAGTGAAATCCGGCGAAGCATTAATTTTTTTCCTCGCTCGTTCACGGTTCGAAATTATTTTCGTGTTTTGATATTACCAATAACTTCTCAATTGAGAGTCCGAAGATTGAGTCTCTGCCGCTCGCATAAGAACACTTACCGTAATTTACAGAGTCCGAACATGTGCTTGTTCTGATGTAATTTTAATGGTGGTTGCGCGGTCGTGGTTTCTGGTTGGCTAACCACTTGCCCGTGTGTAACCGGAGTTCGGGAAAAAAACCGCCGCAAGAACGCGCATCCGTTTAAGCAATGCTTAAAATGGCTGAAATTTAAATAATATTCATTCTAGCCCTAAAAAAAAGAAGCAAGTGTTCTCCTGGGATAATCTCAGGATAAAGGGCAGTTTAGATTGGTATCTGGCTAGGTTTTATTTATTCGTTCGCCGTGCTAGAATGTGTTTATAATTGCAAATATCGAGCCGGACACGATTTCCCATCCCAGCACGTTTTGTTTATTGAAACTCATTATTTCGCTCTTTTTTCAGTGTGTTAGAGCGTACTTTGCTGAGGGTAATGTAGAGCGTACACGAGAGCATAATTCATAGCTCGCGTAATTTTAAAACTGCAGCGTAATGAAGACAACATTTTTTGATATGAGCTTTCTCGTCCGCTTCAAAAACTCATAACGCCTAGAATATATATGAAATGACTTCACCGTCGTAATGAGCTCAGTGTAGATACTTCCACAAAGTAATATATTTACTAAGGGTACTTGCCCCAATATTCAAACAGTTCTCTCTTTATAATTATTTTCATTTTCCAAACCTACAAGCTCGTTGTATTAAAGCCAATATATACTAACTTTAAATATGTTTTAATTGATTATGGACTTACGGTGAAAGACAGATAAATATCATCTCTTCTTCTGATTTATGTTCGACACTAATTTATTTTACTTCGTGTGGGCACGTACTTTGCGGTTGTTACATAAAAGTTGGTGGAATGAAAATTAAAAATTGTGGGTCATATAAATGAAAGGATTTCCGAAGTGCATCAGTTAAATTAATTGCAGTTTCTTGGGTAATTAGTAAAAACTCCTTGTTAATTAGTGCTACGACTGAAGTGATTGTTTTATTGAATTGAGCGGAGCCTTGAAAGTCCGTAACACGAAAAAGCTGTTTTGCATCCAGCCAAACTGGATTCATTTCTTTCTGCGCAAAAATAAAACTTTGCAAATGCATTGTTTATATTTGCTAATTATCAGAAATCTTTTACGTTTAAAATTTTACTTAACTAACTAACTTTTATTTAAAATATTATTGTAAAAATTTATTTTCGAACATTGTTCGTATAGTTAGTTTATGGCATCGATTGAAAGGGTCTTTCATATATTTTTTGTGATTGCATGGAAAGTTTTCCACGTAAGATAGTGACTTTTATTGCATCGTCCGACCGAGAGAATAATTTCTTTTGGCCACTTTAATAATAATTTACGGTCCTGGTTGCCGAGGGCCGTAATTCCATCACTGACCGAGGTTGAACCGGAACGTTTTTCAATAAGCGCTTTATGACTTCATTGCTTGTTGCAATTGCCCCCAAAACCCTGCCTTAAATATTTCACAATTCCACCGAAAGCAGACGAACATATAAGTTTAAAATCAATATAAATATTGTTGGTTTAAATCCGCTATCAAAATGTAATGTAAATGCTTTTTATAGTCTGAGAAGTAGCTTAGATTTTTGTGCAACAAAATATTCAGAAAGCTATAAAACATTTAAAGCTTGACTTCCTTATTCAGGGGTTTTATGATGTAACGGTTGGGATAAAACGATGTTTCTCTAGGAATTTATTTGTGTTGAATGCAGTAGGAGCAATTACCAGTTTGAGGGTTTGTTGCACAAAAATATTCATGTAAATGGCTTTCCGGTATAACGCGCTGTAGTAAAATGAGTGGTGTGAATTTTTCACGGTGCATATAAATATATATTTAGGAATTCGTGTAGTGTACTAAGAAGGAACGTTTCGTTCGGGGTTGTTTGAAATCAACAGCGGCGGTGGAGGCGGCAAGGGGATCGGAAACGTGAAGCGGGGCGCAAATTGTTGACCGGACTGTAGGAGAGCCGGATTGCCCCTCATAAATCCTCTTATTCACTCGCATTAACAATTTACGTTTATCGCAGGTTACTTCGGGCCACTTTGTCAATGACTAATTTACTCCGTGATATTCACTTTTCTTGTGTGTGCCCCTTTACTAAGATTTATACACCGATGTCTTATGAACGCGGATTGGTTTACAAATTTATAGAAACTAGACGTTCAATCTCAAATTGCTGCACAATTTATTGAAACCGAGTTACAGATCCAATAGAAATATATCAACAACGAACGTATCAATCCCGAATTTACATATTTTTCGATAGATTTATTCATTGGTTTTAAACTTATCACGAAATAACTTGTGTAGATTTTTCAACAAACATTTCATTTCGTTCGTTTTAATGCCAAAATGAAACAAATAATCAAAAAGTCTAAAGTAATGTTTTGCTTCCTCTCATAAAAGAATAGTATATTTTGTAACTAGGGCGAAAAGTTCTAAATTTGTGGTGTGGATTCCAGTGTCACCATAGAATTTACAACACTCATTTTAATACGTTTTCTTGTTTTGTAATGAAAACATATTATGACATTACACGTCACTTTTTTAATATTGCGGTCTTGATTGTGTTCATTTTATTTTTATTTATTTGTTTATTTTAATGTAACCTAGCGATATTGAATATTTGCGTGCGTTACCCAGGTTATGTGGAAATACAACGAGATGTGACATTTTTCCTATTAAATAATCTACGCCAAGAAGTACTTTTCGCGCATGAGTAATAATAAATAATATAATCATATTCTATAGGTAATATAAGTTCTGTAGGTCTATAAAATAATCATATTCTATAGGTATGTCCACACTTGTGCGCTTTCCTCTTCCTGTTCCCTTACATTTTATGGTTCATCTTTAATTTCATGTTGCGCTAACGCATGCAGCTAACGTGATGTTCATAATCGCGAGGTTCAACTTTTGGTCGTGAAACAAATTTATTCTTGAAAATTGAAAGCGAAACGGCAAGCAGTCGCTGCTCTACGAGTTCCTTTCAACTTTTGAAGCATGCGTCACATGCATCATTGCTTGCCTGTTGTTCAACAGCGCATGCATCTAACCTTTCAACAGACGCATGCCTCTTCACAACCTAAAGTTGAACAAGTATAGACATATCATGTAATGTACATTAGTGGTCGATCTTGAAAGCAATCTATAAATTGTTTTTAAATTAATGCAACTTTTTAATGCCTTAATTAAAAAAAAAATTAGGAACAAAATATTTTAATGGTTTTTGTTAAAGGGTACAGTACAGGCATTATAATCATATACCAAAAAGATAGCTATGCAAATGCAACCAGCAACAAATTAATCCGAGTTTTTCAAATTAATCCGAATATAATCAATAATTATTGGCAAAGGAACACGCATGGATAGAAAACGCAAGAAAAGTGTATATCATGTAGTAAATTGACATTGACATAGTCTATTCATATTTAAATGTATTTCAATTATTTAGTCCACAATTATTTCTCAGAAAATTACATATGATTATTTCCCGAATAAAAACATTCCAAGAAAATTTATGAATTCTTCAACTCACCGTCATCCTTTCTAATTGACTACATTTTTTGTGTTAAGACTACCAAAGACAAAATTATGAAACCAAATGAAATAGTTATTTACATTAAAGTGTGGTAAGTTTGACTTTACAACGCGACAACTCGTTTCAGTTCCGACAGGTCGTTCCCCATTAGCTGGAGCGCTGTAAAATCATTTCCGCACGAAATTTGTATAATTTTTTTTGGCCGACAATTATTATTTAAAAAACAAATAGACACTCTGAATCCACTTCCGGTCCCCGTCCCCACTTCCGGTTCCCACCACACTTCCGGTTCACAACGCATGTCATGTACCCACCCCCACTTCCGGTTCCAAAAATTTCCCCACTTCATGTTCTGGAACCGGATGTGAATAGGGTGTGAATTGGAAAAGAGGGTGGAAACCGGAAGTGGGTGTGGGAACCGGAAGTGGAGTGCGAACCGGAAGTTTAAGCGTGGAGGTGGAAGGTCCAGAACGTACCATCTTTCCCAACTATTTAGATTATTTTCAATTTTGGAAATCATTTTGTTTGGCACAATCTTGTAAAGTACGGCTACAATGCGGAAAAGTGACTTTACGCATTGTAGCCGGACTTTACAACATTGTGAGTAAAATTCTAGTTTCGCTTGACGTATACACGATGTCAAAGCTAGCAGCTTTACAATTTATGAGGTCAAAAAATAATTTATTTACGTTATATGTAAATTGCTTTAGCACTTTCAGAACATCGCCGAATCCACCAGAATCAATGAATTTTTATAAAAGGTGTATCTAACGAAAAAATGCATTAAGATGCTTATACCTCATTTAATTGAGGAGTTAAACGAATTGTTGCGAAACCAAAGAAGCGCGTTTTGACAAGGCCTTGGATGTTGAGGAGACCCAAACTTGGAGCAAGTAACAATCTACTTCGGGAATTGGAAGTAGAAGACCCAGAGGAATTTAAAGCGCTACTGAGAATGGATGTAGAACATTTTAATGAATTATTAAAAATCCTTGAGCCATTTTATGTTGGAAACATATACATTTGTTACGGCTGCACCCGATTTCTTTGACTCCTGCACTTTTTTCTTCTCCTGGCAATAAGAGATATTAAATTTTTTAAAAAGCCTTCAATATCCATTTCTTTCGAAATGGATATTGACGCCGCGTCTCTTTTTGGCTTATTTTTGTAGTCCTGTGAACTAAAGTCCCACAGACTTGGATTCACTTTATGTATTTGAATAAATTTAATTGTTTTTTCATTGTCCCATTTTAACGACATTTTCTTTTCTTTAAAAAAAAAAACGTAAAACCAATATTAATTAATAATTAAATAAAGCAATACTTCATCAAAAGTTTCAATTGCCACTCTACTCGCCACTCTGCTCGTTACGTGTAATCAAGGCATTAGTCTTAGTACCTATTAGTCCATTGAGGTATTTGGTTTTATCTGTTCTAATGTAGATAAATAATTTGGTCTATTACGCCCGGCGCTATTGCTTATGTTACAATTTTCACATGCCATAAATTCAGCTTCCCACTTTTTGAAGCGGACACCCGGCTTAGATTTTCATATAATATCAATAACAAATTGCAATAACATCTTATCTTAAAGTATATTTTTAGTATATTTTGTCAACAACTTGGTTAAACCTTGTCGCTGTCTTACGTTTCTTCACAATAACCAGTAGCTCTCTGTCTCTGTGCATGCGTCTAAGAACCTTTAAGAATCTCACAGACCGGCGCGGATGTTTCGCTACCGCGACCGGTGCGTTATCGCGGCGGACCGATTGACTCGTCGGCTTATGAAAATGTTCAGTTCAACAGGCACAATTTCCGCCCTAACCGCGGTAGTGCAGCGTTGAACGACAAGAACGCTGCATGCGCGGTCAGTTTCGCTGTCGCCGTGTTTTGAAATGGCGATTACACATAAGTTGATTCATAATTTTAGAAAATATCCTATATTGTATGACCTAGATGATGACCCAGATTATGTGGATTATATGGTTACCCAGATTATGTGGAAATACAACGAGATGTGACGTTTTTCGTAATAAATAATCTACGCCAAGAAGTACTTTTCGCGCATGAGTAATAAAAAATATGTAATATATAATCATAATATAAATATGTAAATATATAATCATATTCTATAGGTAATATAAGTTCTATAGGTCTATAAAATAATCATATTCTATAGGTATGTCCACACTTGTGCGCTTTCCTCTTCCTGTTCCCTTAAATTTTACGGTTCATCTTTCATTTCAAGTTGCGCTAACGCATGCAGCTAAGGTGATGTTCATAATCGTGAGGTTCAACTTTTGGTCGTAAAACAAATTTATTCTTGAAAATTGAGAGCGAAACCAAGCAATCGCTGCTTTTCGAGTATCTTTCAACTTTTGAAGCATGCGTCACATGCATCATTGCATGCCTGTTGTTCAACAGCGCATCTAATCTTTCAACAGACGCATGTCTCTTCACAACTAAAAGTTGAACAAGTGTAGACATATCATGTAATGTACATTAGTGATCGATCGTGAAAGCAATCTATAAATTGTTTTTAAATTAACGCAACTTTTTAATGCCTTAATTAAAAAAGAAACAGGAACACAATATTTGAATGGATTTTGTTAAAGGGTACAGTACAAGCATTATAATCATATACCAAAATTGTAGCTATGCTGGTTGCAAATGCAACCAGCAGCAAATTAATCCGAGTTTTTCAAATTAATCCGAAAGTAACCAATAATTATTGGCAAAGGAACACGCATAGACAGAAAACGCAAGAAAAGTGTATATCAAGTAGTAAATTGATATTGACATAGTTTATTCATATTTAAATGTATTTCAATTATTTAGTCTACAATTATTACTCACAAAATTACATATCATTATTTCCCGAATAAAAACATTCCAAGAAAATTTATGAATTCTTCAACTCACCGTCATCCTTTCTAATTGACTACATTTTTTGTGTTAAGACTACCAAAGACAAAATTATGAAACCAAATGAAATAGTTATTTACATTAGAGTGTGGTAAGTTTGATTTTACAACGCGACAGCTCGTTTCAGTTCCGCGACGGCGAGACGCGACAGCTCGTTCCCATTAGCTGGAGCGCTGTAAAATCATTTCCGCACGAAATTTGTATACATTTTTTTGGCCGACAATTATTATTTAAAAAACAAATAGACTCTCCGATTCCATTTCCGGTACCGTTTATTATTCTTGTTCAGTATCAGCTTTAGATATGGTAATTTTTCTTGATTGTGGTGTATTGGATAGTATTGACAATTCTTCTAAGATATCTATCATTAAAGCTAAATCTTCAATAAAATGTGTAATAGCTAATCTTTTGGCCATTCCTGAATTTGATTTGGACTGGATAAAATGTTTATACAACACTGGGTATGCTCGCTACACACAGCAGTAGCTGCTCGTAAGCTACAGGATGCCCAAAGAGGTCGAAAAACGCGACCAATTTTTATTATTTCTAGGTTCAAATCATTTGAAATAGTTTCCAATTCGTCATGATTTTCATTTGCCTAATGATATATCGCATATATTTTGTCTAAAAATATTTGAAAAAGATTTACTTGTTTAATTTGGCTTATGGAATCATCTAGTGCCAATTGCAATCGGTGATTCAAACAATGCCACATGAATATATTTGGATACATTCAGTTACTTTTGTGGCTAGGTATCTACTCCAGATTTTCTTCCTAACATTGTCGATGCACCATATGAACAATGAATCCTATCAGATTTCTTTGTAAATAATTTTTATCAAATCCATAGTCAGTACGACAGTCTATTAACGCCATAAAAATATTTTCAGCAGTTGCTGATATCAATTCTTTTAAATCTACGAAAATGATAGGGGGTAAGAGGAAAACCAACAAATTCAAAAAAAAGTAGCAACAAGTAACGAAGTAAGTAATAAAGCGGGCGATACCAAGTGCAGTGTACCGAAACTTCACAACTTGTAACTCACTCACAAGCATGAGCCAAGCACTTCGTATTTTACGTACGCACATGATGTGTGTAGTGTGTTGCGCACATGATATGTTTGCTAGTGTGTGGCACATCGGCGTGATGTGCATATTTTGTATAATTATACTATTAGAATGGCTTATTCTTTGGTTTTAGGGGTAATTTAACAAGCGGCTCGCCGAGTTTCAAAAATTTTAACAACCGGCTCGCGCGAGCCGGACCGAGCCGGCTCCAGTCCACCCCTGGTTATACGTGGTCAGTCTTACTGTACGGGGTGGAAACCTAGACCTTAAAAGCGCAAACTATCAAAAAGCTTGAAGCGTTCGAGATGTGGATATATAAGCGCATGCTAAAGATACCCTGGACGCATAGAATAACGAACGAAGAAGTACTAAGGCGCAACGGACATGATAGGAAACTACTAAAAATTATCAAGATACTTAAAACAGCATACATAGGTCATATTCTACGCAACGGCAAATATATACTGCTTCTAAACATAATGCAGGGAAGAATAGAAGGGAAGAGGAAGAAAGAAAAAATCCGTATTATAAGAGAGTGGACAGGATTGAATGTTGAAGAACTGTTCCATGTGTCTAGAGACAGAGACCTTCAGAAAGGTGGTCGCCAGCCTTCAATGAGAAGACGGCATCATAAAAAGATGATCTAAAGGAACGTTGTTCTGGCAATTTCGATGCGTGTTCTTACTTCCAGATCTGGATCCAGGTCTTCGGTGATCCAGCTGCCCAAGTATTTAAATTTAGCGACCTGCTCTATTTGCTTATTGTATGCTTGCAAATTAGATTGGATATTTGCTGTTCTACTGATAGTCATTGTTTTCGTTTTAGCCGTATTTACTTTTAGCCCAAGCGCATCATCTTCTGCTATTATTTGGCTCATCAAACGTTGTAACCCAGCTGCACTGTCTGCAAATATAGCCGTATCGTCCGCGTACCTCATGATGTTCAATAGTTCACCATTGATCCTGATTCCATCTGTAGAGTTTTCCAAAGCTTTCAGGAATATTTGTTCCGAGTAGATATTGAACAACGTGATAGTACACAGCCCTGACGTACTACACTTTTAATAGGTATATCGCTGGTCGTGTCGTCCTCTAGTCGTACTGAAGCAGTCTGGTGTTCGTACAATTTTTTTATCTAGGAGATATCTGTTTGGTCGAACAGATGTCAGATGTCAAGACCGCTATCTGCTCTATTATAACCTACCTAAGGCGAGGAACGAGAGTGTAGTCAGGTTACTTCGTGCGCCTTGTGCTTCCTCGCCTCGCCTTGGCTAACTTCGCTCCAGAAGCGGTTTTTCGTACCCGAGTCAAAGGGACACGAGGCGCGAGTACGAGGAAGGGATAGTATCACGTCTACACTCTTGTGTTTTCTCTTCCTTTAATTTAGTCAACTGTATGCAGGTGGGTCAGTTCACAACCGTTTCTTGAACGATTACAAACTAAAAATATTTTTATTTGGTATTATTAAATTATATCCAATATTAATTTATCCCGCCATTTGTGACTTGCATGTCTCTTAGACCGGGTGGTTCGAATAAGTCGAATAAGCTATCCGCCATCGAATTGAGTAGTGATTTCGTGTACTTACCTTATTGCGCGTGCCCCTTAGTTACAGACTAAGTAAGTCAAATAGTCATAGTTTAGATAAAATAAGGATTTGCAAATTATAAGATTAGCATGTTTTATGAACGTGAAACTCGTCGCCGTCGAAGCTCTTTCACAGGAAGAACTATTATCTGATGACTAAGCGTAGCTACAAAGCACAAGCATAATCGGACAGTGACGCTGGAAGTGATAACGAACCGGAAAATCAAACTCCATAATCATAATTCAAAATTCGGAGAGCGGAGAGGATCCCACATTTTTTGCAAAAAGGTTTAACATTCTGCTACGAGTATTGAGATTTCATGATATCCCGACGAGGCAACAAAGAAAAGCACATGGAAAGATTTGCCATGTCAGAAAAATATTTAAGAGATTTGTCCAAAATTGCAAAGATAATTATCTGCTTTTGTGACAGTTGACGAAAAATTGGAAGACTTTCGTGTAAGATGTGCATTTAAACAATACATTCCGAATAAACCAAATCCTTACGGTATCAAGATCCAAGCTCCCTGTGATGCTAAGATGTTTTCCACATTTATTGTTAGTATGGAAATTTATCCTGGAAAACAACCTAATGAAGGTCCATAAAATTTTAACAATTCTGGCCTAGCTGTTTTTCAAGGATTATGCCAGTTTACAATACTGGCTGCAACTATAATTGTTTCACTTGTTTCAATTGACGCATTCCTACAGAAATGGTCTAACAACAGTTGGAAAAACCAGGAATAACAAGAAAGAAATACCTCCCCCGAAGGAAGGAGTCGACGTCGTCGATCGTTTATGCGCGAATTACAATTGTGCCCGAGCAACAAGGCGTTAGCCTATAGTTCTTTTACGTCATGCTCAATGTCAGTACTATAAACAGTCAGGTGCTACGTGCGTCTAATAATTCAAACTCAAAAATTCATCGCCGTCACTTTATTGAAAATTTGGCTATGAACTAATAGAACCTCATATCAAATAACGTCGGGTTCAGTTGAACTTGCTTCGATTCATGAGACAAAGACTTGCGGAAATTTTGAAGTTTGATGAGGGACCTGGGATAACCGGTCCTTCTAAAAATGGTCGGTGTTATTACTGTGGATGGCAGAAAAACCAAAAAAACACCATATACTTGATACCATTGCAAGAAATATTTATGTCTACAGCACGTAGTGGCACTACATGCACCAGCTGCATGGCCCTTGAAAAAGACTAAATTTTGAGGGGATTTTTTGTTTATTTATGTGTTGGAAGGAGTTCTAAGTGCATAAGTGTAAATATATAAATGTGATGTTTTTTATGAAGAATCTTTGTTTTATTGTTAAGAAAACATGTCTTTTAATATTTGAGCTAGTAAAATTAGGTTAGAGTATTGCTTATTAGGAAAATCTTAAATTAAGAAACACGGTGCGTAGAACCGGCGTCACTAAAGATGTAAGTCAAATTCACATCACAAGTGGCGGGTTAAATAATATCAAATATCATGAGCGATTGGTCCCAAGAACTCCAGTTACAATTCCTTGAGGCTTTTCAAAGGGAAACAGTTATTTGGGATCCCAAACATGTTAGCCACGAAGATAAAAAAAAATTTCACGACGCCTGGAGTAGAATTGAAGCTGATATTGGCAAACCAGTCAAAGAATTAAAATAATAAAAAGATTCATTAATGGCCATATATCGTGGATACTGTAGAAAAATAGCGTGTACTATTAAATCTGGGGCGTCGGGGGTGTTAATAAACCAATATGGTTTGCCTTTGAAGTAATGGACCAGTTTTTGGGTTCTGTTCACAACTGTGGAGCAACATTCAAAATCTTGAGGGGACATCCTATGAAAATTTTTGAATTCACCTGATGAAGGTTCTTTAACACATTAGCTGCCACCTGTACAGCCGGCTGCCAATTGATATAGTTCCTACTGTGCCGAACGAAATATGCGGCAGCTAACGTGTTAAGTAGTTCAATTCTTTGCTTGTTGCATGGACAGACAAAGAATTGAATGTCCCTTAAAAAGTAGATAAAATATAATGATCTTTTGATTTAATAATCTTTTAATCCTAAGTTATAGCGTATGTACCTACCTTATTCTATTTCTATGTATAGGCAAAATCCACCATCTCCTCTTTCTCCACGGTTTATTAATTTTTTTCTTAAAAATATATTTACATAATTACAATAATTAAAAGCACAAACAGCGGCAGCAGCAGCTACTATCTGTTCGGTATTTGTCATGGTACTGAGGTCTTCGCGAAGTAAGGCGAGAGTCTAGATGCTTCCTCCGTGTAGTTCCTCGCCTCGAACAACTTCGGCGACGAGCCTCGCCGAAGTTACCCCGCGAGAGTGTGGTGCAGGCATAACCTTCATCCAATATGTTTTCGAGAGGTCGCGCTACCGCGCGATATGTATTCCGGATTTATCTGCTCCATTATAACCTAATCTAACCAAATCTGTAGCTGCATGAAGATGGCCCCCCGAAATTGAAAAAATAAAAAAATAAAATGGGATACGTTTGACCAAGATTTGACCATGATTGACCACCAAATAATTTTGTTTGCCCACATTCCGTTCAAAAGATATTATGTTTGGCGGCCTAGCCCCCCAAAATGCATTTTTTCTATATTTCAAAGTGCCATCTTAAAAAACTACTACCGATGCTAATATTATAATATAGAAACTAGTGAATATAAATAATATAGAACTGGTGAAAACGATGATACTACGGATACCAAAAACTGATGAAGTCCAAGTTATTGAGTCACAAAATCAAACTTCAAATATACCGAACACTCATAAGACCAGTAGTAACGTACGGATGAGAGGCCTGGACCCTAACCACCGCAGAGGAGGACGCGCTACGCATCTTTGAAAGGGAGATCCTCAGAAAGATCTACGGACCGATCCTAAATGAGCATGGAATTTGGAGGATACGAATGAACCATGAACTAAGCAGGTTAATAAACGAAGCGGACATAGTGAGATTTGTAAAAGCTCAAAGAATAGCATGGCTGGGACACCTGTACATAATGCATGACAACAGACCAGCCAAGAAAATGTACAACTGGCGGCCAGTAGGAAGAAGGAAAAGAGGCAGGCCAAGGAAAAGATGGATGGAAGACGTGGAGGAGAGTCTTAGAAAGATAGGGAGTAAGGGATTGGAGAGAGAAAGCCGGTGAAAGGACAAAGTGGAAGAAGATTGTTGAGGAAAAAACCCACCGCGTGTTATAAAGCCAACAGAAGAAGAAGTACTTAAAAAACTTCATTTGACCATGTTTGCCCGCTATTTCTTTTAATTATTATATTTTTTTTGAACCCAGAATCGTTTTTTTCTTAAATATAATCTTTTTTATTATTTTTTTAATTTATTTTTTATTTTTTCGTTTGGTGTTGAAGAACTTCGTTTGACCATGTTTGACCATCATTTTTTTTCAATTCAAAATATTTTTAAGAGCCCCAAAATGGATTTGGAATCAGCAGGAACTGGAATCAGCATCGCAATCACCACATCCGACACTAGAGGTATTCCACATTAAAAAAATAGACAATTTAAAGGATCGGCACGTAACGATGTTGGAAGAGCATTGTTGAACAAAAAAAGCGTCTTTATGGGGCAAAGAAGCTACAAAATTCATAGATTTTGGCGATCCTATTCCTAGCCATATTCACAATCCTGGTGTTTTGAGAAAACTGCGCGAAGAAGCCATAAATCACGACCTTGCCACAAGAAAAGTTCTTGACGTTATAACTTCCTTCTACCACATGAAGTATGGGGGTGAATTTGGTAGATGTATAAAAGGAATTGGACTCGACGAGTTTTACTGCATATACGCTTCACCTTTACAAATTGCTCTCTACAAAAACAAAATAACTGTGAAACAAGTTTCAATTGATAGAACTGGTGGCGTCATCAAATCCATTAGGAAACCTAACGGAGAAACGAATTGTTCTTTATTGTATCAAATGGTTATGTGAAGGTTATTGTTGAAGAAGAAATCAACCCCATTTTTTCAAATGATTTCAGCCAAGCATGACACAATCACGTTCGAATATTGGTTGAAAACATTTTTGAAATTAGCAGATCACGTGCCAAACGAAGTTTCGTGTGATTTTTCTCTGGCCTGACTCAACGCCATCACATCGCGTTTCAACGAATGTCGTTTGGACGTGTATATATTAGTATGTTTCGAGTGGTTGCATAATGAGAACGTCCAACTTCGGATTCAATGTTTCGTTCAACTAGATATCGCCCACTTCATCAAGATGATCTGCCGGAAGAAAGTTTTTAATGGAAAATCCGGAAAATTGAAAGACTTTTACGTCATACGCATTGGAGTCATGATAATTTGTGCAACATTGCAAGAATTCGAAGACCTTCTACTCGCGGTTCTTGTAGTTCCCCTAAGCGAATGCGATGGTCAGGATGCAATGGGAGTTGACATTGTCAGTCAACAAAGGGCAAAATTATTTTTCGACATGATTAAAATGTTCATCTGCAAGGAACAAGACTCATCGATAGAAGATGGAGAGCAGTGTATCGACGAAGAGCCTTCTGAAGTTGAGAGGGATGTACGTCGTTTCGTAGAATGCATTCGCTGAAAAAGAGGCGAAACGATGTTCCAATTTTGATCGACAAGACGCTTATTATCTTACCTCTATTGAAGTTGGCCCGATTCTTTCCCCTCTGGACGAATGTAATTAAAAAGAGATTGGGGTCACAATACGATGTAGGGAGTTCAGAAAATGTTGAAGCGTACAAGAATTTGAAAAACATTGACATGGACGACGTTGCCGGTCTAATTCGCGCTGATAAATTTATAGTCAAACATATTTCTACCTACGTTCCATCGAAGCGACAAGTAAATTGGAGCGAGCTGCTTCAGAAAATTATTCAATATTCCAAAAAGAACGTAAAGTTTCGACAAGAGAACGATTACTTATTTCAAGAAGAGAATTGGAAAGGAAAAAATACAATACTCGATGGAATTATTGAGGAAAAATTATTAACCAGAGCAGACACAAAAATAGAAAATCTTTCGGTTCTTTCATCCGCTGGTCGTAACAGATCGATTCAACAAAGTTCTTTGCAATCAACAAATCAAGATCCCAAAAACCCGTTGGTCTCACCAAAAGATTCACATTGTTCCTTTGTGGATTTTACACAGACAACACCGGAAATCAAGAAGAAAATTGGACAAAAAAAAAATCAAGAGGAAAATTTTTGACACCGTGTCCGACTCATGATCGTGTCCTGAAGTACGACTCATTCATGATCGACCAATGAAGAGGGACAAGAGTAAGATGATTTAAGAAATTGCGGAATTGTGGGACCAGTTTGGAATGGACAAAGATTGATACAACTGAAAAGCACATGCCGGTTTGATTTTGTCAATTGTTGAAGTTTCAAAGATAGCTTACACGGATAATGAATTGTTTCAAGAATATTTGCAAAATTTGGAGGAAAATTGTCTAACTATATCTTTCATAAAAACATACGCATCGGATGGACCAACTTTGAGAATTTACAACGCAAAAGGAGTAATTCTTGCAAGCATATTCAAGGAGTACAATGGCGTCCTTGATTGCTAAGCAAACATCAGCAATCTTATCGCAAAACTATTTCTTCTAAATCCAACTGTAAAAATTAAAAAGAATAAAAGAAAACTTTTTTTTAGTATTGACTTTGATGTACTGATATGTTTATTATATGCTTCCAGTACGGAAAATACAAGGCCCTATTAAAATTTATGTATTGCACATATTTTTCACCTCTTATGCAGTAAAAAAAAGCAAGGTGAAGGTTCTTGTGGCGGTGTTAAAGATGCTGTACCTAGTTTACGTTTTGACGCACTATCAGGTACACTTGTTAAAGCAACTATCAGTTCAGCGATTGTATTAATATCATCTTTTTCCTACAAAGAGAAAAGTGAAGACACTGCGTGAATTGGAAAAATAATGTTGGGCTTCACTATAAGCTCTTCTCTTCTCGGTGGCGGCGGAGTAGTTAAAAATTCCTGCTTTTCGATATCTTTAACCTTGTTCTTCCTCCTAAAGGTTTTGCGTAATTTATCCAAAAAACTAGGTTGCGGCAACTTAAGCAAAAGGTCTTGCTGAACTGGCAACGTTCTACTTCTTGCTCTACCGTGTTTCAATTTCTCCCGCATTTCTTGTAACTTCTTTGAAGCTAATTGTCCATACCAAGTTATATTATTTGTTTCCTCTGGAGCTTCAAATGAAAAACTAACTGCACTGCATCTTCTGGACCTTAACCTAGTTGGAATTGGAGGATTTTGTGAGGATTTATTGCTTGTAACTCTCCATTCGGACTCCAAGATTTGACTATCACTAAAGCAATTGTAAGCTCCGTTACAAATATCATCTTGAAATGTTTGTCCCAAAGCATTGGATACCTTTAACAGTAATTCATTTTGTTCCTCTTCTTTTCCTTCCGTTTTAAACGTTAATTCCTTGTCGATTAAGTTGAGATTTGTGTCTGAGAATGCTCTTAACAATGTTTCATCTTCTTCGAAAGTTTCTGATTTGGTACGTTTTCTAACCATCCTTGGCCAATCTTTCTGGAAGTACATGGTAATATCTGGACAACTATGACAGCGAACTCCAATGCTGGGCGCTTCGAAAATAGATTTTTTCTTGTCAACTGGGTGGTAAACACCCTCCAAGGGTGGGCCAACATGAAAATTATTTTGCATACGTAAAATATGTTTTCATTAATTTTCGAGGGTTACTCATTTTTTGGTCCTTATCAATTCTCCATGAAATCTATATCTTTCAATTTTTCGCACCTTATGTAAACAAATCAACTTTTTAAGTAAAACACTATTATAAACGATTTTGGGGCTCATAAAAATATTTTGAATTGAAAATAATGATGTTCAAACAAAATAAAAAAAATATAAAAAAATATTACTTTAAAAAAACGATTCTGGGGTTCAAAAAAAAAGGAATTAAAAGAAATAGTGGGCAAACATGGTCAAACGAAGTTTTTTAAGATGGCATTATCAAATATAGAAAGAAATGCATTTTAGGGGGCTAGGCCCCCAATCATTTTTTTATAATATCTTTTGAACGGAATGTGGACAAACAAAACCATTTGGTGGTCAATCATGGTCAAATCTTGGTCAAACATATCGCATGTTATTATTTTTATTTTTTCAATTTTGTGGGGGCTATCTTCATGCAGCTCAAATCTGTAGCTGTATATGTTGCAGTAGCCAAAGTTAGTTATGATATGTAAGACTAGACTCATTGTTTTATTGCACATATGATTATATGTAAAAAAGACGATTAAATATCTACGACTAGTGCGACAATACTGCACTGATTTGCATAGAAAAATAATTGTAGATATGGCGAAAACTAAGAAGTTTTTATATTCACTTTACATTTCTAAGAGAAATATTTGAAAACAACATTTTTTTAATATTTTTATTTCTGTACAATAAATATTTTATGACCAAATTATAGCGGAAAAAGATACTAAAAGTTCATAATTCGGTCATAAATTTTAATATTAACAGAAAATATTTCGTCTTCTGCGTAATACGATACGTTCACATAACTGGAGCAAACTAAAATTCAATTGGTAATTTTTACGGGACGAGTTAAAGTTAAGTCGGTCGACGCAATTTTCGTTCCAAACCCGTTAAAATAAAATTGCGACTTCTAAGGTAATTAGAATTATTGTGAGTGAAATCTACAGGAAATTAATATTGGGATTAGTATTTTCCGGTTTATTTTACTTATCAAATTGGATAAACAATTAATTTGGATAATCAAATTTAAAATAATTAAAAGGGAAGTAACTTTCTCCTACAGGCAACACATTTTTTACTGTGAAATAATATGCATTTTTATTGCAAAATAGAAATATTTGAAAGAACATTAATGATGCAATTCACAGAATTTTTATATAAAATCCAAGATTTTACTGCTAATTATTTGTTAATTAAGATTAATCAGAAATAAGTTTATTGGTGAATATGTTAAATTTTAAAATAAATATTGATGAAATTTGATGAATATTGATGAATTGGGTATAGCAGGTGTAGATAAGTTCTTATCTCTATAGGATATATACATTGTATGTTTTGGGGAAATAAATTTAAAAAATAAAATACTTGTTAATGTGATAATTTTGCTAGAAAAACAAATAAAAAAGTACTTCAATTAAGTGTTTAAACTTAAAATAATTAGTTTAAACTTTTTACAAAAACCGTTTCATTATAATTGTATCTAGTTATACAAATGTATCATTTGCACGCCTCTAGGGGAAATTGCGTACAACCTACATGTTACCTCGTTATTTATTATCTTTTAAAAACCAATTTGCGTTCGCCAATTATAATGCTGATAAAAAAAAGACGTAGTTTAAAAGAGATAATTACCGTAATTTGCCCTACAAAATAAACATAATTCCAGCCAATTCCAGAAATTACTAATAATGCGAAAATAATAAACTGGCGCTTAAACAAAACATTCACCTAACGACACAAAAATATATTTATTTTATCGCTCTTCTTTGTTGCATTATCCGTAACATTTTGCGAAATTTTCTCATCAAGTGCTTTTTGTTTTGGTTTAATATATTTGAGTCAGGTAGCGTCTTGTGTGGCGGTTCTTTTATATATCAACGCTTAATAGAATGCATCCTCTAGTTCTACTGAATGGAATTTTAAAGGTCCGTTTCATCCGAAGATGACTCGAAGTTCCTTTCTTTTAAGTTGTTAAATTCTACCTATCACGTCTAATTGAAGTGTATGTGCAGGTACATAAAATCAAAAACAAAAAAAACTTAGGCTTTTTTTCATAAAAAGAAATTGTTTATTCAATCTTAATATAATATACTTATATACATATAAACAGTCTTCAATTATATAATGGATAAATTGTGTTTTAAATTAATTTATTTACAGATTACTTATGAAATAATGACTAATAAGCGCGTTTTCATATTAAATATAATTAGGTTACAGTCTAAAATAAATAGAATATTTACAATATAAATATTTACATAGTTTTGGAGCATTTTGTAATTAGCTAATGACATTTAAATAGTTAAGTTTAATATTATAAGAACAGCCTTTTCTTGGTTTCTGGACTAACGTTCAAACAAAATAAGTCCTAGATTGAGGTTGAGTATCGGGAATGGTCGAGTAAACATGGTGAGGTTCCCTGCAAGGGGGGAACTGTGTATATTGTGGCGGTCTTCCGTCTATTGAAACATAGCTGTGATTCAGTTGTTCGGATCCATAATGTTGACTGCTAGCGCTGGATCCAGCCTCATCCTCTGTACTTCTGGCAGATTCTCCACTGACATATGTGCTTTGTGTTGGAGTGGGAGTTAAAGCGGTATGAACTCCTGGCATGGTGGCATATTTATACCAAACTTCAGGGGCTGTTGGAGCGGCGGTGTACCTTGCGCTTGTTTTACAGCGAATTTCTGCAGGCTTCTTGGAATTTCTTCTCACTGAACGTATGTTGATATCAGGCATTGCAAAACGAAGTTTTTCCCAGAAACGCCGCTCACCCCAACGTGTGACAGTGCAAGCTCTCAGAAGATCTCTCAGCTCAGGGTCCATAGGTTCCAAAGGATCGCCGTTGAGAATGCAGACTAATTGATGTCCGGTGCGTAAGGCAGCTTGTAGTGCAGCCCTAAAATCAGGTCGAGCCCATTCATTACATAATAACCCAGGGGATACCACCAAGATGACTCTGCGTGATGCGTCAGCGGCGCCCACCATGGCGTCAGCTAGATATGAAGCCCCTCCCATAAGGTGCAAATCACGATAATGAAGACACATAGCATAACCGGATTGTTCTAATTCCGGAGCGATAATTCTTGCAGCTAAATCGTCGTCTTTGTGGCTGTAAACTACATAACAGTCGTAAAGCCGATCACGGTCGTCGTTGTCGGTACCTCTTGAATCGTGGAACAAACGGATGCCGTATTTTGAATGAGCCCATAGACGGACGTCCTGCCGGAATACAAATGCAACAGCGGCTATTAAACAAACGACTATGATAGCCACCAATGTAGCCGCTAGTAATGGTACATATGTTCCCCCCAGTAATGGATTATTTTTAAAAACTTCTCTTTGAATGACGGAGGTAGCTATTGCGTTAACGGTGTTGTCGCATCGGCGGATAACATCTGCGAGAGTTTCGGTACCTCTGTTTTCTGCACAGAACATCTTTGAGGGATCTCCTCCAGTTTCTTTCAGCCAGGTTTCGAGACGAGCGAGGGAATTACATTCACACGACCACTTGTTGCCTTCTAGAGAGACGCGCGGCGACGAGCCAGTTTCGCTTTCGGGAGCCAGTTGTTGCCACGGCGTGAAGTTAACTATTTTATTCTCATCCAGCTTGAGCACTTCTAATTTACGTAATTTTCCAAACGTATTATTACCAACATAAGAGATTTTATTGTGATCTAGATAGAGTTCGTTTAGCTTTTCTAATTGGTCGAATTCGAATCCGCGTAATTCTTCAAGTTTATTATTTTCCATGTGGAGTACTTTGAGCGATTTAACACCATTAAATGTCCTATTATGTACGGCTCCGATGTTGCTGTTATTTAAGAATAAGACTTCGAGTTTTTTCTTGCCTATGAAAACGTGACTGCCAAGCTCGCCCAAGTTATTGCCGTCCAGGTAGATTTCAGTTGCATCCATTGGTATTTTCTCAGGGACATTCGTGTAGCCCGCGTTGCTGCAGTCGACGACGTTAGAGGACCATGTGTGGTCGTGAAAACAAGAACAGTTTGTAGGGCACGTCATTTCGCAATCACACGCGTCGAAATCGCAACAATGACATAAAGCAAAACAATGAGTTTCGTACGGACATAGGAATTGAGACGGTTTTAAATCTAGGAGCGGTTGCGGCGGTGCTCCTCTGGAATGCGCCAACTCGCAGGTCACGCTGTCCATATCCAATACCTGCGGGTATTGTCTTAAATTGCTGAGATGATTTATTCGTAGCAACCATTCCATAGTGCAATCGCAATAAAACGGATTGCCTCCGATGTAAAACTGAGGCAGGTCTTTGTCATCGGATACCGGAGATAAATTTAACGCGGCGAGATCGAGATATTTAATGTCATTCCCGTATAACACGACTTTTTCTAGATTTAATTTCTTGAAAAATGTTCCCGGTTGCACTGAAGTTATTCGGTTATTGTTCAAAAATAATGTTTCAACACTGTCCGGAATAGAGTTCACTAAAACTTCGCTGATCAAATTGAAACTTACGTCGAGCATTTTTATTTTCAAGTTATTTTTCACATCGTAGTAATTACCGAGCTCTGCTATTTGATTATCGTGCATATCTAACCACTCTAGGCTTAGAGGCAAGTGGCTGAAGTCGAACCAAAGTAAACTATTCGAGGAGACGTTCAACCAAATTAAACTCTGAAGGTTGGTAAATACGCCACTTATGTCCGTAAGCTCGTTCGAGTCCAATCGGATGGCTTTCAATGTCGGATTACTGGCAAACGCACTCTGCTCGACATATTTAATTCTATTTGACGCCACATTCAAAACTTGTAGAGACGGAAGTGTGGAGAATGCGTCTCTGGATATATTAACAATGTGATTATCGACCAGTCTTAGCCCATAAAGTAGATCCAGTCCTTCAAACGAGGAGTTTATAACTGATTCGATTCGGTTCTTTCCTAAATCCAGGGTCTTTAAGAATCTTAATTTTCCGAGACCGGCAGGTACACCACCCAGAGCGTTTCCGTTTAGCCCCAAATCTTGCAGGTTCGTCACGTTCTCGAAGGCTAGCGGGTGAATGTATTCTACCTTGTTTGAGTCCAATAATAACTGATGCAGAGCATACATTCCAGAGAAAAATTGAGCTTCGATACGTGAAATTTTATTATGTGAAAGCGTGAGTGCGTGTAGATTCTTGAGTTCCGAAAATGCACCCTCAGCTATGAAATCAATACTGTTGTGTTCTAAACTCAATATTTGCAGAGTATATAAATCGTGGAATACGCTGGCGTCGATTCGAGTTAGTTGATTATGTGCTAAATTCAGGACGACCAGGCGAACTAACCCCGAGAATGTATCTCTATTGACCCAATGACTTGACAGCTCGTTTCTTGATAAATCGAGTACTTGTAATTGATCCAACCCTTCCAATAGACCGGGAGCCAATACACTGAGGGAATTATTATGGAGGTAAAGGTGGCGAAGATCCCTCGACGATTGGAACAGCTCTGGGGGCATAGCAACCAAACAATTACTCGATAAGTTGACCGATTGCATCGCACTAAGTCCGACGAAAGCTCGATCACCCAAAGTTGATATCGCGTTTTCTTGTAAATGGAGTTGTTCTAAGGAGCGTAGACCGCTGAAGCCGTTATCAGGAAGGGCAATAATGTCATTGTCGGATAAATCTAATATTTCCAAACCCCCAATGCAAGCACGTCCTGGAGCCTGGGGACCACTACCCCAATCTGAGAATCCCAGTGTTGAAATATCTTGAAGTTTATTTTTAGTTAAGTTGAGCTGAGTTAAACTGTAGAGTGGACAAAACAAGTCCGGAGGCGCGCTCCAGATATTATTATCCGCAAGATCCAAAGTGCGAAGTTCACCCATGCCCCGAAAACTTTCCGTGTGTAGTTCTAGAGTCATAGCGGACCAGTCTGAGTTATGCGAACGGAGAGACAAGCGTTTGAGATGCCTGAGGGGCGACAGAACTGCGGCGGGTATATTGCGGATTTTGCAATATTCCACTCGCAAGTCTTTGAGACGTCGCAACGAGGACAAGAAACCGCTGCCGCCGTGTCTACTTGGCTCCAACGTACTTTCAAAGAACAGAACATCGCTACATTCCAACTTGAGCGCTGTCACACGGTCTGCTTGACTTTGCGTTAGGTTTGAAAAGAACATGTCCGCACCGCTGATCGTTCTCAGTTGACAGGATAACACCGGCTCTTCTGCCATCTCGGAATCGAACACTGGTTGCATTTGCCACTCACATCCTTTCGGTGCTTCTTCAATACTCGTCAATGTTCTTGCACCAACCAACGACAAACCCACTAACATTAACCAAAACATATTGTTATTTTCTTTGCAGATATTTTATTTATAAACTAAAACATCACAGCACTTTAAAAGTTTGTACGATATCGCGTGCGTTTCTAAACGGAGAGAGCTTAACGTGTTCTCTCGCAGCTAGCTAGTGCGGAACTGCCGCTGTTTCGTAGCGCTCCGGAGCAGACCGCTGTTGCTCCGGCGGGAGTTGCGATGGTCCTCGCTCCGCCCTCAAAGCCCCCACCCTATCAGGAGTTCAGTCCTTCAAATATGCACAAGTTACGGTCAAACAACAACTTGTTTAGTTTGTTGCACAATATACACAAAACTAATTTCGAGAAAACAATGTGAATATTTTAGCGGCCCAATCCTTCGTAAACTGGAAAATCTAAATTGGAATTCGTAATTTGTAAATTATTGTTAATTTTTAAAAACCACATCATAGTCTCTATAATATGGTCTAATAAATGTAGCTTGGTTTTACACAATATTACCCCAGAATGTTTTGCATTTTGCAACAATTCTCTCGTTCATTCTTGTCGAATTTTAAATTTGTTTTTTTGATGACACAAAGAAATAGAAACAAAACTAGAGATTTATTTCAATAAACTTTTTTCCTTTTTGTTTCTTTTTTGATAATAAAAGTTTCAAATGCGAATACAAGAAAATATTTCAGGAAAAATCGTTTTAAATTCATTTTTGCTCTTTCTAGTAAAATAATTTGAGAAAGTTTAGAAATAATCTAAAAGTCGATAGCCAATTCTTGTATTTATATGTATTATAAGTATAACAATAAAGATTTAATATTATAATTAAATTAAAAATAGTTTTTATTTAGTAATCACATTTAATATAACATTATTAGATCTGATTAAACATATACCGAATATTGGTGAAACCATAATAATTATAGATAGAATCATACAAACTTATTTAAGCGAAATATTGCTTAAATATATTCAAGCTGTTCGTAGCTCTATAATATTGAGTCTTATTGAGACTATGAACAAATTTCATGTTGTAACAACTGCTTCCTGGTAAATATCACACAGTATATTGAATTGAACAACAGAGATTTGCATGTTATTACTAGTCTAGTTCTGTTAGTGCCATGAAAATGTACTGGGACTAGTAATAACATGCAAATGTCTGTTGTATAATTCAATATCGTGTGTGATATTTACCAGGAAGCAGTTGTTACAACATGAAATTTGTTCATAGTCTTAATAAGACTTAATATTATAGAGCTACGAACAGCTTGAATATATTTAAGCAATATTTCGCTTTAATAAGTTTGTATGATTCTATCTATAATTATTATGGTTTCACCAATATTCGGTATATGTTTAATCAGATCTAATAATGTTATATTAAATGTGAATACTAAATAAAAACTATTTTTAATTTAATTATAATATTACATCTTTATTGTTATACTTATAATACATATAAATACAAGTATTGGCTATCGACTTTTAGATTATTTCTAAACTTTCTCAAATTATTTTACTAGAAAGAGCAAAAATGAATTTAAAACAAATACATTTTTTCCTTAAATATTTTCTTGTATTCGCATTTGAAACTTTTATAACTTTTAAAACTAATGTAATGTCTTAAAACTAATGTATTTAATGAAGATAATTTATAACATATAGTTGTATTTGTGTACTACAGATATTTTACTTACAATGAGATATCCAACAATTAACTAATTAGTCTTAAAATAATCCTTAATTGAGGTTTGTTTTTTTGCAACTTCTAGTCCTTGTTACTAAACTTTTTCTCCTATGTCTCGAAGAATTATAATATCTTTAGCAGGTACGCCGTTTTATTCAGTCCATGTTTTGCAGGTATTTAAACAATTAAATGTTCTATCTGGATTTATTTTGGCAATTATAGTATTCGGTAGTTCCAATATTTCTTCGAGGCTTTCTTCTTCTTGTACTTCTTCACATAAGACATCTGTAATAATTTGATCTGTTTCAGCAGTTCCTTCAAACCAATAATTAAAATCTTCTTCGCTTGTATCGAGTCCTCTTTCTGGTAAACTTTGTAAACAATCGCCAAAAAATAGATTATCTTCAGTATCCCATTCTTCCGTTTCTTGTGATAGGCAGAAACGTTGACAAAACAAAACGATGACAGCATTCATTGTAGCCCATAGCTTTTTCCACGATGATTGGATTAAGTCAGATGAAACAGAGCAACAGAGTTTGTAGTTCAATTTTTTGAGACACAGTTTTATGTCACCTCCCTGAGAAATAATATGATGGAGGCGGGGACGGATGGTGCCGGATTATTGCAGTGCCTGATTAGAGAGACTCTACTGTACAGTATATTCTCGATAATCCGGCACATATGGGACCAGACAACCGCCAAATTATCAGAAAGAGTGGTGGGAGGGAAGAGCGCAAGCGGTCTCCAGGCCGCCGGATTACTGGACGTGTCGTCCGATTAACCAACGGCAGAATTACCGAGATTATACAGTATATAGAAAATGCCAAAATATTTCGAATAAAAAGAGAATTCAATTTTTAATAAGAAACATTGCCAAATAGCGATTTTTTGTCTGTAATGTTGGTTTTAAAAGCTTTGAAACAAAATCAACTCTATGTTTTACATTTTTCTTGTCTCAAAGATTCGAAAATATCTTGAAAACTGAACGATATTTTGAGAAATGTTTCAAATAAAACCTGAAGAAAACTTTATCATATTCTTGTATCATATACTAATACTAAACTATCAAAAACATTAACTTATATTACATAATACGGTACTTACGTATTAACGCCACCACCGCAACATTTTTAATTGCCACCAATCTACACCTCAATTTTTTATGATAAATCATAAAATAAAACATTTTATTCAATATTAAAACATTTTTAAAACTCAAAATACTTTATTTTTTAATCCAGGTTAGATTTGGTTGTCCGCCGCGAAGCGTACAGATAAACCAAGACAGTATACGCGCGGTAGCGCGAACTCTCGATCCAATATATAGCGGTGGTGACGTTAATACGTAAGTACCCATAATACATAATAATATAATAAGACCGTAACATGAATACGTTTCAATCCAATAAAACCTCTTCTAGTAGTAGTTAATCCTTTATTGTCATAATTTTAATTTCTATATTTGTAATTACAACTTATATAGTATATTAACCAAATTTACATTCAAAACAAAAATCGAGATCCCCATATTTTTAAAACCTCTTCTAATTTTCAACAAAATTAATTTTAGGAAAATTTATTAATTCTACTTGTCGTAATGATCGATATAATCTTATTAAATGAAAAAACAATCTTGAGGAGTAAAATTCAAATGAAAAATTTAGAATGGGCGTAGCTAATTAGAAATGTTTACAAAACTTTAATTGAAAAATTGTAGCTTTTAGTTTAAATCTGATCCCACATAAAATATGAACTGAAAATATAAATCAATAGTATATTGTGCAACTAGGGCGGTAAGTTGTCAGTTGCCCACGATAGCGAAATTGGGTCATTCGCTCGAGAGGAATAGAATAATAAAAAAATAGAAACAAAAATGAAGAATTTGCTTTTTCAGTTGTCCCCGGTGATGTGGATTCGTCATATATTCGTCAATCGTCATATAGAAAATCAGGATCATCAATCGTCATATAAAATATCATATCACCATAGAATTTACACTCATTTTAAAACGTTTTCTTTAATTTAAATTTTTATTTTTAAAAGAAAATAATATGTAACTTTTTTAATATTGAGGTTTTGATTGTGCTTATTTTATTTATTCAATTTTTTTTTCAATCTAACTTTTGATAACTTTTGTAACTTCTGCGATTTTTATTGAATATTTGTGTTTAAATTATGTGGTAATAATTGAGTTGACAAAGAGCCATTTGTCGCACTAAATAACGGGCGCCAAGATAGTACTTATCCCGCACGAGTAATAAAAAATTATATTACAAATTACATTCAACGGTTATAATCTATTATACAGGTTGTAACGGTTTTAAGGACAATCCGTTACTTCTAAAAATGTATACAAACATTGTCTTTCTAGACCGATTGCAATTATTGTTAGAATGTTTTCATTAAAAATAAATTTAATTAAAGATAATTATTAGTTTTTTTAGTAACTTGTATGTATTGTTATTGTGTAAGTATTAGTTTTGTTAGTAAAAATATTTGTTAGTTTTTCATAAATTCAGGTCGATATCTATATCCCCACCTCTTCAAAATTCAAATTTGATAAGACCAGAATTATGTGCTCTTTATGTGCTAATTATGGGCCACAATCGCGATTTTTGTGCTCGAAGCCTTCAATGAAAGAATCAAATTTTATTAGTGGCTGTGCTAACATAACAGTCAAGCTATGCCCAAGCAAACCCACCCATCTAAAAAATTAGGACACCGATACGAAATAAGCACTAAAATTATGTGCTATTTATGTGCTTTTCAAGTACCCTGGAGCGAATTCGCTAACTCAACCCCTTGTGCGAGAAACTCTCCCAGAACTGAATGACCCATAAGAGGTGAAATCTATAATAATCGAGAAAACAAGTTTTAACCAAAGCGATATTGTTGGAATAATTATGTGTTCTCCAGATATGATATTCCCAATTTTTGTGCTCGCACCCTTATATTTTGGGTGCTTTGGGTGCGAAAAATTCACCCCGAACTGCATGCACAAAAATAGGGAATATCATTTCTGGAGAACACATAATGATTCCAACAATATCGCGTTGGTTAAAACTTGTTTGCTCAATTATTATAGATTTCGCGTCTTATGGCTCATTCAGTTCGGGGTGAGATTTTCGCACAAAGGGTTGAATTAGCGACTTCGCTCCAGGGTACTTGAAAAGCACATAATTGTAGTGCTAATTTGGTATCGGTATCCCAATTTTTCAGATGGGTGGGTGCTAGCTTGACTGTCAAGTTGGCACCTCCATTAGTAAAATTTGATTTTTTTCATTGAAGGCTTCGAGCACAAAAATCGCGATTGCGGCACATAATTAGCACATAAAGAGCACATAATTCTGATCTTATCAAATTTTAATTTTGAAGAGGTGCGGGTGCCAGTTTTATAGACCTCATAAATTCCTCTTTTTAACTTTTTGAGCCTAATTTATATTTTTATTAAATTGTTGTACCAAATTTGTGTGTAACAAAACTGTAGTATAAACTTTGATTATCATTCAGAAAATTCTGTTCAAAGATATTAACAACTATAGTTATAATTATACCAAAGTTTGTACTTTGGTACTCTTTTAGAAATACTATTTTGTACTTACTCAAATTTCGAAAATCGTGTTAACATTTAAAATTAAAAAAAAAAAACATTTTAGTCATTCAGTTATTAGTAGGGTTGTCAACTTATAATTATAAGTAGTAGTCAACTATTTAGTTATAAGTGGGATTGATCACGAAAAAAGAGAACATTTTATAAACAAAAAATAGAACATTTTAAGTACAAATTTAAGATCATCCCTCTTTTGTTTTATTTTATTAGTTGGCATCTTCGTTGGCATGGCACACACAATTGACAAAATATAAAACAAACGTCAAAAAAAAAAAAATTGAATTGACAGTTAATGGTAATTTTTGTTTCCAATAATTTCTTCTTCTTTGGAAGAAGAAGAAGAAGAAAAAAAAAATATATGAAGAAGTACAAAAAGGAAAGCCTCGAAAAAAAGACTGTCAATTTAAAAAAAATTAAATTTACAGTTAATGGTAATTTTTGTTTTCAATAATTTACTAAACAAAGTTCAACGTTGCTAATACGTTGCTGTTCAATTACAGCAAGGAGGTCAAAACTTTCTTTAGATTTATTTGTAATAATTCGTGCTATCTAATAAAGTTTGTCGATTATTTTGCAGTCGATTTTACAATGCACAACATTCGTGACATAACCTAAATAAAGACGATTGACAACTGGCAGGTTACACCACCAATACAAAAAAGTACTACCAACCTGCTCAGTGTTGTCAATGTGCTATTTTGCTTCAATCATTTATAGTCACTCGGTATTTGCTATTTAGTTAATTAATTAATATTTTATATAGCAGTACTGTTAACTAAATAATGGAACTGATCATTCGACAGAATCCTTCAAATCAAATTAAAATACCTATGTACCATTCCCATAAGCATATGCAATACCTGATGAAAATTAAATTTCAAACTAATAACTCATTATCCCTGATTAAATTAGAAAAAAAGAGAACAATTCGGGAATATGTAAAAAAAGATAGAGAACAAGAAATAATTGTAAGAAGAGAGAGTCTCTTTAAAAGAGACCAGTTGGCAACCCTAGTTATTAGCAATTTAGTAATTTACCATATAGGAATAAACTAGTTTGAATACAACTTTGAACTCCCAAAACATATTTCTTTCGGCTTAAAACATATTAAGAAAACTATGGTTCTATAAACCTTAATTCTATTTTCCAAAATTGTGTTACCATTTAGAAATTAAATATACAGGGTATGTCAGAACTCCACCGACAAACTTTTGGAGCTGATTCTATGATCCAAAATAAGCACAAAACTCTTAATACATATAGGGCCAAAAACGCTTTACCAAAGAAGTTCTACCAGTAATACAAGCAATGGGTTGCAATTTATTGATACAATTTACAAATATAAACAAGATCTATGTACAATTTATAAAAATTGTTTAAAATATCGGCTCCTGTGTTCAATGCACAGCCGACATCGCTGCAATAAAGAAAGACGAACGCGTCGAAAAACGGCGGGCATGTTTCTAACTGTTCGACCCGCTTCAGCTACATGTAGCAGTAGCTCCTGAAGTGCTTTGACTGGAGTTTCGTACACCATGGTTTTCAGATAACCCCATAAAAAATCCAGGGAATTTAGTTCTGGGGAGCGGGCCGCCATGGTATCGGTCCGTTCCTGCCTATCCATTTATCAGGATACCGCTCATCGAGATATGCACAGGCCTGGTGACTAAAATGTGCTGCTGCACCGACATGCATAAACCACATTTCATTTCTCAGTTGTACATCGACCGGGTCTAATCCATTGAGGAAGTCATTTTCCAGAAAATTTGTGTATGCGGCCCGCGGTAAGCGATCCGGCAACAGAAATTGACTTATCAAATAGTTGCCAGCACTTCTGCAGCAAACATTTGATGAAAATCTGTGTTGATAATCTCTGTCATGTATTGTGTGAGGATTTTCTTCCACAAGTGCTTTCGAACATTCCTTCCCTTGTAAACGCAGCCTCAACGGTAAGAAGTATCAACACTGGGAACCGTTTATTTTGTTGTGTGTTGTTCAAGAACCACTTACAAAAATGTTCTCGTGGAGCAAAATTATTAGATTTCAGTGCCTGGACTTCAGTGCCTGTGATTTCTAAAAGGGTGTAAGATCTGTTCGCGAAGAACTCGCCACACTGTTGAAGCATTGATTCCAAGTTCGTGTGTTACAGTTCGAACACTAGTTCTCGGATTATTGGCGACAACATCCAAGACATTTTCCTCCAAAGCCACAGTACGAACCGTTCCATCACGTCCTGTATCTGCCATAGAACTCAAATTCAACTCAAATTTTCCACGTTCTCGAAGACGTAGATGATTTGCTGCAAAAGTTGTAAGATGCCTTCTGCCTATTCGAAAAACCTTCTGCATAAATCCTTGCAGCTGCTCGACCATTGCCGTTAACAGCACATTAACGCAAGCTTAAGGCATATCTGCTAGTTCTTCGAGGGGATACATTTTTCAAACAGTATTGGGTAGATTTATGGAGCCTTTCTGGAGCTCTATAACAATTAATGAGTCTTTAAGGACTACCGAAACAAATCTCAGTGAAATTTGTAAGTTATTTTATAGCTTTAAGTCCACCTTCGTGGCACTCAACAAAAACCATAAAAATAACATTGCCAAAAAGATCATGCTTTTCCGATACCTTAAGTGGATAGCCATCTGTGGACGCGTTTCGAGATGTATCTCTCATCAGCACAGTTTTGCAAACCACTCACTTGAAAACCCATGTGTTGACTAGGGCAAGATGTTTTTAATTTTGACATTTTGTGAGAGAGACATGAACTTAGCAGTGAACATATGATTTTCGTAAAGCAACCATCATCATCATCATCATCCAGCTATACTTGTCCACTGCTGGACATAAGCTTCCCGTAACAACTTCCATCCCCATCTGTCCCGTGCAGCTCTCATCCGATTGGGATGGATACGCTTAAGATCGTATGGTCATCGAGTGGGCGGTCTTCCTCTATTTCGGAATGCATTACGTGGTCAAAACAATTTGTACATCTGGGAAAGCAGGCTGATCGGTCCATAATTTTGGATCTGCGCTATGTCTTTATTTTTATGGATTAGTACAATAACAGCTTTTTTCCATTTCTCGGGTGTTACACAATCTCTCGCGCATGAATTAAATAGTGTATACAGTAGTTGTAAAAGTTTTTCTCCTCCCATTTTAATGTGTTCGATGGTGATAGAATTGTTATTTTGTTATTTTTCATATCTTTTATGCTGTTGTTAATTTCGTCCGTGGTTATATCTGGGATGTCATTAGATCCTTCGTTTTTGATCTTAGGGATATTGTGGTATTTATATAAGGTTTCATCATTCTTATACAGTTCTACATAAAATTCTCTGATAATGTTTAAGATTTCCTCTCTATTAGTTGTTGGTTTCCATTTTTATCATTGATTTTTCTATTTGTTTCTTCCCATATAACATTTGTTTCTTTAGTATCTTCATTCTTATGTTCTCTTCTATAGTTCTAGTGATTTCTGCTGTGTTGAGTTGTCTTATGTCACGTCGGATCGTGAAGGCCGATTTTCATATACGCGACACTCATCTACGCCAAGGTGACCACACGTCCCGATTTTGGCGGGACAGTCTTTTTGGACGCCTGTCCCGCGTCACGCCGATTTTTAAAAATGTCCCGCTTTTTTTGAAAATATCTGTACTTCTTATTTTTTATGTACTGTAATATATAATATAAAATTTTTCCAAATATTCCCATAAAATATCATTTTTTAATGTCTACCAATGAAATTTTTGAATAGCCTCCAAATGAACTGTCCATTCTTCAAGATATTCCAAGCAGTTATTATAAAAATTTCTAACTTCTTTCAGAAAACCCGGTCATTTAATGCCACCTTGTTCTGAAATTTTCATTTGGTGATATTAAGAAAGGAGATTTTATGGGAATACGTGTAAAAATCTTTTGGATATATTTATGTGGTGTTATTGGTAAAAAGATACGTTACTGATGAAAAAAAATAATGTTACTGGTCTGCAAATGTGAAAACAGACCAAAAATGGACGGAGTAATTGCTTCATTTTAAACAGAATAATATTCCTTATCAAAATATTTTGAAAATTGTAGAATACTCGCTCTCCCTTCGATGAACAAATGCAACCATTGCAAATGCAGCAACCAGTGCTTTTCCAGTATCAATAAAATATGGACAACTGAAAAAAAGGAGTTGAGCATTAAACTTTAAAATCTATATTAAGCGTAAAAATAATTTGACCAATTCATGTGAGAAATTTCACGACATTTTAATAAAACATCCGAGTATTCACTCGGAACAAAAATTTGGCCGTGAAAGAAAATCAATTTTTTTTAAATAAAAAATTTAAATTAATTAAAAATCATAATGTTCAAATTATGGTTTTATACAAACATTATACATATAATTATATATATAATTACCAATAATTAATAATAAATCCATTTTTGTATATTTACAGATAAGTATACGAGTAATAGTAGTTTATGATACTAGTGTGTGAAGAAGGGCTTTTGCGCTTGAGTGCATCACATCGCTAACACAATAAGGTTAGAACGTTTAGCACCTCCGTGGAAAAAATTGCTAACTAGTAAAAACACACAGTGACGGGAACACTATTTGCTCGTTGTAGATGTAATCCAGGTTAACCTAGATTTAATCTAGAATAGGTTATGGTAACCAAATAAATAAACCAGATAAATCCAGAGTGAGAGGCCCAGAACTCGATTCAAAATAAGAAAAGTTAATTCAATTCTAATAAACGTCAGAAAACTTCGTCAGACGCAAGATATTGCCATAGTAACAACAAATAGAAATCGTTTAATAATGAAACTCAATTTGATTTACATTGGACTTTTACGCACGATTTGGATACTTTTACACAAGATTATAATAATGGTTTCCTTCATATACAATAATGTATTTATTAATGTGTTCATTTTTGTGTGAGAGTAGATATTTTTTTTTTTTAATTATTGGTCCGCTTTCGAAATTAAATTATAATTCTCATTTCATCCCATTTGTCCCGCTGTGTCTCAATGAAAATGTGGTCACTTAAATCTACGCGACGTTGCACAATGAACTGTCGCGAATTAGGTAGGTATTCATTCATCATATGCGACACTCAGCTACGCGATTATTTGCTGCAAATGTCAAATCTGTAGTTTCTATACATTTCAGGTTAAGTTATATTTTCAAAATGTCAAGTTCCGATTATGTTTTTTTCGTCTTAGCCATGTGTTATGAAAATGAGAAATTAAAAGAAAAGAAAATATTGGTTGCATCGGATCTTAAGAGTCTGTACTTACGAGTCTCATCTAATTTTAAAGAAATTTCTTTTCAAATTAGATCTACTAACCTGTGTTGATTACTGCAATTTATATTTTGTAAGTCATACAGTTCAACATAATCAGCCACAAGAGCGATCAATTCCACTGCTTTTTCGTCGTTCATTCCATTCATTTTCAAAAACACGCCGTTTTTGACACAATCCGTCATTCGAATCATAAACAAACTTTCCTAACGTCATGCGATGTGCGACTAATGCTCACGAAATAATCCCAGCGACAGCGCTTTGAATTCCGACTTTTAGCAACTGTCGCGTAGCAATAGTGAGACTTGCGATTTCGTGTGACGTTGCGTAGCTGTGTGTCGCGTATATGAGAATCGACCTTAAAGCCTTCAATAGTAAATTGATATTTTTTTGGGTTTTATCGCAACGGCAAAGAAACGCCGATGATTTTTTGGGACCAATTAATCGCTTCACGTTATGTTTTGTGAATTATTGTCCATTTTTCCTCGAAATGAGTGGATCATAGAATCAGGCCCAATTTTGTCGGTGAAGGTCTGATACACCCGGTATATTTATATTAATTTACATTACATAAACAATTTGAAAACAATTACACATACACATTTAAAAGAATTATACAAACACAAATAAACTAATAGAAACAAAGCAATAAACTAATAGCTGACCTCAACACATTAATAAATATTAAGATTTTCGTAATTGAAATAATATTTTTATTATCAAATACATTATTTATATTGGAGGTATTAAAATAAGTCGGAGCTGTAAATATTTGAATAACTATGACTTCGTTGGAAAGCTGAAATTTCTAAAATCTCGATCCATAAATCTCAAGGATTTGGACACTTTGTTGGTGCAATATAACCTATTCACAGTTACCTAATGAAACCTTAAGCTAATGGGGGTCCGAATAAAGAAAACTTTGCGACCGCAGATGTACCGAGTGTAGACTAGTTTTCTTCAGAAAGGAGTCCCTTTTATTGCGGATAATATTTTGGTGGTTTATTGCAGTAGCGGTTACTTAACCCATACGGACAATACAAACGTCAATGCATCTCGTGATTTATTGGGGAGGAATGTTGAAGATTACAGGAAAATATTACCGAAACTTAATTTTATACGCCACAAGATTTTTGGAAAGTGTTTGTAGGTGAGGAGTGTTGGTTTTGGAAAGGCCACAGTAATTATAAGTTTAGGGCTAATAAAGTTACATTTTAGTTTAGTTTCTTCTTGAAAATTTTTCTTTCAATTTATGGTTGTTATAGATTGTTCTGTATTGGTAGGTGCAGTCAGAAATATTTTCAAAGAATTGTAAAATGCGTTTTGTTGGCAATATTTTTGCTAGAACTATCACCAAAGAATATTGGAACAAACAATTTTGTTGTAAACTCAAAAAATACGTAACGGAGAATACTTGGATTATTTATTGAATACTTGGTTTCAAAGCATAAACATTTTAACAATAGGGAGATAAATAAACATATGTTTAAGATAAATGAAAATTTTCTAAATCAAATATCTAAATTTGTCTATTCGCTCCGTGCTTAGCGCCACTTGTAACCAAAAAGACAACTTTGTCTCAGACAAACTTTTACAAAAGACAACTTTATTTGTCAATAATGGTGTATAAAAACAACAGACAAAAACAAAAAATAATTAATTAAAATAATATAAATAATAAAATACACAATATATAGATTAGATTTAATATATAGATTATATAGATATACAATTCACCCTGTTATAACCTTTGAACGGCTGTCATTCACCCTGTCATAACCTTTTCACGATTCACCCTGTAATAACCTTTGAACGGCTTACCACAGAGACTTCTAGTCTTCACCAATCGATTCAGCGTCCCAAAATTAATCGGAAAACGTATAAAATATTGCTCGGGAAGCTTTCGATTAGGAAACACCATCGCCACGGGCAGTCGATACCGCGGAAAGTCCGGAATGCGAGAAAATATTTTTTTTCAAAATCGTTATTTTTTGAGTTACGGCAAAATTTAAAAACGTTTCTTATAGCATTTTTGCTGCTGATTGCAAATATGTTTTCAAATTATATTTCGCTAGCACCTTTCGTTCAGTATCGCCTGCCAAGTTTGACGAAATTTCCATCAAATTTCGCAGCTTTGATTATCTGCAACCGTTTCTGAGACATAGACTTGCCAAATCGGGAATCGGGTAAATTTCAGTTTTTAATTTCTAGATGAATTATTTAATCTTTGCGGACAATTTACACATCGACTTGTTCGTCTTGTCGGGTAGTTTCTGTGTGCCGAAAATGATTTCGCAGCTTTTTACCATTCTTGAGAAAATCTAAAAAAACTGAAAAAGCACATTTTTTTCGACTGAAATGATGGAAAATGTTTGTTGATGAATTTTTTGGAAAATTTTCTTGTGATTTTTTTTTGGTAACCCGAAGTAGAAGTAAATCAATGTGCTGAAAACGATTTTCGAGTTTAATTCGCTCTAAAGTTACAAATGAACGAGATATATAGTTTCTCGCTGTACACCATCTCGCATTTCCGGCAGATTTCGCGCTATCATGGAACTTTTGAACAGCTTTTTTTTTAACAACTTTTGAACAGCGCACCACAGAGAGTTCTAGTCTTCACCAATCGATTTAGCGTTCCAAAATTAGCCGTAAAACCTATATAATATTCCTCGGGAGGCTATCGATTAGGAAATACTATCGCCACGGGAAGTCGATTAGACGAGAAAATCTATTTTTTTTAAATCGTTAATTTTTTCCTTTTACAGCAAAATTTAAAAACGTTTCTGAAAGCATTTTTGCTGCTGGTTACAAATATGCAAATTATATTTCGATAACAAAATATATTTCGCTTTCGTTCACTATCGCCTGCCAAAATTGACGAAATTTCTAACAAATTTCGGCGCTCGAGTGGAGATCTTGGAAAGTAATGAATTTACCGCTGAATTTATTGATGCATTTTAATTATCTGCAACCGTTTCTAAGAAATCGACTAGCCAAATCGAGAATCGGGTAAATTTCAGTTTGAAATTTCTAGACGAATTATTGAATCTTTGCGGACAATTTACACATCGATCTTGTCGGGTAGTTTCTGTCTGTAGAAAATGATTTCGCAGCAGTTCTGGAGAAAATGGAAAAAAACAGAGAAAGCACATTTTTTTCGACCGAGATGATGGAAAATTTTTGTTAACGATTTTTTTTTTAATTTTCTTGTGATTTTTTTTTTGGTTACCCGAAGGAAATCGATATGCGGAAAACGATTTTCGAGATTATTTCGCTTTAAAGTTACAAATAAATGAGACATATAGTTTCTCGCTGTAGGGGAGACAGGTGCTAGTTGTCACAAAAATTACATTAACCTGTATAATAGTCAAAATAAAACGGATTTATTTATTTAAAGTTTTTAATCGTAATATTTGGGTCATCAGTCTTTATAATTCGAGATAATACGAAGAAATTAACTAGCGATTACATATAAAATTTAGCGAATTCGAACTTAAGTCTAGTGTGGCCCCATACTAACTAGTCTATATACCCTATGGCCCCTATATACCCTATGGCCCCATAACTAACCCCTTATTAGGGGTAAGTTGTCGCAGCAAGAGGTCCATGTTGTCACACTGTATTGCTACTGCCACTCTCGTCCTCCCAAACAGCACAGTTTGGGCAGCAGTAGAACAAAACTTTCTGGCCCCCACATTTTATATGAGCCCAGAGTTTACATTTAGTACATTGTACCCACTCTTCGTTTGGTTTGCTGGCTGACCAAGGTTCCAAACAAATCAAACAAAGTACGTCTTGAGATTCATCCTCTTCGCTGCTGCTGATCGGTTGCTTTTTCTTTTTCCCCTGACCTTTTTTCTTTTTAGGTATCTTCGGCTTTATTTTTCTCATTTTCTGTTGTTCTGCCAATTCATTTCTTATTGGAGTATCTGTCAAGATGGCACTCTTCCTTTTTCTTTTGTTCAACACAGATTTTTTTTGGGGAGCTTTTGGAAATGGCCTTATGTCTTGAGGTGATAACAAAGGTACGGCAGTCACACTAGATGCATGAGGTTTCATATTGAAATCTGGAGAATTCCTTCAAATAGCTAGGGTTCCAAGGGAACGAGTCTGCGTGCTAGTTCCAGGAGTTGGAGATGGCGTTTTTTGGACTGGTTCTGGTTGTGCCAATTCTTGGGTAGTGTTGTTGTCATTTACTTTTGACATGGTTAATTCTGGTCGATCTGTTACATAAGATGGAGCAAAATCCAACTCTGTAAAAATTTTGCGATTGAAGGGCCATATGCCACTCACTGTGAATCCAGACATTATGTTTTGAGGTGCTAAGGCTTATGGTAAACTGATTTTAACTATTGCAGGAATGTCATAGATCGTCATTGTCTTACCAGAGTCACGTTTAATCCAATTATCGCAGGCCGTGTTTACATATCTCTTTAGTGGTCCATAAACACTGCGGTCCAATGGCTGTAGCTTATGAGAGCAGTGGGCCGGGAATGACAGGACTACAACTCCGTTTTCTTTGCTATAATCCAAAGTCTTGATGGATAGGTGAGAATCATGATTGTCTAATAACAATAATAATGGACGCTCAACGCTGCAACGAGTTTTCCTGACAAAATGCAAAATGAAAGCATAAAAACAGTCCTCATTCATCCATCCTGACGGGTTTGCGCTACCGATCGATCCCGTTGGTCCGTTAACAAAATGGTCTTTATAATTATTATAAGGGAGAAAACGAAGACTTCCACTGGAGTCAACCCAAAATGTATATCTGCAGCCCTCTGTATATACTCTGATAACATATTCTCTTCAGCATCAGTGAACACCCGTCAAATTTTTACATAGCCCACAGAAATCACCTCAGGAGAGTCAAAAAACCTTTATTCTTTATTTTTTTGCAATAGCGAGAGAGTGTGCGATAGTTAATATTATAATCTTTGGCAACACTTCCAGGACCTACTGCCTTCACAGCTAGCATCATGACATCAGCAGACGTTTGGCCTCGATTGGTCTTTCTTTTGCGGTTTCTAGGCATGTTCGATAGGAATCTAAACAAAAGAACAAATGGTCTTCAGTACTTATAAACTATTGGGGCTAGTTGTCACAGTGACAACTAGCCCCCGACCAACTGAGACAACATGTACCTAACCCACCATTAACTATAAACAAACAAAAAAAAACCACAACTAATTGCAATATAAACATAACACCATTTGTATGATAAAAAGGGTCAAATTACTTATTAGAATACACCAAAATATTGGTCAAAATTAATTCAAAGTAGTATGTAGAACAAATAATCAATTAGTATAAAATTTTACTCACTATCTAATATTTCGTATTTTTGTGTATTCACTGCGATCTGAGCGGCCGGTACCCATGACACTTTCTGAGGTTGGTAGCACTGGGATGCGTTTGGATATTACAACTTACGTGTATCTAAAATATGTCCCGTTCCAAAAATTTAGACGTTGTGACAACTAGTACTTGTGACAACGAGGACACCTTTCCCCTACAGCATCTCGCATTTCCGGCAGATTTCGCGCAGTCATAACTTTTGAACGGCTCACCAAAGACTCAGCGTCCAATCGATTCAGCGTCCCAAAATTAGTCCGAAAACGTATATAATATTCCCCGGGAAGCTTTCGATTAGGAAACACCATCGCCGCGGGAACTAGAGACGCGGAAACGTCGAAATGCGAGAAAATCGAGTTTTTCAAAATCGTTATTTTTTGAGTCACAGCAAAATTTAAAAACGTTTCTGAAAGAATTTTTGCTGCTGATTACAGATATGCAAATTATTTTTCGCTAGCTCTTTCGGTTCACTTTCGCCTGCAAAAATTGAAGAAATTTTTATGAAATTTCGGCGCTCTAGTGCAGATCTCGGAAAGTCTTGAATATCCCGTGGACAATCTTAGTGTATCCATAGGAAAATGACCTTCTGAAAACGATGCCGCAATCCGTTTTTAATTATCTGCAACCGTTTCCGAGATATCAACTTAGCAAATCGAGAATCGGGTAAATTTCAGTTTGAAATTTATCGACGAATTATTGAATATTTCCGGACAATTTACACATCGACTTGTTCGTCTTGTTGTGTAGTTTCTCTGTGCCCAAAATGATTTCGCTGCTTTTTACCGTTCTCGAAAAAATCGAAAAAAACCGAAAAAGCATGTATTTTTCGAACGAAATGATGGGAAAATTTTTGTCCAACATTTTTTTGAAATATTTTTTCGTGATTTTTTTTGGTTACACGGAGGAAATCGAAGTGCTGAAAATGGTTTTCCAGTTTATTTCGCTCTAAAGTTACAAATAAACAAATTTTATATTTTTTTTCGCTGTACACAATCACACATTTCCTACTGATTTGACGCTGTCATAACTTTTGAACCGCTCACCACAGAGACTCCTAGTCTTCACCATTCGATTCAGCGTCCCAAAATTAGTCGGAGACCGTATATAATATTCCCTGGGAAGCTTTTAGTTAAGAAATACCATCGCCTCGGGAAGTCTAGACCGCGGAAACGACGAAATGCGAGAAAATCGATTTTTTCAAAATCGTTATTTTTTTAGTCACAGCAAAATTTAAAAACGTTTCTGAAAGCATTTTTGGTGCTGATTACAGATATGCAAATTATATTTTGCTAGCACCTTTCGTTCACTATCGCCTGCCAAAATTGACGAAATTTTTATCAAATTTCGGCGCTCGAGTAGAGATCCTGGAAAGTAATGAATTCCCCGCGGATAATCTGAGCGTGTTAATAGGAAAATGACCTTCTGAAAACGATGCAGCAATCCGTTTGTGATTATCTGCAACCGTTTCTGAAACATCGACTTGCGAAATCGAGAATCGGGTAAATTTCAGTTTGAACTTTCTAGACGAATTATTGAATCTTTCCGGACAATTTACACATCGACTTGTTTATCTTGTCGAGTAGTTTCTGTGTGCTGAAAATGATTTCGCAGCTGTTTACCGTTCTTGGGAAAATCGGAAAAAAACGAAAAATCACATATTTTTCGACCGAAATGACGAAAATTTTTGTTGACTAATTTTTTGGAAATTTTTCTCGTGCTTTTATTTTGGTTACTCGAAAGAAATGGATGTGTTGAAAACGATTTTGCAGTTTATTTCGCTCTACAGTTACAAATAAACGAAATATATAGTTTTTCGCTAAATTCAACATAAGCAAGTTATAGCCCACATTTTGGCCTTGCGTCCATTCTCAATGTATGCAGTTTATGTAAAATAATGAAACGCTTTTTTATTTAGCTAAATACATGTCAATTCATACAAATAAATGCTAAATAATGTCGTAACTGGTCATGAAGTTCTTAAAAGTGTCATCTTTGGCGCTAGTGCTGTTGCGCTCGGCGTGAATATCTTCAATAATATTTGGGTTTCCTGAGTTTGAAGATTTTATGAGTAAGAAATGATCAACATTAACATCCCAAATCAACTGATTTTTTGAAGTTTTTAAACCAAAACGTTTCAACAAAAACCAATTTTTATTCGAGAAGATAGAATTGGTAAAACAATCCTACGTTATAGATAATCATACACAGGGCCGGCGCGTGAAAATATGCCGCCTAAGACGAATGCAACTTTCGCCGCCCCTCCGCCATAGTATTAAGTATTTACTTAACCAATAAAAAACAAATCTAATTCTAATAACAATATTTACAAAAAATAATATTTATATTTATTTATATACACTTTGACAGAATATATAACTTATACAAAAACAATTACTTATAAACAAAACAAAAAATACACTTCTGGCTTTCTTCTTTGAAAAATTATTAATGATGTCGTCGTAGTAATGATGTCGTTTATTTTCTCTGTTATCTCATGTTCTATGGCTTAAATAGATATCTCATAGATAATCTCGTCAGTCATGTACGAGGTGTTCAAGTTTATCCAAGTGGTTTCCAATTTACATTTTATGATAAATCTCAAAACGCGTCTGCCGATGGTTATTCTCTTAATTTAAATAGAAAAAAATGACCTTAAGAACGATGTTATTTATCTAGTACTTGTTAATAACATGCAAACGTACTGGTACTAGTAATAACATGCAAATGTCTGTTGTATTGTTCAATATCTTGCGTGGTATTAGCCAGAGAAGTAGTTGTTTCAACATTAGATTTGTCACAGTAGTCTTCATAACACTTAATATTGTAGAGCTACGAACACGTTTAATCTATTAATATATTCAAGCAACATTTTATATTTAATAAGTCGATATGATTGTATCTATAATTAATATGGTTTTACCAATATGCAATGATCGATACATTTTCGATACTTTCCAAAATGTGTTTGTTTCAATGCAGCACACCCTTTTGCTATTTGGAAGCTTTTTAGTAACAATTTAATAATTTTGGAAAGTGTTTGTAAGTTAAAGAAATAAGTTAAAGAAATATTTTTACGATATTAACGAAAATATATAACGAAAATTACTGTTGGAAATTAATAACAGCTGTGGAGTTTTACATTTCAGTTTACTTGTAGATACTTAGTAAATTGCTTAATAAAATGTTATATGTACGTTTCTTACAACAAATGTAACCAATTTTGCAGCCGGAAGCACAGGAGCAACGAGAACAAAATTCAATATTTTATAAAAAGAAGATAGATATAATTTATTAATCTTTGCTGGGTCATAGAAGATGGCAACGGTAATAGGTAAAGGAGTAATAAATATTCTTAAGCAAACAATAATATTAGGAAAATATTCAGATAAATTATTTCTTTTTATATAATTACCTGCATCCAGGGTAGTCATACCAGTTGTTAATATATTTCGCACAACTTGTAATTCGTTAGACAAATTTAAAGGTTCAGTTACGTTCATGTGCAAAACCTGACAGTTTTTGAGAATTTCGTCTGATTTGTGCTAATGATGGAATATCATATAAAAATTCAAAAATTTTATTATAATTTTCCAATTATGTACAACTTTCTGTAACAGAATTTGTACAAATATTTAAGAGGAAATTAAAAACTTCAAATTTTTTAGACAAATTTTCTATTGGTTTATCTGTTCCTTTGTAAATAAATAATTTGCTTTTACGTTTAATTCTAATTGAAAGACTGCTTTCAAAATCTGCATTAATTCCCATTTCATTAGCTATTTTTTTAGCTTTACAAATTATTTGCTCAAAACTATTTATACGAAATGCCATCAGAAACAAATTTATGCTATTTAATATTTTAACACATTCTGATAAAATTATATTTGGGCTTATAACATGCCGCCCTAAAAATATTGCGCCGTAAGGCTGTCCGACCAGGCGCACGTGCCGGCACTGATCATACAAACTTAAAACAATCGAAACACAGCCTGAATATATAAATATATTCAATCTTTCCGAAGCTCTATAACAATTACTGAGTCTTTTTAGAACTACCAAAACAAATCTCATGTGAAATTTGTCAGTTATCTAATAGCTTTTAGTGTACCTTCGTGGCACTCATTTTGATTGGTAGTCCTAAAAAGACTCAGTAATTGTTATAGAGCTCCGGAAAAGTTGAATATATTTGTGTTCCGATTGTTTTAAGTTTGCAATTTTTATTCGCTTGAGATTGATTCAAATAACAGCAATTATAACTGTTATTTGAATCAATCTCTTGCATTCTAAAGTAGGTATTTCTTTATCTAAACCCAATATTTTTTTTTAATAATATAACGAAATGCACGCCGTTTCCATGTTACAAAATAATGTTATCATAAATAAAGCGATCAAGCTTCCCACAACATATTATATGATACAAAGAGCGCCGAGTTTCAAAGAAATTTGAAACTTTGGGTCCCCCGAGTAATATTAGTAGTGCGACGTTTAGCTTTTGGTACACACGTTCTATAGAAAATGTGCCGTGCTAGAAGCAACGCTTGTGGAACATTTGATGAAGAAAAAAAAAACTAAAAATAGATATTTTTTATAAAAAAAGGTGTAAGAGGTACAGTTAGCAAACATAAGCTACATAAAGTTTCAAATATTAAAGATTTTATAGCATACGTGTGCCCTCTTTTGCGCCGAAGACTAACTATCCAAAATGTAAGTAGAACTCTTGCAGGCAGTGTTACAAACAAATGGAAAGCAAGTATTGAATTCTATTATCACTAACAAAAGGAACAAGAGCGTTTAAGCGCGGCCTCCCTCTGGTGTCTACTAGCTAAAACTCAAACAAAATATAGAACTAGTTTCCATTCTCATTGATTTTTTACAAGATCTTGAACCAGTTAGTTATCTTTTATTATTCAGCCCTTTGAGATTCATTTGCTTCGGCGCTGGCCGGGGGTGTAGAACAAAGTATTGATAATTTGCGGCGGCGTTATCGAAATAAATCATAATTAAACGCGGATGAAGGACGGCGACGTTTAATCTCGCTCATAATCGATACCTTTATTAAGATTTCTTAGTGTGTTTCGGCGATAATGCTTTTACAATAACTTTTTTGCTCGCACCGATAAAAATTTACTTGGAAAATGTTAATCCGGCCTGTTTGGCGAGGGATTACATCAATTTCTTGGCAATCTTGACGTTAATGTAATTTAAAACTTGGCATTAACTTTGCGGTACGAGCAGAAAACAATAGAAGTTGATGGGGATATTGACACAAATTCGAATGTTGGCGAGAAGTTTAATGTTTGGGCGTAAAATAAATATCTTGATTCTTCTATCCGTGTAGCAATATCTCTTTAGTTTAATCTGGCTTGCAGGGCCGTAACTGGCCTCTTTGGCAATACCTAATTACTGGATTCCTAATACGTGTCAGGGCATGGGCGTAGCCAGGCGGGAGGGTGTTGGTGGTTCAAACCCCCCTGAAATATACAAAATATAACGTAAATATTATATTGAAATCAGGAGAGAGGAGTAGAGATAGTATATGTGGAGTTTAGGAACCCTTGTGTGTCAGTTTTAGAAAGTAAATTGCTGCATTTCTGCAAATAACCCCCCATTTTATAATTTAATTTTTTAATTGCAGGTTTAAACAAGCGGAACACAGCCTGAATATATGGATATATTCAGCCTTTCCGGAGCTCTATAAAAATTATTGAGTCTTTTTAGGACTACCAAAACAAATCTCACATTTATAAGATTATTATAGAGCTCCAGAAAGACTTAAGTTTGTATGATTTTCTATAACGTAGGATGGTTTCACCATCTATCTTATCAGTTCAATCAATAATCTGCCTAATAATGTCTCTCTCACAAAATGTGGAAATTATAAACATCTAACCCTAAACACCA